>CM076572.1:867427833-867547476 GCA_034641835.2 Pinus albicaulis
GAAATTATATGACTTCAACAATTTTTAAAAATGAACAAGTAAATGAAAAATTTATTATTCATATATTTGTTTGTTTATATATAAAAACATGTTTTTTAATTTTTTTTTATCATTTTTCTATATTTTAAATTATAATTGTTTTAGTTTTAAGAAAATAAAAATTTAAAATTAAAATATTCTTGTATATGTTTGTTTATATTTTAAAACATATTAATTTTTTTTTAATTGTTTTTTTTTTTATATTTTAAATAATAATTGTTTTAATTTAAAAAAAAATTAAAATTAAAAAATAATGTTTTTTATTATATTTGTTTGTTTATTTTTTAAAACATATTTTTTAATTTGTTTTTATTGTTTTTTTATATTTTTATATTTTAATTTAATAGTTTGTTTGTTTGTTTTTTTTTTTTTTTAAACAATACATTTTTTTTATTATAATAGTTTTTGTTTAAAAAAAAAAATTAAAATTTTTAAATAGTTTGTGTTTGAAAAAAATAAAATAAAATAAAAAATTAATTTGCCACCCGCCGGGGGCCGGAGGCAGGCTGGGCAGCCCTCGACGACGCCGCCCGGCCGGCCTCTAACCCTCGACTAGGCGGAGGGTGATTTCGAGAACCACCCCTGGTTGGGCGAAGGGTGATTCTCGGAATCGCCCTCTGCCTAGCCGGGGGTGATTCTCGGAATCACCCTTCACCCAACTGGGGGTGATTCTCGGAATTGGCCTCTGCCCAGTTGGGGGTGATTCTCGGAATCACCCTTCACCCAGCCAGGGGTAATTCTCAGAATCGTCATCCGCCGAGCTGGGGGTGATTCTCAGAATAGCCGTCTGCGCAACCAGGGGTGATTCTCAGAATCACCCTCTACCCAACCGAGGGTGATTCTCGGAATCGCCCTCTGCTCAATCGGGGGTGATTCTCGGAATTGCCCTCCGCCCAACCGGGGGCGATTCTTGGAATCACCCTTTGCCCAACCGGGGGAGATTCTATTTATCACCCTTCGCCCATCCAGGGGTGATTCTCGGAATCGCCCTCCGCCCAGCTGGGAGCGATTCTCGGAATCGCCCTTTGCCCAACCGGGGGAGATTCTCTTTATCGCCCTTCGCCCAGCCAGGGGTGATTCTCGGAATCACCCTCCGCCTAGCCGGGGGTTGGAGGTAGGCTGGGCAGCGCTGTTGAGGGTTGCCCTACCTACCTTCGGCCCCCGGCTGGGTGGAGGTAGGCTGGGCAGCCATCGATGGCACCACCCGGCTGCCCTCCAACCCCTGGCTTGGTGGAGAGATATTCTCGGAATCACCCTCTGCCTGGCCGGGGGCCAGAGGCCGGCTGAGCGACACCGTCGAGAGATTCCTGGCCTACCTCTGGCCTCCAGCTGGGCGGAAGGAAATTACAAGAATCGCCCTCCACCTAGACGTGGGTCGGAGCTAGGTTGGGTAGTCCTCGACGAAGTTGCCCGGCCTGCCTCTGGCCCCCGGCTGGGTGAAGGGTGATTTCAAGAATCACCCCTGGCTGGGCGGAGGGTGAATCTCAGAATCGCCCTCTGCCCAGCCGGGGGTGATTCTCGAAATTTCCCTCCACCCACCCGGGGGTGGATTCTCAAAATCACCCTTCGTCCAACCAGGGGTGATTCTCGGAATCACCCTTCGCCCAACAGAGGGTGATTCTCGGAATCTCTCTCCGCCCAGCAGGGGGCCAGAGGCAGGCCGGGCGGTGACGTCGAGGGATGCCCAACCTGCCTCCGACCTGCGGCTAGGCAGACGGTGATTCTCAGAATCACCCTCTGCGCAGCCGGGGGCCGGAGGCAGGCTGGGTAGCCCTCGACGGTGTCACCCAGCCGGCCTCCGGCCCCCGGCCCGACATAGGGTGATTCCGAGAATCTCCCTCCGCCTAGCTGGGGGATGGAGGCCAGCCGAGTGGCGCCATCGAGGGCTGCCTAGCCTGCCTCTACCCAGTCGGGGGCTCGAGGCAAGCTGGGCAGCCCTCGATGGTGCTGCCTGGCCTGCCTCCGACCCCCGGCTGGGCAGAGGGTGATTTCGATAATCACCCCCGGCTGAGCGGAGCGCGATTCCGAGAATCGCTCCCGGCTGGGGTGATTCCGAGAATCACCCTCGGCTAGGCGAAGGGTGATTCCGAATCGCCCCCGGTTATGCAGAGGCCGGCTGGGTGGCGTTGTCGAGGGCTGCCTAGCCTGCCTCCGCCCCCCGGCTGGGTGGAGGGCGATTCTCGGAATTTCCCTCCGCCCAGTCGAGGGCCGGAGGTAGGCCGAACGACGCCGTCAAATGAAGGAGATTGGGTTTTGGATCTAATTTCAGGTTCAGGTAAGTTTTATTATACAAATTTAAATTTAAATATTTTATTTTTTACTTTTTATGTCTTTATACTAATTTTCTTACTTATTTCTTTTGTACTTGATGATTAGGTACAACACTAGCATGTTGCCTACCAAAATGAAGAAATTGCATTGCCATTGAGAAAGACCCAGTGCAATGCAAATTTATTCAACAAAGAATTAACGCTCTTGAATTCCTTCCAGATGCGAAGCAAGAAGTTGGTTTGAGGAAAGGGGATTTTAATGAATCACGTGTGGCAAAAAAAACAAAGGAACCTCAACCACCATTATATGGAATGATTGGAAAGGGACACTTTGGAAGATTTGCAGACATGAAAGATCCATTAGAAGATGACAATGACCAAAATGAAGTAGAAAATGTTGCGGAAGAAGCCATCAATGATGTTCTAGATGATGTTGAACATGTATTAGTTGATATTGTTGATGATCTTTAAGTTATGCTTGCAAACAAAGCTCATTTTTTAGATCTATTAATCAGTTTTACTTGCAATGTTTAGACTTTGAAATTTTATGAGAAGAACCCTTATTTTTTGCAAAAAACATGTGATTACTATTATTTTTTGACATAAAATTCAATAAAAATGATATTTTTTTAAGTTTTTTTGTTAAGATTTTCCCAAAAATTAGTTTATTTAACATGTTTTTTTTAACAAAAAGTCTCTAAAAGTGTATTTTTTGCATTCTATTTGTATTGAAAATTTGTATTTTTTTTCATATCGTTCAAAATATTGGTTTTTTAGCGACAATTATTTGATGTGCATTGAAAAATTAATTAGCAATACATAAACTTGTAGAAAATATAAACTTTATAATATTGACCCTTTTTTCATTTTTTATCTTTGTGAAAAAGTGAAGATATCATTACAATTTTTATTTTAAAAAATATATATTTTTTTCTTTTTAAAACACAACTACATAAATGCACTTAAAAATAAACATCTCACGGAAGAAGAAGACATTAGAAAATGTATTGTGTCAAATTCAATCCTCTAAAAAAACGTTGGTGATGATATGCCACCACTATTCAAAATCGACATTAAAAACATCACAAAAATAAATAAATAAAGTGCCAAAAACATGCTAAAAAAAAAATGATTCTGCATCACCACTTTTCAAAATCAGGTGTTTTTCTTGCTACTTCCAAAAGTAGGTACTAGTGCAGTTACCTATTTCATTGGTAACAGTGTTAGAAATGTCCTTTGAGAATTAAGCCCAAAAGCTCTAAAAACAATGAAAATTAAGCCCAAATCTTCTAAAAACAAAATACCTTAAAACCAAAAAATGTCTTTTGGAAATTAACCCCAAAAACCTCTAAAAACAAAATACATTCAAAAAAATTTCCTTTGAAAATTAAGCCCAAAAATTTTAAAAACAAAATACTTAAAAAAAAATCAATGAAAATTAATCCCAAAACTTCTAATAACAAAATACCTTAAAAAAAAATAATGAAAATTAAGCCCAAAACCTCTAAAAACAAAATACCTTAAAAAAAATGAAGCCCAAAAAACATCCAAAAAATGTATCAGATACCTCCAAGAAATGTCATTTGAATGTACCTCCAAGAAAAGTCCTTAAACCCAAAACAATCCTTTGCAAAAATTTCCTTTGAATGTACCTCCAATAAATTTCCTTAAACCCAAAACAATCCTTTCCAAAAATGTCATTTGAATGTACCTCCAATAAAAGTCCTTAAACCCAAAACAATCCTTTGCAAAATTAGACCAAATGAAGAAATGTACGAAATTATGCGAAAATAATGAATGCTTTTACGCCAATTTATATTGCCACGTAATGTTTTTTTGGAGGGGCTTCATTGTATTTTCCAACCAACGAAAATTCATGTAAATGTTCAGTCGAACTTTTATAATAAATTTGGCCGAAATTTTGTGTCGTTAGACTTGACGAGCCGTCGGCAAAAAAAATAATTTAGCCGAACTTTTAAAAAAATTTGGCTGAACTAACACGTATGCAATTACACAGAGCCAAGCTCTGAATACATATCTTCAACTTTGGCCTGATTAAACTCCATGAAACATTCTGAATTAATTGTCAGAACCAAGACAAGCATTTTCAGAATTCAATCTACTTTCAGGAAATATAACTTTTATGAAATTTCAAAAATATTTACTAATTTTAATTAATTTTGTAACAAAACAGGTGCAAACAATTTCTGAAGGTCATTATGATTTAGTAAAATCAATATTTTGTATCTTCCAAAATACACTGTAAAAAAATTTGAAAAAATTATGGTGCATTACATTGGTCTATCGTCTGTAATGGATAGTTTTAGGATTTTTATTTTATAACTTATATGTTGAGAAATTTCGTGCGTCGCGAAACATATTCAAAATATGCAGTTTTTCCATATTGGATCAGTTCAAAAAATTCTAGTAATTATGATATGTATTAGTTGATTTTGTAGATATAAAGAAACCGAAGTAGACTTTGTCTAGATTGTTGTAACACATTTTGTTTCTCAAAAACACAAAGTTTGAAAGAATACACCAGTGCATATTAACATGACTTCTTATGAATCCTTTGATTCTTAAAAAACACACACCCACCAACCTCACAAGATAAGAGAGATGCTTCATAAACAAATATGAATTTATAATCAATTCAAAAATGCAGTCATACATATAAATACATGTACATATTCATTGATTAAATCGTGTGAACCATACCACGATTGCGTGAACCATGGGCATGCTCCATTAATGGAGTAGACACTCTTCTCCTCTTAGCTCCTAAAAAATAAAAAATGAAACTTATTAACAACTAATTTAACTCACAAAATTGATAAAAAATCAATTCCATATGTACCCACATGTATCTATATGTATGGAGATTTAAGATTATATTTAAAAACCATGAACATCCCTTGATCCATGATCCCCCTATCTTGTAGAGATATGGGATTCTGTTGATCTTTGTTGTTCATCCTCCATGATATATATATCTACAGTGGATGTTTACAATTGTTTTTTTTAACTACTATTTAAAATAAATTCAAAATAAATTTTAGAAAATTAATGTAATTTAGTGTACACAAATTATGTAAAACACAACTTTCAAAGCACTAATTGATGTGTGAAACTCAATTTTAAGCAAAAAAATTATAAAAATGTTGATTTCACCAAATTTCCTTTACATGGTGGGAGCACACTTGATATAAAATTGAAAAAAACACATGGTCATTAAAAAAGAAGCGTGAAACTCCATTTAAACAAATTTTTCTTAAGTCCTCACATTTTAATTTTATAAAAATGTGAAGTTCACCACTTGTTGCAAATGTGAAGTTCACCAAGTTGCGCTTTACAAGGTGTGGTGGGAGCACACTTGGTATATAATTGAAAAAAACACATGATCATTAATAAAGATGCATTTATAAGTACAAAACACACACATATCGAAGATATGTTACAATGCCCATCAATAAATTTTGAAGGAGAGCGTTTCAAAACTAATTCATCTTTGAGAGATGAATCTTGAATTTTTGAATAAGAGCGTCTCCAAACTAATTCATCTTTGAGAGATGAATCTTGAATTTTTGAAGAATAGCGTCTCAAAACAAATTCATCTTTGAGAGATGAATCTTGCATTGGCATTGCCCCATATAATTTTAATTCATCTTTGATAGATGAATCTTGAATTGGCATTGCCCCACGCAATAGATCAGCAGACATCTTATTCACATTTGTACAATGTCTTATACTAAAAAATTGAAATTGACTAACAATATTGTTTGATATTCCATGCCGTTCTTTTAGCCTCTCCTTCTTAACTTGGTACATGTCTTTCATCTGATTGCACACAAGTTCAGAATTGGTGAAAACTACAATTCCATTTTATCCATACTCCATAGTTGTTTCCAAGCCTTCTATAAATGAAATATAATATGCCTCATTGTTTTTTGTTCTTCCCGGTATATTCATTTTCCTTCAGATGACTTTGCTAGTCGTAATATTGGAAAGCACATATGTAATTACTACTTTCCTTGGATTGGGATAGCAAGAAACATCTATGCAAAATGAAAATTTTTCAACCATATTTAGTGGTTTTTTTTCCCTGAAAAAAAAAAACAAATTCAATAAAAATATATTAAATTGACATTTATTGCAAATGCATGGGAGAAATGACACATGTGCATGAGATAAATGACATGTGCATGGTTTATCTTAAAGTTTGACTTAAAGTTTATGTTAGAATTCACATCTAGAAATGAGATGCATTAAATATTGCATTGCCTAGAGTTTAAGGGAGATTTATGACACATATACATGGTTCATGCATGGTTTGCATGAAATTTTTCCTTAAAATTTATGGCAGAAATCACATTTAGAAATGACATGCCTTAAGAAAGGATGAGATCCAGAGGCTACCTAGCCCTTTACAGACTGCTTTAGAACTTGTAGGAGTTAAGATTCAACCAACAAACTAAAATCCTATGGAAGTTCAACCACTTTAGGTTCAATTTTTAGGCCTTAAAGTTTGCCTTGAATAAATGGGGGAAAGCCTTGAGTTTGGGGATAATATCTTATGAGAGTTCAACCACTTTAGGTTCAGTTTTTAGGCCTTAAATTTTGCCTTGAATTAATGGGAGAAAGCCTTTAGTTTGTGGGAGAAATGACATTTACATGGTTTGCAAAATTATTTTTTACACTTACTAAAACAGCTAGTTGTGGTGGTTGATGAAGTAATGTCAAAATTCACACCTTTATGAGTTTGTGTGAGAAATGAAATAGAAATGACACATGTCTTAAAGTTTGCCTAAAATTTTATGGGAGAAGGGAGAAATGACACATGTACAAGGTTTGCCTTAGATTGGTAGTGGTTTATGGATATTAAAATGAAGAACTTCTATTTTTGTTCCAGAGATTGATTATAGGAGCATTTATTGGATATGTCACTTTTGAGAAAATAAGATCCAGAGGCTACATGGCCCTTTACAGACTCTGCCTTTAGAACTTGTAGAAGTTAGCACTCAATAGACAGACTAAAATCCTATGGAAGTTTAAAATCCTATGAGAGTTCAACCACTTTAGGTTCAATTTTTAGGCCTTAAATTTTTCCTTGGATTAATGAGAGAAAGCCTTTAGCTTGTGGGAGAAATGGCATTTACATGGTTTGCAAAATTATTTTATGCACTTACTAAAAACATGCTTTAAAGTTAATGGGAGAAAGCCAACATGACCCATGCTTTAAAAACTTTGCCTAAGAATTTATGGGAGAAACAACACATGTACACACTTTTCTTTAAAGTGGTTGTGGTTTAAGGATATTAAAATGAAGAACTTCTATTTAGATATGTTCCAGAAATTGACTGTAGGGGAATTTACTAGATATGTCACTTTTCAGAAAAGATGATATCCATAGGCTACCTGGCCCTTTACAGACTCTGCCTTTAGAACTTATAGAAGTTAACACTACCTGGCCCTTTATAGACTCTGGCTATAGAACCTTGTATAAGTTAACACTCAACAAACAGAATAAAATCCTATGGAAGTTCAGCCAATTTAGGTTCAATTTTTAGGCTTTAAAGTTTGTCTTTAATTAATGGGAGAAAGCCTTTAGTTTTAGAGTAACCTTATAAAATGCTTTAATGTGAAGATAGTACTTTACCTACAAAAAAATGGAATTGAAGATTGTGCTTATATATCGGAGTTCTATTATGACAAATTAGTTATGTCCTTAATAAGAAGTATGATTTAGCACTTATCGAATTGTTTAAACTTTATAATAATTGATATGTACAAGAATTTTACAACTTCAACATCAACCTACACTATCATCATATCACTATAGCCATGCCAATTTAGATTATTTATATCCATTACATCATAAAACACTCCACTTTTAACATTTTAAAAGAATAAAGCAACATGGAAGGTGTTAATTTAGGTACATTAATACACTCCACTTTTAACATTTTACAAGAATAAAGCAACATGGAGGGTGTAAATTTAGGTACATTAATAAAATACAACCATGTCAATCTAGATTATTAAGATCCATTACATCATATTTAACACAATCTAGATTATTTATATCCATTACATCCTAAAACACTCCACTTTTAACATTTTACAAGAATAAAGCAACATGGAAGGTGTAAATTTAGGTACATTAATAAAATACAGCCATGTCAATCTAGATTATTAAGATCCATTACATCATAAAACACTCCACTTTTAACATTTTACATTTTACTCACCTTGAGTTTGGGGGATACTATCCTATGGAAGTTCAATACAGCCATGTCAATCTAGATAATTAAGATCCATTACATCATAAAACACTCAACTTTTAACATTTTACATTTTACTCCATTTGAGTTTGGGGGATCCCATCCTATGGAAGTTAAGCTACTTTAAGTTTTTAGGCCTCAAAGTTTGCCTTGAATTAATGGGAGAAAGCCTTGAGAAATGACACATGCTTTAAAGTTGATGGGAGAAAGCCAATGAAACATCCTTTACATTTTTTCGTAAGAGTTTATTGGAGAAATGACACATGTATGGGAGAAATGAAAAATGTACACGATTTTCCTTAAAGTGGTTGTGGTTTATGGATATTAAAATGAAGAACTTCTATTTAGATCTATTACAGAGATTGATTGTAGGGGCATTTACTAGATATGTCACCTTTCATAAAAGGTGAGATCCAGAGGCTGCTTGGCCCTTTACAGACTCTACCTATAGAACTTATAGAAGTTAACACTACATGTCCCAATTATACCCTATGAAGTGTGTAGAGGACATGTGGAATCACTCACACTACTTTACATAGACATAAGGGTGTATAAGAGTATACTAAGCTCAAAAATATGGTCATATTATTGGATATCTTTCCCAAGAGCCCAAATGTACTCCTTAAGTATATGTGGGGTCTATATAACCATCTACAAAAACAAGTGATTATTTCCAAGCTAAGGATAATGTATGAGCCATGTGTATATGCACATTATCTAGAAACCATAGGCCAAAATAAAGGGTACTTAAGTGGTTTGAAGAAAAAATAGCACCAAGAAGCTTTGAAGGAGGGGAATAAGAACTGGAAATAGGAGGATAAGAATAAAATAGCCACTACACATCCATGCAAGGGTAGTAGAAATAATTCTAACCATTGCAACATTGATGGTCACATTAAGGAGAATTATTGGATGTTTGGTATGTGTTATATTCTTTATGTGAATACCCCCATGCACTATATATTTTTCTAAGAATAGTGGTGGGAATAAAATGGGAGGAAAGGACCCCCACTTTAGGGTTTCATAGAGATGAAAAATCCCCCAAACACAGGTGTTCAGGGGTAGTGCCCCAAAAAAACGTTTTTGGGAAAAAAAAATCTCCCTTTATGATGGTTTTCATCACATGGTTTTTTCTTTTAGCATTTTTCTAGTGCATGGTAGTTTACCCCATGGTTCTACAGTTTCAGTTAAAGAACTAAAGTTTTATCTGATCCAAGGTAATGGATTGGTAGTTTATAATTGTCGTGGGATATATACATATATACATACATACATATGTGTGTGTGTGTGTGTGTGTGTTTGATGGTCTAAAAATTAATATACTAATAAAAAAAATGATCTTCTCGTTTTGGGTTTCTTGAGTAAATTATATATTAATGCATGTGTTTTACATTGAATATTTTTCATTTTATTAAGAATCTATTTGAAACAATTAACTATATAAGGTTAAAACCTATGTTTTGTATCAAATTACTTTTGGTTTCAATGGGAAACTTTTATGGCTAATGTGTTTTTCTCGAAATGTGATAGACCCTATTAAAATGGGAGATATATCGAATTGATTCCTATGGTGAAATAAAATAGTTGAGTAGTTTAAAGATATAGATGCATAAATTCAATGAGCATATTTTTGAGATATATAAGTCCAAAATGGAATAGTTGTCGGTGAACAAATATCAATGGATAAATATGGATATGTGTGCTTCATTAAAAGGGATTTTTCTAGAAGGATGGACTAAGTTGGAAAGAAGGGAAAATATCACAATACAATTTTGCCTCTTAGATGTTGAAGAATGTAGCTAGGTTCACTCTTCATTATTAATATGTTTGTCAAAAATAATTTATAATTACTAAATGACTTATTAAAGCATGGGTTTCATGCTAGGGTCATATTTAGATTAAGGAACCCATTGTGGAATTCTAGGTTAGTCATTACAGATTAAAATTGATACATTTTGGGCTTTTAAATAATGTAATTAGTATTGAGCCAAAGTCAATTTATTGGACTCCTCCATCAAGCCATTTTCTTCTGCAAGGTCATCATTCTCGATCTCCTCAACAAACCTTCTTCAAAGCCAACCTTCAAGTCAGCCTCTCTCAAATATATATGTCAGCCTCAAATAAAAATATTCAAGTTGTCCTATATGGAGACACAACTCTTCACTAAGTCATGTCGGCTCATTTACTGTGGAAAAATAATATGTATAACTAGCTAAGGTTTTCGCATTACCAACATAGAATTTTGTACTAAAATTATAGGGATAGGTTCAGCCTAATTATAGGTTTAGATGGGTGATTTTAGGCTTCGGTACAATTAAAAAAGGACTAAATTTCAGGCTAAATACAAAGATGCAATTCAGATGAAGTTTGTATTTCTTCAAAGGATAGTTTTGGTGTTATACAATTTTGATGTTATTCAGTGTAATTGCAGTTAATTAGAGCCACAATATTGGTGCTATATATGTTTCATTAACTCCATAGAAAGGAGCTTGGATAAGAGAAGATTTCAGTGTTATCTCATTCAATGAACTAAGTGCTACAAAAATCAGTGCTAATACAGTCAAAAGTTATCACAGAGAATGTTTTGGTGTCGTGAAAATGGAAGGATATCGGGGCTACCATAGAAGGAAGATCTCAAAAACAATGTCTTCATGTTATTGTAGCAATGAGGATGAAATTTTGGTGCAAGAAAAGGAGATCTTGGTGTCATGACAGTAAGGAGATATCGATGGTAACATAGTGAAGGGATGAATTGGTGGAGAGAGTCTCTAGTTAGGGCCTTGGTCGTCTCATCTTGAATCTAGTGAAGGAATAATTTTGGCTGGGATTTCCCTAAAGAGTGGGGATTTTCCCTAGCAGTGTGCCTACATCCTGTGTCATATTTTATTTTTTGATTTGTATTAGTCTTGATGACAAGAAAAGACAAATTTTAAGAACAAATAATAATAACGAAAACAACACAATATAATGTCAGAATAAGGGAAATAATTTAACTGCCAAACCTATGGATTTCCCAACATGGTATTGGAGATAAGGTCATGATCAATAGCAAGTTTGAAAATCCACTTATACATATCCTCAGTGAAAGGTTCTTGAATATCATGTCATTTAAACTAACATGAAGATGGAAACTTTTGGGCTAATATCACAGTGAGCTAGTTCAGTCTTAAAGAAAAATTGAAGAAGAAGGATTGAAGCTATATCTCAAAGTGACAAATTTGGATCAAATTCAAGATGCGAAGTTCAATATTAATCACAGAGATAAGCCTCAGTATAAACGCAGACGCAGACGAAACACGATCACTTATTGGACTGGAACATGGCCACACAAAATGCAGTCATATCAAGACATCTACTTATATGTTTATATAATTTACAGCAAAGACAACAATTGGAAGCAGGTGGTGCCAACTTGGAAATTCAAAATTCGAAGTCGAAGCTGAACAACAAGACTCTGCCAAGACCAGAGATGTAGACGTAGACACAGACGCAAGCCTGAAACACACAGCAGACGCAGACAAAACATGATCACAGCAGACACAGACGCTAATAAGCCCGAAACCCATTAACAACTCCGGGATAGTGTATTTATAAACTAAAGTTCGGCCAAACTATTTTAAGGGTTCAGTCAAACTATTAGTTCGGCCGAACTTATGTTGCCAATTTTCTAATATCCGTCCAAAAATCTGTTTTCCCACACCGTCAGTACGCCATCAATGTAAACGGCAGAATGAGTTCATCCGAATTTTTGACAAAAAAAAAAAAATCCGCCCCCGATTCTAACAAAAGTGTAACCCAACTTCGTGGGTTTACCCTGTTACAATAATTATTTGGTTCTCTTTTGTTTTCCTCATATGTTCCTTATTAGAGTCTGAACTCCCAGATGTATAAGGACGTTTGAATCCTGTTATCTCCTTCTCCTTTGACATTTCTTGGCCAGAGTGTCCTTCTCCTCTTGCATTTTGCAAAATTGATACCACTGTTTTGTCCTAGTTTAATTTTTGTTCACTAAACATGTTTGTGGATTTTAGATTTCCTTAGTGATGGGGGGTCCCAAGTCCTCCTCTTCCTCTTCTTTTTCGAGTTGTGGTGTTGGGAATTGCCATCCCTTAGGTTTTTTGACAAGTTTCTTTTTCCTCCTGAGATCTTTCTTTTCCAAAGGACATGTGGTTTGTAGATGTCCAGTTTGAAGAAAGAGACGATATCTAAATGTTGTGTTCTCATAATCTAATAGCTGGGTCCATCACTGGTTATTGTGTGTCAAAAATATACGATCAGCTAGTCTTTTACTGAGGTCTACCTCAACACATATCCTGGAAAAAGTATAAATTGCTTCTCAGCTCTTTGTGTACCCATATTGATGTATCTCCCCGACATGTTTCTAATACCTTCCAGTACTTTTGGATGCCAAAAGTGAAGGGGTAAGTTATGAAGTCTTACCTAGACTGGTATTTTGGATACCGTCATTGAATTAGCATCAAAATTTGGGAACCACGGGGTGAAAAATAATCTCGTGTTTCCTTATAACCATGGACCCTCATGTAAAAATTGATCTCTGATCTCTGATGATTTGAATTTTACTATGAAGAAGCCCTTGGAACATCAATGAATCTCACAGTTTACCTTCCAAGTGTTAAAGATCCACGGAAGAAGATCAATAGGTTTTGGTAAGAAACCATTGAACTTGCAAATGATTACTTGGGATTGATAGGTTGTACAAAAATTATTGATCTATGTTAGATCTATTTCCATTTCTGAAATATGATTCATCTGGTCCACAATATAGGGCCCAGGAATATGGAGGGTTTGTTCAGGTTTACCTGATGCAGTAGCCTTTCCTTCGAGGGCGTCTTTGAATGACGTAGATCCATTGGTTTTTCCTTTGGCTAACCTCGGGCCCTTGGGGATATTAAATCCTGCTGAACCCCACAACAACCTCACGTTAATGATGATAGAGGAGTTTTGTTTTATGCCATAGTCTTGTAAGCACCTTTGGTCCTACATGGATCTACCCACATAGATCATATTTTGCATCGCATCATTATGATACCTACCTCTAGGACCACTTAAAATCCCTAAGAAGGTTCCAAAAACATAAAGAAATGCGATTGACATTATAAGATAAATGGAGCTTGTTACCTCTATGGAAAAAAAATCAAAATTGACCCTAGGCTTGGGGTCTTCAATTTTTTGGATTATGTGACGGTGAAAGTTTGTAGGCTTATGTAAAATGTTATTGAAAAGATTGTTACACGCTTTAGATCATATTTTGGTCCATTGGACATTTCACTAAAGTTTTATAACAAAATGTTGCACACACGTTAGATGGGAATTTATATTCAAAATTTGTATTAAGTACCTAAGTTATATATAATTATAATATTTTAGAAATTTTGAAAAACATTTAAAAATATGAATTGATTAAAAATTTAAATTTTTATTTCATTAAAATATATTATATAATTAAATATTGTTAATAAAATTTAATTAAACAACAACAAAATATCTCGTTTTAGACTTTTTAAAGTTTATATTTTTTAAATATTTAAGTTTTTAAAATAACTTATTATATTTATTATTAAAGAAATAAAAAATAAAAACAAAACAAAAAAAATCTTATTTTACACTAAGTGAATTTTATATTATAGTAATTAATAATAAATTATTGAATGAAGAATACCATGTTTTTATATGCATGTCATACTTATTATTGAGTGAGTGAGTAGGTATAATAAATAAATATATATTTCACAAAATGGCCAGGAAAGCGATCAAAGACGCCCCCAATGAAATCATTAAGCTACAGAATATCAATATATACAAAAATATCATATATTATTAAAAGACATGATTATCTTCTACACCTTTCTAAAGTCGGACCCAAAAATTTTTGGCATAATGTTCTCGTCCGTAAAACCAAAGATAACCATTATATCCCCTTAGAAAAGTGGGACAACTATCTTAAGAAGTTGTATGACTCTCCGGACGCTATGGGCACCACCTTAATCACTCCAATTAAGGATGATGTATTCTCTCTTGACGACATTGATGAGTGTGGTATTAATAAGCTCACTAATGGGAAAGCTAACGATATTGAAGGATACCAAGCTGAGATCCTTAAAATGGGAATATCTATCCTCATTCCTTATCTCCACAAGCTTCTCAATTTGGCTATAATGGATAGCTTCCCTCGACTTTGGATGCAAAGCCTTATTGTACCTATATTTAAAAAAGGGGACAAGAGTGCTCCATCCAACTACATGACCATTATGGTTAGCCATATCCTGGCCAAGATTTATGGGCTCATTTTGGAGAAGAAGCTTAGCCTTTGGCTTGAAAGCTAGGGAAAAAGAGCTAAATGACAAGCTGGTTTTAGGAGACATCACTCGACTATTGACCATCTATTCACTCTTAGAATAATTGCGGAGGAAAGTCACAATAGTAAATTCGATATCTTATGTTTCTTTGTGGACTTTAGAAAAGCTTTCGACACTATCTCTCGAGATAAACTTTGGGAGACACTTAAAGAGATCATGGTCCCTCCTGAGCTGAGGATTGTTGTGATCTGTTTATACAAGACTGTCGCTGCCAAGCTTAAGACCAATGAGGGGTAGTCTAAAGACATTAAATGCAATATTGGAGTTAAGCAAGGGTGTCCCCTTTCCCCTACCCTTTTTGGCATATACATCAATAAGCTAGAGGAGTGTCTGGAATCTGAGGGGCGTAAGGGAACTGAGCTTGCTGGTGTTCTCATTACTCTTTTCCTCTATGCTGATGATATCATTATTCTTGAAAAAATCCACGATGACCTTGACAAGCAGCTCCAGATTCTTCATGACTACTGCTCCAAGATGGGTATGACAGTTAATACTAACAAGGCTAAAGTCATGATCATTAAATCCAAGAAGATCACCCATGGTAGTTTCATGTATAATAATGAGTGCTTAGAGAATGTTTCTTCTTATAAGTATTTGGGCATTGACTTCCCTCATCATCTCAACTGGAATTATAGCATAGAGAAAAGGATTATTGGGGGCTGGAAAGCTCATTATGAGATTGAAAACAATTGTAAGTCGGACAATCTTTACATTTGGAGTAAAAAGAGGTTCCTTTTTTAGACCCTTGTCACCCCTGTTGTCTTATACGGATGTGAAGTTTGGGGTTGCAGTATATCTAGAGAGTTATGGAGGAATATTGACATGATTCAAAATCAATTCACAACCTACAACCTTAATATCAAGGGAAATACTCCCTATCCTATCCTCTTGATCGAATCTGGTTTTTCCCCATTAAAAGTATAGTATGTCTAGATATCTGATGTATAAGAAGAAGCTTGAAAACATGGAATAAAAGAGGCTCCCTAAAATTGCTTTTAACTATAGTCAAAACCCTCACCTTCACCTCAAGCGTGGGTGGCATAAGGATGCCCAGTCCTGACTCAACCATTGGGGAATCAAGGAGGAGCTCAGTATGGGAAGCAAAGATAATATCAAAAATATTATTACCTCCAAGTTTAAGGACAAGTTTTGGGAGGATCAGGAGTTGGAGGGTAAAAGGAAGCTAAGATACTATAAGGAAGTGATCAACCCCACCCTTGATAATCATAATTATCTCTCTGTGTTGTCCAGCAATAAGAAAAAAATGAACATCGCTAAGATAAGAACTAATTCCCATGAGCTTCGGAGTGAGACCAGGTGGTGGTCTATTCCAAAGACCCCTTGGAACGATAGAATCTGTCGTATTTGTGATTCTAAGCAGGTGGAAGATGAAATCACTTCCTTTTAGAATGATCGACTCTTACTCACATTTGCTCTCAATTCCCTACCACCTACCACACTTACAATCTTCTTGACCTATTAAGTCAACCCACCTATAGCGATCTTGGAGCACTTATTTCCCTTTCCTTTAACTATAGAAACAAGATTTTGAAGAATCAAACTTAGATTCTTTCTCATCTCTTAAGATCTAATAAACCACATTAATCTTAACGGATAGTAACCACCATCATCAGCATCAATTAATATCATATTTATCACTTATAATATTATTATTTATATTAATATTATTATTTTAATATTTTTCATGTTATTAAATTTAGATTTTATAATTTATTATTATTATTATATATATATATATATATATATATATTAAATTAAAATTTTATTATTAAATTTTACTAATATATTATTAAATTTTAAAGAATATTAAAAAATAAATTTTAAATAAGTTTATTTTTAAAAGATTAATAAACTAATTTCAAACTTGATAAACATTCTTGGTCATTATATTTTAGGTTATTCATTCATATATATAAAAAATAAAAATACATATCCCGTTAATTATAAATTATTTATTAAATTATAATTCACAAAAACTCAAAACTTTTATATTTGGTTTCTAAAAGTAAAATGGTTAATATCTCACTTAGTTATATCAAATAATTAAAAAATTTCATTCATCAAAATTTAGTAGTTCAATATAAAAAAAATTGAACACTTGAAAATCAAACATAATCAATTTTCTAATATACATGCGGATATATATATATATATATAAAGTTGAAGTGTTTGTGAATATCAAAAGCAATATGAAACCAAAAAATTTAACAAATTTTTATCTATTTTTAACATCCCACCAACAAAATAATTCAACAGATTTCCAATCATCTTTTAACATATTTTTAACATCCCACAAACCAAATAATTCAACAGATTTCCAATCATCTTTTAACATTTTTTCCACCATCTTTTAAGATCACAAAATTTTCATTAGTTTTCGATTTTTTTTTGGTGGTTTTCAATAGTTTTGTATGGTTTTCTCATTAGGCTTTTTGTGGTTTTTATATGGTGGGTTTTCATTTAATTTTTTATTTATTTTTTATTAATTTTTATTTGAAAAAAAAATGGAATAAAGAAAAAATAGCAGAAAACCTATCTCTACCTCCAAACATTTGGCTCCTCGATGGTTGGGTTGAGCTTTTGGCACCTCTGTCAAGTTGTTAGATGGTTGGATTGAGTTCCTCCCTCCTCGGTCAAGCTACAAAGTCTGAGAAAAATGGCCTATCCACACATTTTATTTAAAAAAAAGTTTATCGAGAGTTTGTTTTATTGCTCAATCTAGTGATATCTAAACCCTCAAATAGCTCAATCGAAGACTAAATATTGTTAGACCCAAAGCTTTTTTCTTCACCCCAAAACCCCCTTACTCGCCAGAAAGTGTAAATAAACTTCATATATTCACCCCATATACATATATATATATATATATATATATATATATATATATATATATATATATATATATTTTAATTGGATTAAAAACAATAATATTTTGATGTGAAATTTATATAAGTATAAATAATATTATAAAAAACTAGCATAGCAAAGCAAATATCTCTTCACTTCAAGTTTTATATTCAAAAAAATATTGTCACTTCTGTCTTCAAAAGTTATAATAAATTTCATTTTTTTTTGCGTGCCAAGTTGTATTTGATCCTCCAGGTTTGACCTATGGTTTGAGGAGCCGCAACCCAGGGACATTTAAGCTGTCAAACTCACTAGGAGATCGCACCCAGCTTAGGCCGCACCATTTCTTTTGCTGAATGGAGTTTTTAGCATGTCTCCTCCCTTAGCATAGAGCACAACCACCTTTCATGCAGTTTGATCCCGGGTCGCCTAGCTGACGAGCCTCATTCTCAACCAGTTATACTAACTAAACTTAATTATTATAAATTTCTATTAATTTATATACAATAATAATTATATATCAAAAATTTTAAATTATATCGAACTCGTTAAAAACTTAGTTTCCCTACTTTCCAACTATATATATTAAAAAACACATATAAGGGTTAATTTTCTCAAAACTTACGAAAGCTATGATAAAATTGTTTCTCGTCCTTTACTAGATAAGCTACACCTTTTGACATACCATCAAAGGCAACCTCTCTCACTGCGAACAAAAATTCGGTAGCGCAGTAAGAAACAGAAAAACGAGAGACCCATGTTAGCTGTTGAATTTGGATCCAGTTGTTATTCCAACCACAAACATTCCTATTTCACAGAACATTTCCATTTTGTTCATAATCACGGACACTACGATTTGGATAGCGTGCTCAAACTATAAAAGTATAAGAATCTATTTTTTATATTAATGCAAAGCCAACTTTTTTTTCCTCTTAAGAATAAATAAGAATATATATATATATATATATATATATATATATATATATATATATATATATATATATATCTTTTGAGGTGATTCACAGTACGTGTGTTGTGGAATCACTCAAAGTACTATTTGCCTGACTGATAAAAGTAGAATGATTCTATAGCATATAAACATTGTCGAACGAACTTTAATGATTCTCTGAATTTGATGGGCCAATTGGCTGTCAAGGGGTGATTGGTTAAATATACGTTTAAAAATTAACAAAAATGGTCAAGAACTTTTTTAATAATGTAAAAATGGATTGAAGAGATGTAAAAACTAAATCTGTTTTGAAGTTCCAACCTTATTTCCACTGTAACATGGAGCTATATAGTCCCCGCTGCTTTTTAACCCGTGATTCCACTTCTTTACAATAAGTGGCATATTCGGAAAAGCTGCAGGTTCCAGCTGTTAAGTAAAAGAAATTACTTTGATTTAAATATTAAATTGGGCAGGGTGTTTTGCTTAATAATATTAAGCACTATGCCATTAGTTTATTATATTTCCATCAGATTTTCTGCATGGAATTGGTGGAGCCACTCAAGCTCCACATCTCCTCGGTATATACCAGATAGGCGGGTTATCAGGGAGAGAGCTTACCAGACTATTATGTAAGGATCATCAAGAGGAGTGGCCAGATGAGGGGACGGAAGTAAATAAATTGATATATTATATAAATATATAGATATAGACTCTAAGCACTATGCCATTAGTTTATTATATTTCCATAAGATTTTCTGCATGTGGATAAGAATAAAATCATATTCAATAAATAATATAAAATAGCAATGAAAACTTATTACATGGTACTTAATAAGCACTTTAAAATTCTTTACCTTTAATATATACATTTTAATTTAATTTTTATTAAAATATAATAATATATTTAATTATATTATATTATAAGATAAAATTCATATTAAATTTGTAATCTTTTATATAATTATTAATTGTTGGTTATTAATAAGATACAGAAAGTAATAACATTTTAATTTAATTTTTATTAAAATATAATAATATATTTAATTATATTATATTATAAGATAAAATTCATATTAAATTTGTAATCTTTTATATAATTATTAATTGTTGGTTATTAATAAGATACAGAAAGTAATATTAAAATAATGTCATGTTGACTACCACAATTTTTTTTAAGGTTACATTGTTAATTTTACTAACTTTTTTAAATTTGCTGATTAGTAAATGACTAATCAAAATTTTTAGAAATGTGATATCTAAATCAAAGAAATTTCAAAAACGAGAAAACAATAAAAATCACAACATAACCATGGTTCATTTAGAGTGGAACAATGTGGTACTTTGGTGTAATTATTTACTTACTAGTATAGATCCATCTAAAGTACTCATCTAACATGAGCCGAAAAGGATCAAATTTCTTTCGTTACAAACTTATTTTAGAGTGCAAAAAATAATGTGTAATTTTTAACTGTTTAAATTGCATTTTTTAATGTTATAAAGATTACATAACATGCGTATTGAACAATTTTATATTAATTCATGTTAAAATATTTTACTCATAACTCACATTGTATGTTTTATCTCTATAAAATTATATCTCTCTATTTTATTACTTGAAGAGTGAAAGTGAAATATCAACAACTCAGTTAATTGTTTGGTTAATAGATTTTTTATTTTTTATTTTTATTATTATTTTTAGGACGTGACATACTTACACAATGTCCTTGTAGAATGAGCCTTTCGGCTCAATGAGACTTTATGGTTTATTTTATCTTGCAGATATTAAGCTAAAATAATAGTGGTGGGGTTAAGACTAAATTGGATGACAGATATAACATATTTTTAGCAATGAAATATGGTTTATTTCACTTATTGATTATTTCAAAATATTAGAGGGGACAACACGTGAGTAGTCACGCTATCCAACTATCAGGAACTTAGTGAAAAATCAATTGGAGTCCAAGAAGGACAAATTTTAAAGTAATAATTGTCATAATATTAAACCTCCATCTTTTTCACGATTCTCAACCACGAAAGATAGCATGACACGAGATAAAGGGCGTGCTATAGAGGAAAAGGGGATTGTGGGAGAGAAAGGAAATTTGATGAAAGAAAGTATTTCCAGTGGAAAAAAAATTATACATAAGAAAACATCAGAGAAAAATTAGACATTGAACTAGCCATTAAAGAAAATTTGAGGTCTAAAATGGGCCTCCTAAGGAATATTATAAAATAATAGTGGAAAAATAAAATAAGATTAGATTACATCATCAAATTTAAGTGGGAAAAAAAGGAAAAACTATTTTTTCAACTCGCATTTTCAACTTATATCCCTACGGTTTTACTCAAATTTCAAGTAGGAGCACTCGTTAGATGCCTAATTTAATTCATCATCTAAGGAGTAGCCATGTTGCATACTTTCGATGGACCTTGATATACAAAAAATGATAAATACATGAAAAAACATGATTGCAATCACGTTTTTTTATGTATTTCTCATTTTTTGTGTAGAAGGGTCCATCAAAAGTATGCAATATGGGTACTCCTTGGATGAGGATTTAAATTTTGCATCCAACAAGTATTCCCGCTCAAAATTGGAGTAAAAAAGGAGGGAGATAAGTTGAAAATACAAGTTGAAAAAATAGTTTTTTTTATCTTTTTTTATTTGTTAATCTTTTTAATTTTTTACTCCAAAAATGGTGAATCATCCCCCAAGGTTGACATCATCATATTGAATCCTATTTGTTCTTATAAAGTTGATTTTGGTTGTATAATTTTGTTTTGAGGTCCATTTTAGACCTCAAAATTTCTCTAGTGCACGATGCTACAGGGTCTAAGGAGGAAAAATATAAAATACTAATTCAGATTTTTGATAGGAGGATAAGCTTGAGGCTCGGGGTAAACTATTGTAAAGATAGTTCATCTGGTTGGGAGGAGCGTGTTTCTTTTGTTATAGTTCTAAATACTCAAATAAGTGACAGTTTCTTTGTTGCAAACTTTCAAGAACTGTATTCAAACAAAATATGTATGTGTGTATAAGCTAGAAGAATAAATAATTAGATTTGTAGAAAGTAATTTAGTAAAGGGTTTGCAAGTAACTGAATTATTCACATTAGTTTTTGTTCTACATAGAAAATATAAAACAAGAAAAAGAACTATCTCTGGATGATTGTCTAGTAGATATTATAAGAAATTTTAGCAAAATCCCATGCATGTGCAAGAAAATATCCTTTGTACTACCCATTGACAAATACAATTCTTGCTTATAGTGTGGAAACCCTCGAGGAAAGTAGCAGAAAAACCCTTGGACCTAAAATCCTGTAGCTAATCTTCCTACACCAATAAACCCCGAGAAGTTGGAGTCTTTATGGGTTTAAAGTTGCTAAGAAGAAACTAATAAGTTTGGTAAGGTAGACTAAGTAACAAGAAGGGACAGGGGTTATCTTTGTAGAAATACATAATGACATAAGAAAATTCACATGCATAAAAACCTTGAAAAGTAACTTGCTTAAAGAAAGGGCCAAGAAGCTAAACATGAATTAAGATATAAAATTTTTTCTATAACCAATTTTTTTTGGGAATGTTAAGGCAACATAATTTTCAATTTATGAATGAGACATGGTGAACTACCTATGGTAAAAAAAATACTTTGATTTACTCTAATTTTCAAGTTATAGGCAATGGATGTTAAGGATTCGACTAGCCCTAAAGCTAGTCTAAAATAAGTGTTCTTGGTGAAAGGGTCATATTTCATTTGAGAAATATCCAAACTAAATGCCACCAATTTCATTGGAAATAAGATGGATCATAATGTTTTATGTAAAACTTTTAAAATCAGATCAAACAAATTGGACACGTGGCATTTCGAACAAGTTAACTCTCTAGAAATGACAAAAAATCAGCATGTTTCGTGAAAGATATCATAACTTTTAGGTGGCACATAAAAAATTGTTCAAAACTATGGAATTGTAGAGAAGACATGTCAAGACACTATAGTTTGAAATTTCAAACTTGAAAATGTCAAAAAATTCATATATACATCCCCAAAAAGTTTTATCGATGAGACAATCTCCAAATCAGGGTTTTAAAAGGTATGTTAACTTAAAATTATCATAACTTTGGATTGGAATGTGTTGATTGAAGTTATTCAAAACCCGTAGAATGATAAATTACTTTGAAAATACTAGGAAAATAATCATAACTATTTGAGATCATTATTATTAATATGTCAAGGTTGTAAGTAGAGAGTTTAGAATAGAAATTAATTAAGAATCAATGAAATATATATATATATATAAGGGATGAAGAAGGAAATGAAATTTATATTATTAAATGGTTTCATAGTGCAAAGGAAGAAATTGTTAATTCTTGTGTCTGCAAAAATATATTGTGAAAAAATATATAGGGATTGGTGGTATATTCTAAATAAGGACACCAAAGGCTCCAAATGGAAAGATTTTAAGTATTCACTAATAGATGGTTAAATGATACAAAACTAAAGAAGATGCATAAAATTCAAGCTAAATTAAATGAATCAAAAGAAAATGTTTCCAAATTGAAAAAGGATAATGAAGAGCTAAAATAAGATCTTACAAAGAATGGAAATGAATTTGCCAAGTTGCAATCCATTTATCAAGCACTAATGAAGGAGGTTCAAAAATAAAAACACGAAAATATTAAAAAATAAATGTTAGAAAAGGATGAGTCAAGGGAAGAGTTGAAATTTAGAGAAAAAAAAGCCAAAGGGTTGTGTAACATAGTTAAAACCTTCTTAATGATGTTAAAATTTGGAAAGGCATTTACAAGAGTCCATATCAATGAATAGGAATGAAGATATTACCACAAAACTGAAGAGGACACTATCAAAATTTGAAAGAAGAAATTTCCAAGAAGGTTGAGGAAGCTCTAAATACAGATGAGGTAAAATAAATAATGCAACAAATAATTGAAGAAGCGCATAAGAATTTTACAGATGGTGTCACATTGCACCATCAAATGAAGAAGGTTGACAAGATTCAAGAAGGTCACTAGAAAATAGTTGAAGAAGTTGAACTCCAACTAGAGGATGTACATGTTAAATATGACGGTATTATCTCAATGGCTATAGTTATCAAAGACCATACAAAGAATATAGAGGATGTCATCTTCTTTCAAAAGAATATGGATGACAAGGTGTTCAAAACGAAAGAAAATCCTCCAAAGTGAGACTATATTGCACCCTCATTACCAAATAAAACTGGAAAAGGACAAGAAGATATACATCAACAACACCAAGGAAGAAAATGGAATAATTGACAATGTTCATAGTGTGGGGCATCATAAAGCCATTATTCAACAAGATATTATCAAAGACTAAGAAATACAACAACTTGAGCAATTACTACAATATTACATGAAATCAAAGGAAATAAAATTATGTATAAAAGATTATCAAGGATTAATACTAAAAATAATTAAATTTAGATGGATGGATCATCATCAATGGTAGTAGAAGAGTAATAACATAAGGAAATTCAATTTCTTGATATTGTCACATGTAATACCCTTAACCACAAAGCTTTGAAGACAAATATTTTTGAAGGAGTGTACTATGTTATGACCAAAACAAGCATAAATAGAGTTAAATGCTTCTAATATGACCCTAAGGGAGGCATATATGGGTTAAAATTATATTTAATAGTAGTAAGCCTAATAATGGGGCCACATGTGTGGTGGGTGAGTATAGATATGTTGGAATTATGATGGATATGTTGTCCTTGATTGAAACCTACTTGATGAGTTGTACATTGATAGAAACTTACTTGGTGTGGGATGTATATGAGGCCAGTTCATAGGTAACAGAGTGATTCGACAGAGACATGCAGTTTAGATACAGAAGAATTATGAGAGAGAAAAATTGAAGAAATATATGCGGGTTCGGTGAAGCAAAGCCATGCACGCATGCAAGTATGAAGAAGAGAAAGTGTGTACATTTCCTCACTATGGTTTCCTAAATACCAAGGGTCTTTACCATGGTATTAGCCCATAGTAATGAGTGTGGCGACGAATATTTGATACCATCAAATAATACCATCATCATTAGTGTGGTTTTAACCCATGGTATTGGCTAAGGCCTATGCTATATAAGGAGATGAAGATCCAAGTGTTTCGTGTGCAAGTCAGAGGGTGATTGATGAATACTTTGATCTAAATTATGATTATATGGTAAGGGTTATTGATGAGTGGTTGATAAAAAATAAGTAAGCACTCAGTAATACAATGATGGATCAGGCTCAATAGACCTGGAATGGCTATGTATTGTATAATTTGCTTATGGGTTGATTAGATATGTGATTTGACATGGGTTTTACTTTGTATGTCAAGATCTGGGTATGTATGAAGTTCTGAAGTGCATCGTAACTATGAGTTGATAATTGCATATGTGTACACGGGTTTGTCTCAGGTAAGGCACGTACACACGTGGATTCCCTTCTCAATAGTAGCGTATTGATTTTGCAGTATGGGCAGATATGTAAGCAGGTTTAATTCCTAAAAAGTGCGTATACACATGGAAATGATTCACGATAAGCACGTATATAGGCTAGGGTTTCTGCAAAGCATGATTTCTAATTAGTCTAATTTGTTTTGTTGAAGTTCGTTGTTTTTTTTCTATAATGTCTGTCATGAAGATCTGGGTTTAACAGTGATATTTGAATTGGTGATTGGTTGAGTTATTGTTTGGTTCGATGATTGATCAGTTCAGTGGTTGTTTAATTCAATGATTCAGTGATTGGTTGAATGATTTGGTACAGTGATCAGTTTCAGTTTTGATATGTGATATTGGGCTTAAACGATGGTAGTGGGTCTAGTCTGAAAATCTAATGAAAAGTGGCCTACAAGTTGTGATGTGTTGAGGCAGGTGGATCTAGTATGAAAATTTATGAAACATGGTCCACGATGGTGTTGAGGCTTGGAGACTTTAGTGAGGAAGTTGAAGCTTCCTACCAGTAGTATTTGGTGATCAGGTCAGGGGGTTGGCACTCCCTTCTAGAGGGTGTTGGTAAATGAGATCAGGGGATTGGAGCTCCCTTCCAGTAGGAGCTCGAGAATGAGTGAAGGTTGCATCCTTCTGTAGGTGGGTTCCTACGTGCTGGTATGAGTCTGTGCCAGTAGAATATTGTAAGAAGTTTTCATTATAATAAAATTGAAGATAGAGACAACCATGCAGCAGTGGTTTTCTCCCTGATTGGGTTTCCACCTAAAATCATGGTGTTCAGGTGTGTTTCTTATGTGTGATGATTTATTATGTTCTTACTGCACATGTTTATTGCTTATCAAATGTCTGATGAATCACTGATACATTGGTTTAAGATAAACATATGAAGATTTACAGAATATAAGTTCTCTGAATATACGCTAGTTTTCTGCACAAAAGTCACGTACATATGCAAGTTTACTTCTGTATAGTCGCATACAGATTTTAGAATAAGAAAATACAAATTTCATGTATGCTTTAAAATAATGATTCACACCGACGCCCCCCCCCGGCCCCTTCCTCCCTCCCTCTCGGTATTTTTCCCAACAACATACATACATACATAGAGTTATCATGAAAGAAGAAAAGGTGAATTGGAAATATAAATGTACTGGGGAATTTGTAGGAGGTTCATATTCTTTAAGGTGTTATTTTGTAATGCATCTAATTTATCTATTTGACAATTGTGCTATATGTTCACATATCATGTAAATTGTGTGTAATATGATTTATTATACTATATTAAGTATTTGTTACATAATAAATATTCTACCCAATATATGCACATGTGCCTCTTTGGGTTCCTTGAACTACTCAATTTTCTTTTTCTTTTAGCAATCTCTATATAAGGCTTAGTCTTATGGAACCAAAATATCTACTACATTACTTCTCATATTTGATGCTACCAAAATAACACAAGAACAATCCTTAGTCCTATCCAGTGTAAGATCAGGCTATGGAATGAAATGAGGCATCCACCATCATAGGAGGTCATGGAAACGCTACCTAAATATTCCTTAATTAATTCCTTTTTAGTGAAGAATTGTGACAACTTCTCTATATATTCAATGTGCTTGTTTAAGTCATCCCCATCATTGAACATTTTCATCAAACAAATACTTTAAATATCTACACCCAGTTGTGGTCAAAGCTTCCTTATGGTTCTCATCCACAACCTAGATCACTAAGGATTTTGTGCAAAATGTGTTTATTGTCATCTACAATCTCAAGTGTCATGTGTTCTTGGGCTATAAAATAAATAAGGAGTTCTAGAACATTGAATACATAATGATTAGTTGTGTGTCTCTAGACACCACATGAGAAGCATTTGCAAGCTTTCTTTCTATTTGGCGTTGTGGGAACAAAACCTGACCCTTGCTCCTAGGTTCTAAATCCATTTTGTTCTTTATGCAAATTGTTAGGTGTATATTTTTTAGCAGATGTGATGTTAAGTCTCTATATTAATAGTGTATTCCCTTATTATGTTAGTGTAGCTCCCATTATTGTTATTGTTGTACCCATGTAACCCCCATATTGTTATTATTGTGCCCTTACATTATTATTGTTAGGTCGGCGAGGATTACATTGTGGCCCCACTAGGATTACATTATGGCCCCATGGACTCCTATAATAGAAAGGAGATTTTTTCATTTGTATTATCCAAGAATTGTTCGTTTATGTAATGTACTGGAGGTTTCCCCCTCGAAGTGGTTGATTTCTAAGGCGTTGATATCTCTTTTCTTCTATTTTTTGAGCTGGTTTCACAACATTTGGTATCAGAGGTTCGGATTCTAGGGTTTCGCTGCTCCAAACAGGTCATCGTGGGATTTTCACTATAACTTTTTTTTCTACAAAGGTTCAGAAGCTGAAATTTTTAGAGTGCAAAGCCGAAATCCTGAGGAACATTGTCGCAAAATTTTAGATCTTGGTCCGCAATATTTTCGGAGATATGGTCTGTGAAAGTTAGGTCTTTTGCAGCATGGAAAATTTTGGGGGCTAATATTCGTAGGTGGGCTATTTTTCCATGGTTTTTCCAAAAAAAAAAGATTCGCCAATTTCCATTTTTTTATAAAAATGATTCGCCCAAATTTTACAATAAAAAAGTATTTTACCTTAAAAATCGCCAACATTATATACGCAATATATATATTATCATTATAAATTTGAATAATTTTACAAATACATCAATAAATTTTTATAGTTTTCATATTAGGGACTAGTGAAATTCACCAATTTTTTAAACTTCAAGATAATTTCCCATCCTTAAAATTTTCCCTGTTTTGCAGGCTCCCGAATTTCATCTCAAAGAGGTGATCGTGGGAAAATATTCATAACTCTCTCTTTCTGAGCATCAGATTGGAATTATGTAAAAAATGGCTGCAAGTACACGGACTGTAGTCTCCTGTCTATCAATTTCAAAGCCGAAGGAGGAAACATTGACACGTGGCAAGTCGTATAATTTCACTCTACTGAACCAGTCCATAATTAGGTCATCGTAGGAGATTGGGCACAACTTTGCCTTCAAGAATCCAAATCAGGTCATACCTATGGCATTTGAAATAGAATTCAAAGGGCTACCTCAGTGCCAAATTTCAGATATTGAAGATCTGAAATCACAGAGATAATTCAGTTTCAATATTGAGCTTCTCAAAAGCAAGAAAAAGGTGTGTATTTGGTTTTTAAAATTGCATAAAGTTTGTTTGAAAAAGAAGTTTGAAGTGATTCCAAGGGAATATTTTAGAATTTTTATCAGTATTGGGTTCTATAATGCCTCCAAAAAATAATTTCATACCCATTAAGCCCTCAAAAATCTATATTATGACGCATGAAGAGGAAGAATTGCAGTATGAGATATCAAAATTACGGTACCAAGTGCAACAAATTTTGATCTTACGAAGAGCAACCGAAGATGACATAGATGGTTTAAAAGCATAAATGGAGGTTAAGCTGGATGGTTTGAAGGATCAAATAATAGATAATATGGATGATAAATTAGTGGAAGATCACATCGAGCATCAACAACAAGTTGTCCAACTCTCAAAGGATAACCTAACTTTGGTGCAGAATCTAATGAAACAACAGGAAGATCAACATCACATTGAAAGAAGTTCTGAATCAGTCACAAAAACAAGAACTTGACAAGTATGATCAATTTCAGAGTATCTCAGCAAGTGGAAGAAATTTCTTGTAGAAGATTCCACATGGGAAGATGAGAATTTTATACAGAAGCATCAAGAATTAATCAAGTGTTGAGGACAACACTTGTTTGAAGGAGAGAGGCATGTCAAGTCCCTATATTAATAGTGTAGTCCCTTATTATGTTAGTGTAGCCCCCCTTATTTTTATTTTTGTACCCATGTAACCCCCATATTGTTATTATTGTGCCCTTACATTATTATTGTTAGGTCGGCTAGGATTACACTGTGGCCCCACTAGGATTACATTATGGCCCCATGGACTCCTATATATAGAAAGGAGGTTTTGAACTTTGTATCATCCAAAAATTGTTCATTTATGTAATGTATTGGAGGTTTCCCCCTCGAAGTGGGTGATTTCTAAGGCGTTGATCTCTCTTTTCTTCTATTTTTTGAGCTGGTTTCACAACATGTGCCAAAAATATATTTTTTACAACTAGTGACGAATTCGCCTAACAATAAAAAGAAAAAAAGAAGAAATATGTTGCAGAAGTCTATGATCTTCAACAAAACTTTCAGATATACAAAAAATATGTTAGAGAAAACCTGCAAAAGTGTTCACAAATTTTGAAAATACATGCCAAAAACCATTAAAAAGAACTCAATGGAAAGAACTTGAATTTTATTAATCTATGATGTCACCTATAGAGTACAACATAGACTCGGGTATTTAATGCATACCTCTGTGGGAGGGTCCTTTTGTGTCTCTACACTACAAGTAGTTGTTTTCTCTCTATTCCTGATTGTAAACGGGAAAAGAAGAAGACATGTTAAACTCAACATGGAGAGCTCGTACGTAAAGAGATCAAAGTGACGATGATGATAATGATCATCTGTAGAGAATGAGGAAGAAACCTCTCTTTTTATAATAAAATGATAGGATATATCTAAATATAGGCAAACAATAAAATATTATTAGACCAAATCAAGATCTAACTGTAGGGAGTATTTTATTATATCTATAAGAGGAAAAGATTATTGAAATAGTCAAAAATATTTATTTAGTGAACTAACTCAAAAAAAAATTATTAATTGAGTACGTTAAGAAAAATGGTTAAACTTTATAACAAATAAAAATTATTTATGAAGTGCTTTAAGAAGATATGGTCAAAGTGACTTAGAAATAATTACTAAATAGTGATTTAACAATTATTTCATGGGATAAATGTGTAATGATTAAGGAATAATAAATAAATAATGATTTATTTAATTATTTCTAGGTAATGTAGTAAAAATGGGTTAGAAATAATTATTAAATAGTAATTTAATAATTTTTTCAATGGAGAGAATTTAGATGATTAAGGAATAATAAATAAACAATGATTTATTTAATTATTGATATGGATGGGTGAAAATGTTTTTAATTATTTTTACAAAATGGGTAAGTATGAAAATAACATGAAATTAATTAAATGAGTTTTTGGGTTATTTTCAAGTGTATAAATAGAAATTATTTAAGAAAATTGGTTTTCTGAATTATTTCCTAAGGTGAAAGTTGGTTTTAATGTTTAAAACTCATACTACATGGTGTATTTTGATCATCCTAGTGGCAAATGACTAGGTGGTCACTTTTTGGGTGATAACACAAATACCACCTATGGTGGTGTCACTTGCAACCACATTGGTCTTTTACCTCTTGTGACTACCACAACCATGACCTTAACTTCATGGGTTCTTTCATAGTAAATATAGTTGTGATCCCAAACACCATACACTATACTCAAATCAAAGCATGTATTGGTTTTATTTCTATGATTTTCCATCACTCTACTTATCAAGTGATCATTAAATATTAGTTCATATATTTAGCTTCGACTTGTGTCTTTTCACCTCATTTGTATTTGTATGCCTTCATTATTCCTTGGAGTGTGGCTTATCCTGAGCAAGAAGTGGATCTTCAACCTTTAATTCTATAGTAGGCTCTAATGATTTCTAATATGACCTCGATTTCCTAACACAAACTTGTGTAAAAATTCTTATCTAGACTCTAGAGACTAACCAACACATATGAATCAAGTTAGGAAATGTATACGTCAGTCAGAGAAAAGTACCTTCAACCATATATTTTAGACTCAAACAAACTCGTTCTTTCTCTAATGGACTCCCTGTAGTTTTTGGAAGGTTGTTGATGTGATTTGAAGGCATCCATATCTCTAAGAACTACTATATTGCATCATATCTTCCTTGAAAATAATTATATTCATTAGTTTGTTCCTACCGTTGCAGGGTGGTACTACAGAAGTTGTTTTTTAACCATGTCCATTTGGTCAACTTATCCACATCTCATCCACTCTCCCAATGAATATTTACAGTCAATAGGTGATCTTGGGAACTACAATTGACATCAAATATTGGAAGTTTAAACAAATCATATTTTTTTATTATCATGGTAGTATATTATCTACCACTATAAATTGGCACCAATATACCCATGCATAATTCTTAGAACATGGATTTTCGACCTTGTGCTTGTTTATTCCTATTAATGAGATTTGGAGATTAGTTAGACTTATTGGGTGAATTCAAGTTTATATTTTGTATTGTCCTCTTTGGATTCTTGAGGTTGTTATTTTTCCTTTCTGGAAATTTGGTTATTAGTCTCCTCTCTTGAATAACCTCAAATTTTGATAACCTTCTTTCTATCCATTGTGTAAAAAGAAATATTCATGTGAATAGTTGGATTTTCCCCCCGAAGCCCTAGCTTGGATTAATTAATATTATTCCTTCTCAATTTTAAATCCATTAAATCTTGGAATTTCCTTCAAATGTTTAGTAAAAGGTGGTTCAACCTATAACATAGTTAAGGCATACCTTGCTTAATAATTCTCAAGCTTACTTGTACCATTTTAATGCAATAGATTGAAAGCATCGACAATAGTATTTTATTCTATATATATATTTATTTATTTATTTATTTATTGTAAAAAACATTTTAAAAATAAGAAATACAACCAATAATTATAATTTATTAAATAAACTAACTACTTACCTCAAATAAAGTCATAATCATTAACCATAAACAACAATATTTTATATAGGAAATATGTAGAATAGGAGGAAATCCACCAATGAAGGAGGATGAGTAGTGTTATTAAATCAGAAAGCATAAGAAGCATATATCTTCTTATGCAACCATCTCACAAAACAATAGAAATAATAGACCAACGACTTAGAAAATATCCTCTTCGAGGGGGGAACCTCCTTTACATTACATAAAAGAACAATTCTTGGATGATTCAAATGACAAAAGATCCTTTCTATATATAGGATTCTAAGGGGTCACAATATAATCATAGCCAACATAAAAATAATAATGTAAGGTCACAATAATAACAATAGTGAGCTTCAATGGGGCACAATAATAGAAATATGGGGACTACATGGGCACAACAATAATAATAAGGGGGCTACACTAATAATAATAAGGGGATACACTATTGTTATAGGGACCTAGCATGCCCCTCTCCTTCAAAAGAGTATTTTCCTCAATGCTTGAGTAGTTTTGGATGCTTCTATATAAAATTATCATCCTCCCATGTCGAATCTTCAGCGGGTAAGTTCTTCCACTTGATGAAATACTTTGAAATTGTTCAATTTTGTAGCTATAGAGTTCTTGTTTGTGTGACTGCTTCAGGGTCCAATATGATTTTCCTTCCTCGTCAAGTTCTGGAAATATTGTTTGAACTGGAAGCTTGTCACCTATAGCCTTCTTTAAGCATGAAACATGGAAAACTATGTTCACTCGGGAAGATAAAGGATACTACAATTTGTATGCCATAGTACCAATCTTTTGAAACACCTTCTAAGGACCATAGTACTTTGGTGATAATTTATTATCCTTATTAGCTTGATTTAGGGACATTTTTTTGTATGGTTATAGCCGTAAAAATACCTAGTTTCCTACATCAAAAATTATTTCACTACGATGTTGACATGTTTGTTGTTTCATTCAATTATGTGTCAAAGTGAGATTATCCTTTAAGAGTTGGAGAACTTGTTGTTGATTCTCTATGTGATATTCCACTTATTGAACCTTAGAATTTTATCTTAAAGATGGTGTGATGGAAGGTGGATGATATCCATAAAGTTTCATAAATGGGGTCATTTTTGCTGCAGTATGGAAGGAAGTGTTATACCACCATTCAACCAAAGGTAACCAGTTGACCCATTGTGTTTTTTTGTCAAATACAAAGCAACAAAGATATCCTTCCAGAAATTTATTCACTATCTCATTTTCCCCATCAAATTGAGGATTATAAGTTGAGCTATGAGCTAATTAAGTACCCAGACAAGAAAATAATGTCGTCCAAAATTTTCTAGTAAAAATGGGATCTTTGTCACTTACAATAATCTTTGGGTTTCCATGTATCCCTTGAAATGTTTACATAAATTTAGTAGCAATTGTGCTTACTTTAAATGGATGAGATAATGCACAAAAGTTTGCATACTTGGTAAGTCTATCAACTATCACCATGATAACATTTTTTTCATCAGACTTGGATAAACCTGTGATAAAATCCATTAAAACCTCCTCCCAACGTTGACATGGAATGGATAAAGGTTGTAACAGACCTGGGGTCTTAATTGTCTCAACTTTATTTTGTTGGAAAACCAAACATTCCGCCACAATATTTTGAATATCAGATTTAAGGACATCCCAAAAAAATTCCTTCTTGACCTTGTGGTAAGTTTTTAAAAATCCTAAGTGCCCTCCTAAGGGAGAGGTGAGAAATTCCAAAAGAATATTTTGTTTGAGTTTGGAATTCTTACAAAGATATAAGCAATCTTTGTACCATAATTAATCATTTTTCCAACTAAATGTATCAGATGTACTGGGATCTTGCTGCGACTTTTGAATGAGCGTACAAACATCTTTATCATTATTCCATTCATTCCTTTCTTCGGTTATCCAATCTTGTTGGATAATATAAATGGCACAAAGAAATGCTTCCACATCCTCATCCTTTCTTGAGAGTACATATGCAACAACATTTTGCTTCCTTTTTTTGTACATGATTTCAAAGTCATAACCCAACATATTTGTGACCCATTTTTGTTGCTCTTATGAAGATAAACGTTGTTCCAAAAAATATTTAAGACTATCATGATCTATTTTTACCTTGAGGTGTCTTCCCATCAGGTAAGGACGGCATTGCTTTAGTGCATGTAGTATTTCCAATATTTCCTTCTCATAAATATGTTTTTGTAAATACTTTCCTTTGATTGGATGACTTTCAAAAGCTATGGGTCTTTCTTCTTGCATTAAAATGACACCAATTCCATTTCTTAAGGCATCACATTCCACAGTAAAAGTTTTGTGAAGTCTGGCGTAGCTAAGACTAGTGTGTGGCACATTGCTTCTTTAAGATGTTCAAAGGCCTTAGTTGCTTCTAAAGTCCAAGAAACTTGCATCTTTATTCAGTAATGTTGTTAGAGGTGTTGCTATTCTCCCATAATTCTTAAAAAACTTGCGATAACACCCTATCATCCCGAGAAATCCTCGTAAATGCTTCATGGTTGTGGGGGTTTCCCATTCCTTAATGGATTTAATTTTGTTAAGGTCTACCTTCACACACTCATGAGATACAATATGACCCAGATATTCCACCTCTTGTACTCCAAAGAAACATTTGGAGGTTTTTGTCATATAATTGTTTCTCCTCCAATAATTTGAGCACCCTATCAATATGTTGAACATGATCCTTCCAAGACTTGTTGTAGATTATTACATCATCAAAAAAGACTAACACACATTATCTAAGGAAGTGTTTGAAAATAGAATTCATCAAACCTTGAAATTCAGAAGGTGCATTGGTAAGGCCAAAAGGCATGACCAAAAATTCATAATGACCCTCATTATTTCTAAATGTTGTTTTCGGAATGTCTTCAGCCTTTACTCTAATTTGATGATATCCTGAACGAAAATCCAACTTGGTGAAGTAAATTTCTCCATGTAATTCATCCAATAATTCATCAATGATAGGAATGGAAAATTTATCTTTAATAGTGAGCTTTTTGATCTCCCTATAATCCGGACACATGTGCCATGATCCATCCTTCTTGTGCACCAATACTACTAGAGCAGAGAAAGAACTTTGACTAGATTAAATTATATCTGTCTCTAGAATTTTTGCAACCATACGTTCAATTAAACTCTTTTGGGCATATGGATATCTATAAGGCCTAATGTTTGGAGGAAAACTTTCTATAATCAGATGAATAGAATGATAATGATAAATAATAGGTGGGAGGCCTTTGGGAGTCTCAAATACCTTGGAATGATTTTCTAATACTTTTTGGAGATCTGGAGAAATAGATGATTTGAAAGTTTGAACCTATAGTGAGCATAATTGTGCAAATATGCCTTGTTTTTCTTTCTTTAGAAACTTTGTCATGCAATTTGAGGTTATTATCTTTCCTGGTTTCCCTGCGATACCCCTTAATTCAACTTCCTTTCTTTCCAACGAAAATTTCAAAAGAAATTCTTGAAAATTAAAAGCTAGCATAGCCAAAGATTGTAACCATTGGACTCCTAGTACAACATCATCACCACCCATTGGAATGGAAAGCACTGAACTCTTCAATACATATTCCCCCATGGTTAGCTTGATATTATGTCACTTTCCAGAGCAATTTATAGTTCCTCCATTTGCAACCACCACTTGACAGTCTGGTACTAGATATAGGAAGGAATTCAATTCCTTGACTATCATTCAATGAATAAAATTATGGGTACTACCCGAATCAATCAACACTATTACATTTTTCTTCTTGATATGTCCTTCTATCTTGAGAGTGTCAGGAGTGGTAATTATTTCCAATGCATTACAAGATATGGTCAGATTCATTTATTCTTTCTCTATGGTTGGTTCCTTGAGTGTATCATTTTCTTTTCAAGTTTCTTGCTCCTCCTCTTCACAATCTATGTAAAATAATTTATTTTCAGCACACTTATGACCTTTATTGTACTTGCTATCACAACTATAAAAAATCCCTTTTTCTTTGTTTTCTTCCAACTATTGTGGTTTCAACCTTGTAGGTTGTTGAAGGCTAGGAGTAGCAACACTTCTATCTTCATAGTTGAGAGTGGTAGGATTCCTTGTCGCCATAATTTTTCTTTCAATTTTTCTTTCCAAGTTGAATGCCTCCTCCAATGAATCATGTTCCCAAAGGCAAAACTCATGTTGGATGTTATCCTTTAAAGTCCCTATGAAGACATAAATCATATGCTCCTTTGGAATATCATTTACCCTTATATTCACTTTTTGGAAGTCCTTAATGTGCTCCACCATTGAACACTTTTGTTAGAGATTTATCAATTGGATAAAGAAGGTGTTGCTCTTTGTATCCTCATAATATGCTATAATTTCCTATGTAAAAATTGACCAAATGAAAATTTGTTTACGAGAGCAAAGCCATCAATACCAAACAAACTGATTAGGTTCTAAATGTAAAGTTTCAATGCTTACCTTTAGTGTGTTTTGCACATTATGGAGATCAAAATATTGTTCCATTTGTAGTATCCATGTTACAGGATCTTTTCTATCAAACTTCCTCATATAGATCTTTGGAATATGGTGGGTCTTCAAATCAACGTTAGAGTCTATGAAATCATGATTAACTTCCATTTTGTTCTCATCATGAGTTTCCTCTACTACTTTTTTGCCGTTAGGAAGCTTTTCTTGTATAAAATTTGTCAAACCTTCGTTCAAACCTTCAAGTTTTTCTTCTATACCATCGATCTTAGCTTCCATTCCATTATTCAAACCATCCATCTTAGCTTTCGCTACCTTTTGTGAGAGCAAAATTTGTTTTACTTGGTCTCATAATTTTTATATATCATGTTGCATTTCTTCTTCTTATTCATCCGTCATAGTAGAGCTTTCAGTTTTATTACTTTATGTTTTCATTTTCTTTCTTTGAGACATAAATAAAAAATATTTATGCTTCACTATTTCCTTTGAATCACTTCAAACTAATTTTTCGAACAAAAATTACACAAATTTTTAAAAATAGACACATTTTTCTTTCTTTGTAGGAGCTCGATATTGAATTTGTTGTATCTCTGTAATTTCGAATCTCCAAGGTCTGAAATTTTGTCCTGTAGTAGCCCTCTGAGTATTGTTTCCAACCCCACAAGTCAGACCAAGATTGGAGTCTTCAAGAAAGATTATTCCTGATCTCCCACAATAACCATATTATAGACTAATTCAGAAGAGAAAACTTGTACGGAGTTCCACCTGTCACTGTTTCAAGCTTCGGCCATGAAATTGCTACACAAAAAACTACAGTCTGTGCACTTTCAACCAGTTTTTATAGAATTCAAATCAAATGCCGGAAGTGGAAGTTATGACTATTTTCCCTAGGTCACCTGTTTGAGACTAAATTTTGGAGTCTGCAAAAACCCTAACTTCCCCAGATCATTTCTCCAAAAATATTGCGAACCAATATCTGAAATTTGTACACGAATTTCACCAATATTTTGGCTCCACATGGTAAAAATTCTAGCTTTTGAAGCCTCGTAGAAAAAAAGTTATAGCGAAATTCCATGATGGCCTATTCGAAGAAGAGAAACCCTAGAATCCCAAGTTGTGATATCAAATTTTATGCAACCAACTCACAAAACAATAAAAAAAAATAGATTGATGACTTATAAAATATCCTCTTTGAGGTGGAAACCTCCTTTACATTACATAAATAAACAATTCTTGGATGATTCAAATGAAAAAACCTCATTTCTATATATAGGAGTCTAAGGGGTCACAATATAATCAGAGCCCACCTAACAATAATAATGTAAGGTCACAACAATAATAGTGGGCTTCTATGGGGCACAATAATAGAAATATACGAATTACATACACACAACAATAACAATAAGGGGGCTACACTAATAATAACAATAACGAGATATACTAGTATTATAGGGAGCTAACATATCTAGTATATTCTAACCCTTTCTATATATGTCGTAGAAAACCTCTTTTATAGCTTTTATAGTTGACGTTGTCAACATTAAGTAGTGTCCCTAAAATGACTAGTTGGTTTATATGGTAAAATTTTATCATAAAATTAGTAATTACAGTATTATTCCTTAGAAAAATGACATTATTACAAAAATGGAGTGTGTTCACGATCAACAACCTTTACTCAAGTCAACTTGTACACAAATATTGGCACACAAGTGAAAATTTCCTTAATCCTTTAATTTTAGTTCAATATTTAGAAATGTATTCAACAAATTTCCACATGCTTCTAAATTCCCTTCTCCCACAAGTGGATTGTGAGATTGTTTACATCGATTTGTGAAAATAAAAATTGAAATCGAGTCGAAATCCAAGAAACATGGTTTGAATAAGAGCCCATGTCCACCCCAAAACCATGGGCCCTCTTTCCTGACCTATATTTAGTGTTGTGGATTGGTTGCAATGATGATAAAGAAACACGTAGATAATAAAATCATCACATATGAAAATATTATATTTTTGGAGTCAAACAATTTTATGGGAGCTTCTAATAACTACTAGAACCCATTGAAGCTACATATCATGACATTGTTTTTGTATTTTTTGATATATTTGCTAAGCTCCAATGACTATATATGTAACAGTGGAGTTCCTTTTGCTTTTTCCACAATGATGAATCCTAACTGCAACGTCCTAGATTACCAAGGGGGAGATGATAGTTTTGAGTTAAATCTACAAAAGAGAAATATTTGGAGATTTCCCTAGTCAACACCTCCAAAGAGAGGACTTTTGGATCCCTTCAAGACAATGTTTCTCCTTTGTTTTGAGACCCTCCACCTAGACAACAGCAAAAACAAGGTTGATTCCTTCGTAATTTTATAATTGTCTAGTGTTTAATCATATTTTCATTACCCCCTATAAAGATCAACCTCTAAAGTTCATGAGGAATTCCCACCCTAAACTAGATCTTATATTTTACAATAGCAATGATATATGATATCCTCAACTCCATGGTTATAGCTTCCCATAAAAGGGTTTCCCCAAAGATTTTCATGCTTTGTATCAACGAAGACCAAGATGTAGTGTCGATTCAAAGTCAAATTATTTTCTATCATGCCCTTGACAAGGTATTATCTAACCATATTAATCAATCCCATCACAATTCCTCCTCAAATTGTTGGCAAACACACTCTTGCCTTCACTTTGATATTACTAATTTGTTTATTACTAGCTCATCATATAAAATGACTCCTTTTTAAAGGGTTGATACCTATGTCTCCATACAGTGACCAATATCATTCATACCAATGTCTCTTCATATACTCTTGTTCTGGGTTGAAAACTTGAATTCCATTGTTGTCATTGAATTAAGGCTTCTATTGAGAGTTTTAGTGTCAACTTAACCTCATTGCCTTTTTTTCCACAGATTTTCAATTTCAAGTATAAAAGCATAGAATAGATATAAATTTTTTTTATTTCTTTGTTTAACACTAATAAGAGAATTCACAAACTAGGGGGGCTCACATAAAACATTAAAACATTAATAAAAAATCTTGAAATCCTCAAATACTCACAAATCCTATAACATTCATGTTGTGGGGTCAATTTCAATTTTTTCTTCAATTATGGCTTCTTCTTCTATTTTTTAACTAAATGATTCTAATAAGCATAAGCAAGAAACACTTATTTGATGTTTATCTTCAATGACTAGAAACATATTGGTGCACTATTAAAGTCGCCTTTTGTTCAAGACATTGTGGGTGAGGATGTTATGATTCCACCAAATTCACCAAAGACTTGTACCTAGCCCCACCTATCTTTTACAAGAATGGGAACAAAAACACAAGCAGATTATTGGATACACTTGAACCTTGTCAAGTTCAACAATAATACTTCACTTTCATCGACCCTACAGGCATCTAATGATAATTATGGATTTTTTTACACTTTAGTATACATGGTTATACCCTCCTCGTCTGTAGCTTCAAATGCTCCAACCTCAAATTTGGTTAGTGAGAGTCTTACAATTTCCTCTAATCTTCCATCAACTACTTTTGAGGGTCCATCCTCTCTTTCACATGTATATTTTGTTAGATCTATCAATTCTTTGATGAACCCTTTGATCCCTTCTAACATGAATTTCTCCAACATACAAACTATATGGTCACGCACAAGCGGGAATTCTACAACCCATGTGCTTTTCAAGTTATACATTGGTTAATTCTTGATCACTACTACAATGTTAGAGGGCCTTCCATATGCCTTACCTAGATTTCCTTTTATAAGGACACTCCTTCACCATCAACCAGTTCACCTCTTACACCTAACCCCCTCCTTAATATTAACCTTCATATTTAGCTACTAATTCAAACTCAGCAAGCAATTGCAATGTGGTGATGTTTGCATCTTTAGTGTAATTACTTCTCATCTAAGAACAAATTATTCCAAAATTTTAACCCTTTAGAAAAGAATATTGGGCCCTTTCAAAAATTATTAGACCAAATCAAGATCTAACTGTAAGGAGTATTTTATTATATTTATAAGAGGAAAAGATTAATGAAATAGTCAAAAATATTTATTTAGTGAACTAACTCAAAAAATAATGATTAATTGAGTATGTTAAGAAAATCTGTTGAACTATTTAATAAATAATAATTATTTATTAATTACTTTAATAATATATGGTCAAAGTGAGTTAGAAATAATTACTAAATAGTGATTTAACAATTATTTCATGGGATAAATGTGTAATGACTAACGAATAATAAATAAATAATGGTTTATTTAATTGTTTTTAGGTAATGTAGTCAAAATGGGTTAGAAATCATTATTAAATACTAAGTTAATATTTTTTTCAATGGAGAGAATTTAGATGATTAAGGAATAATAAATAAACAATTATTTATTTAGTTATTCCTATGGATGGGTGAAAATATATTTAATTATTTTCACAAAATGGGTAAATACGAAAATAACATGAAATTAATTAAATGAGTTTTTGGGTTATTTTCAAGTGAATAAACATAAATTATTTAAGAAAAGTGGTTCTCTGAATTATTTTTTAGGTGAAAGTGGGTTTTAATGTGTAGAACTCATACTACATGGTGTATTTCAATCATCCTAGTGGCAAATGACTAGGTGGTCACTTTTTGGGTGATAACACAAATACCACTCATGGTGGTGTCACTTGCAACCACATTGGTCTTTCCCCTCTTGTGACTACCACAGCCACGAACTTAGTTTCATGGGTTCTTTCGTAGTAAATATAGTCGTGATCCCAAACACAATACAATATACTCAAATCAAAGCATGTATTGGTTTTATTTCTATGATTATCCATCACTCTACTTATCAAGTGATCATTAAATATTAGTTCATCTATTTAGATTCCATACCTTTAACCTGTGTATTTTCACCTCATTTGTATTTTATGCCTTCATTCTTCCTTGGAGTGTGGCTTATCCTAAGCAATAAGTGGAGCTTCAACCTCTAATTCTATAGTAGCCTCTAATGATTTCTAATATGAGCTAGATTTCCTAACACAAACTTGTGTACAAAGCCTTATCTAGACTCTACAGACTAACCAACCCATATGAATCAAGTTAGGAAATGTATACGTCAGTCAGAGAAACGTAGCTTCAACCATATATTTTAGAATCATACAAACTTGTTCTTTCTCTAATGGACTCCCTATAGTTTTGGGAAGGTTGTTGATGTGATTTGAAGGAATCCATACCTCTAAGAACTACTAGATTACGCCATCTCTTCCTTGAAAAGAATTATATTCATTAGTTTGTTCCTACCATTGCAGGGTGGTACTACACCAGTTTTTTTTTAACCATGTCCATTTGGTCAAGTTATCCACATCTCATCCACTCTCCCAATGAGTATTTACAGTCAATAGGTGATCTTGGGAACTACACTTGACATCAAATATTGGAAGTTTAAGCAAGTCATATTTGTGATTGTCATGGTAGTATATTATCTACCACTATAAATTAGCACCAATAGACCTATGCATAATTCTTAGAACATGGTTTTTTAAAACCTATGCAAATTTTAAAAAATACACACATTTTTCTTTCTTTGTAGGAGCTCGATGTTGAATTTTTTGTATCTCTGTAATTTCGAATCTCCAAGGTCTGAAATTTTGTCCTGTAGTAGCCCTCTGAGTCTTCTTTCCAACCCCACAAGTCAGACAAAGATTGGAGTCTTCAAGAAAGAGTTATGCCCGATCTCCCACAATGACCGGATTATAGAATAGTTCAGAAGAGAAAAGTTGTACGGAGTTCCACATGTCATTGTTTCGAGCTTCTGCCCTGAAATTGCTACACGAGATACTAAAGTTTGTGCACTTGTAACGAGTTTTTATAGAATTCAAATCCAATGTTGGAAGCGGAAGTTATGACGATTTTCCCTAGGTCACCCGTTTGAGATTGAATTTTAGAGCCTCCAAAAACCCTAACTTCGCAATATCATTTCTCCAAAAATATAGCGAACCAATATCTAAAATTTGTACACGAAGTTCATCAAGATTTTGACTCCACGTGGTAAAATTTTTATCTTTTAAAGCCTCATAGAAAACAATTTATAGCGAAAATTCCATCGTGGCCTGTTTGAAGAAGCGAAACCCTAGAATCCCAAGTTGTGATATCAAATGTTATGCAACCAACTCACAAAACAATAGGAAAAATAGATCGACGACTTATAAAATATCTTCTTCGAGGGGGAAACCTCATTTACATTACATAAATAAACAATTCTTGGATGATTCAAATGACAAAACCTCATTTCTATATATAGGAGTCTAAGGGGTCACAATATAATCAGAGTCGACATAACAATAATAATGTAAGGTCACAAAATAATAATAGTGGGCTTCTATGGGGCACAATAATAGAAATATAGGGATTACATGCACACAAAAATAACAATAAGGGGGATACACTACTAATAACAATAAGGAGATACACTAGCATTATAGGGAGCTAACATATCTAGTATATTCTAACCCTTTCTACATATGTCGTAGCAAACCTATTTTATAGCTTTTATAGTTGACATTGTCAACATTAAATAGTGTCCCTAAAATGACTAGTTGGTTTATATGGTAAACTTTTACCATAAAATTAGTAATTACAATATTATTCCTTAGAAAAATGACATTATTACAAAAATGGAGTGTGTTCACTATCAACAACCTTTACTGAAGTCAACTTCTACACAAATATTGGCACACAAGTGAAAATTTCCTTACTTCTTTAATTTTAGTTCGATATTTAGAAATTTATTCAACAAATTTCCACATGCTTCTAAATTCCCTTCTCCCACAAGTGGATTGTGAGATTTTTTACATCGAGTTGTGAAAATATAAATTGAAATCAAGTCCAAATCCAAGAAACATGGTTTGAATAAGAGCCCATGTCCACCCCAAAACCATGGGCCCTCTTCCCTGACCTATATTTAGTGTTGTGGATTGGTTGCAATGATGATAAAGAAACACGTAGATAATAAAATCATCACATATGAAAATATTATATTTTTGGAGTCAAACAATTTTATGGGAGCTTCTAATAACTACTAGAACCCATTGAAGCTACATATCATGACATTGTTTTTGTATTTTTTGATATATTTGCTAAGCTCCAATGACTATATATGTAACAGTGGAGTTCCTTTTGCTTTTTCCACAATGATGGATCCTAACTAAAGTGTCCTAGATTACAAAGGGGGAGATGATATTTTTTGAGCTAAACCTACAAAAGAGTAAGAGTTGGAGATTTCCCTAGTCAACACCTCCAAAGAGAGGACTTTTGGATCCCTTCAAGACAATGTTTCTCCTTTGTTTTGAGACCCTCCACCTAGACAACACCAAAAGTGAGGTTGATTCCTTCTTAATTTTATAATTTTCTAGTGTTTAATCATTTTTTCATTACCCCCTATAAAGATCAACCTCTAAAGGTCATGAGGAATTCCCACCCTAAACTAGATCTTATCTTTTACAATAGAAATGATATATGATCTCCTCAAGTCCATGGTTATAGCTTCCCCTAAAAATGTTTCCACAAAGATTGGCATGCTCTGTATCAATGAAGACCAAGGTGTATTGTCGATTCAAAGTCAAATTATTTTCTACCATACCCTTGACAAGGTATTATTTAACCATATTAGTCAATCCCATCACAATTCCTTCTCAAATTGTTGGCACCACACTCTTGCCTTCACTTTGATATTACTAGTTTGTTTATTACTAGCTCATCATATAAAATGACTCTTTTTTAAAGGGTTGATACCTATGTCTTCATACAGTGACCAATATCATTCATACCAATGTCTCTTCATATATTCTTGTTCTGGGTTGAAAACTTGAATTCCATTGTTGTCATTGAATTAAGGGTTCTATTGAGAGTTTTAGTGTCAATTTAACCTCATTCTTTTTCTTTTCCATAGATTTTCAATTTCAAGTATAAAAGCATAGAATAGATATAATGTTTTTTGGTTTTCTACGTTTAACACTAATAAGAGAATTCACAAACTAGGGGGGCTCACTTAAAAATTTAAAACCATAATAAAAAATATTAAAATCCTCAAATACTCACAAATCCTATAACATTCATGTTGTGGGGTCAATTTCAATTTTTCCTTCAATTATGGCTTCTTATTATGTTTTTTAACTAAATTATTCTAATCAACATAAGAAAGCAACACTTATTTGATGTTTATCTTCAATGACTAGAAACATATTGGGGCACTATTAAAGTCGCCTTTTGTTTAAGACATTGTGGGTGAGGATGTTATGATTCCACCAAAGTCACCAAAGACTTGTACCTAGCCCCACCTATATTTTGCAAGAATGGGAACAAAAACGCAAACATATTATTGGATATACTTGAACCTTGTCAAGTTCAATAATAATACTTCACTTTCATCGACCCTACAGGCATCTAATGATAATTATGAATTGTTTTACATTTTAGTATACATGGTTATACCCTCCTCGTCTGTAGCTTCAAATGCTCCAACCTCAAATTTGGTGAGTGAGAGTCTTATAATTTCCTCTACTCTTCCATCAACTACTTTTGAGGGTCCATCCTCTCTTTCACGTGTAGATTTTGTTAGATCTATCAATTCTTCGATGAACCCTTTGATCCCTTCTAACATGAATTTATCCAACATACAAACTATATGGTCATGCACAAGTGGAATTCTAAAACCCATGTGCTTTTCAAATTATATCTTGGTTAATTCTTGATGACTACTACATTTTTAGAGGGCCTTCCATATGCCTTACCTAGAGTTCCTTTTATAAGGACACTCCTTCACCATTAACTAGTTCACCTCTTATACCTGACCCCCTCCTTAATATTAACATTCATATTTAGCTTCTAATTCAAACTAAGCAAGCAACTTCAATGTGGTGATGTTTGCATCTTTAGTGTAATTAATTCTCATCCAAGAACAAATTACTCCAAAATTTTAACCCTTTATAAAAGAATATTGGGCCCCTTCAAATATTATTAGACCAAATCAAGATCTAATTGTAAGGAGTATTTTATTATATTTATAAGAGGAAAAGATTAATGAAATAGTCAAAAATATTTATTTGGTGAACTAACTCAAAAAATAATGATTAATTGAGTACGTTAAGAAAAGTATTTGAACTATTTAATAAATAAACATTATTTATTAATTACTTTAAGAAGATATGGTTAAATTGAGTTAGAAATAATTAATAAATAGTGATTTAACAATTATTTCATGGGATAAATGTGTAATGATTAAGGAATAATAAATAAATAATGGTTTATTTAATTATTTCTAGGTAATGTAGTCAAAATAGGTTAGAAATAATTATTAAATAGTAATTTAATAATTTTTTCAATGGAGAGAATTTAGATGATTAAGGAATATTCATTGAGGAGGCACCTGCAGTTTTGGCTGTCTAACTATATAGCTTCTTGGGAGCATTTTTGGTTACTTTCTCTCCTGTTTATATCTATATATCGGCTGTACTTTTATATTTTTTTGCTTATTAGTAATCTTGGCAGTAAGTTGTGCACCGAACTTACTTCATGGACATGGGATTCATCCATACTTATTTGGGATTGTTTCTTGGCCATCACACAGTTTTGTGACATCTTGTATTAGTCTTTGGACAGAATAGTAGTACATACTACCAGATGATGTAACATGTAACCTATCTTAATTGAAAAGTTACAAATTTTTTCTCTGTGAAAAAGATGATTAAGGAATAATAAATAAACAATTATTTATTTAATTATTCCTATAGATGGGTGAAATTATTTTTAATTATTTTCACAAAATGGGTGAATATGAAAATAACATGAAATTAATTAAATGAGTTTTTGGGTAATTTTCAAGTGAATAAACAGAAATGATTTAAGAAAAGTGGTTCTCTGAATTATTTCCTAAGGTGAAAGTGGGTCTTAATGTGTAAAACGCATACTACATGGTGTATTTCAATCATCCTAGTGGCAAATGACTAGGTGGTCACTTTTTGGGTGATAACACAAATACCACTCATGATGGTGTCACTTTCAACCACATTGGTCTTTCCCCTCTTGTGACTACCACAACCACGAACTTAGTTTCATGGGTTATTTCATAGTAAATATAGTCATGATCCCAAACACCATACAATATACTCAAATCAAAGCATGTATTGGTTTTATTTCTATGATTTTCCATCACTCTACTTATCAAGTGATATTCAAATATTAGTTCATCTATTTAGCTTCCCTACCTTTGACTTGTGTCTTTTCACCTCATTTTTATTTTTATAACTTCATTCTTCCTTGGAGTGTGGCTTATCTTGAGCAATAAGTGGAGCTTCAACCTCTAATTCTATAGTAGCCTCTAATGATTTCTAATATGACCTCGATTTCCTAACACAAACTTGTGTACAAAGTCTTATCTAGACTCTAGAGACTAACCAACACATATGAATCAAGTTAGGAAATGTATACGTCAGTCATAGAAAAGTAACTTCAACCATATATTTTAAACTCAAACAAACTCGTTCTTTCTCTAATGGACTCCCTGTATTTTTGGGAAGGTTTGTGATGTGATTTGAACACATCCATATCACTAAGAACTACTATATTGCGCCATCTCTTCCTTGAAAAGAATTATATTCATTAGTTTGTTCCTACCATTGCAGGGTGGTACTACACAAGTTTTTTTTTAACCATGTCCATTTGGTCAAGTTATCCACATCTCATCCACTCTCCCAATGAGTATTTGTAGTCAATAGGTGATCTTGGGAACTACACTTGACATCAAATATTGGAAGTTTAAACAAGTCATATTTTCTATTGTCATGGTAGTATATTATCTACCACTATAAATTAGCACCAATAGACCCATGCATAATTCTTAGAACATGGTTTTTCAACCTTCTTCTTGTTTCTTCCTATTAATGAGATTTGGAGATTCATTAGACTTATTGGGTGAATTCAAGTTTATATTTTATGTTATCCTCTTTGGATTCTTAAGGTTGTTATGTTTCCTTTATAGGAATTTGGTTATTAGTCTACTCTCTTGAATAACCTCAAATTTTGATGACCTTCTTCTTTCTATCCATTGTGTAAAAAGCAATATTCATGTAAATAGTTGGGTTTTCCCCCCAAAGCCCTAGCTTGGATTAACTAATATTATTCCTTCTCACTTTTAAATCCATTAAATCTTGGAATGCCCTTCAAATGTTCAGTCAAAGGTGGTTCAACCTATAACATAGTTAAGGCATACCTTGCTCAACAATGCTCAAGCTTACTTGTACCATTTTAATGCAATAATTTGAAAGCATCGACAATAGTATTTTATTCTATCTATATTTTTATTTTTATTTTATTGTAAAAAACATTTTAAAAATAATAAATACAACCAATAATGATAATGTATTAAATAAACTAGCTACTTTCCTCAAATAAAGTCATAATCATTAACCATAAACAACAATATTTTATATAGGAAACATGTAGAATAGGAGGAAATCCACCAAAGAAGGAGGAAGAGTAGTGTTATTCAATTGAATAAGGAGCATATATCTTCTTATGCAACCAGCTCACAAAACAATAGAAATAATAGACCAACAACTTAGAAAATATCCTCTTCAAGGGGGGAACCTCTTGTACATTACATAAATGAAAATTTCTTGAATGATTCAAATGATAAAACCTCCTTTCTATATATATGAGTCTAAGGGGTCACAATATAATCAAAGCCAACATAAAAATAATAATGTAAGGTCACAAAGATAACAATAGTGAGCTTCTATGGGGCACAATAATAGCAATATGGGGACTACATGGGCACAACAATAATAAGGGGGCTACACTAATAATAACAATAAGGGGATACACTAGTATTATAGGGACCTAACATGCCCCTCTCCTTCAAAAGAGTGTTGTCCTCAACGCTTGAGTAGTTTTTTATGCTTTGGTATAAAATTATCATCCTCCCATGTCGAATCTTCAGTGGGTAAGTTCTTCCACTTGATGAAATACTCTGAAATTGTTTGATTTTGTAGATGTCGAGTTCTTGTTTCTGTGACTTCTTTTGAGTCTAATGTGATTTTTCCTTCCTCGTCAAGTTCTGGAAATATTGTTTGAATTGGAAGCTTGTCACCTATAACCTTCTTTAAGCATGAAACATGGAAAATTGTTTTTACTAGGGAAGATGCAGGATGCTACAATTTGTATGCCATACTACCAATCTTTTACAACACCTCGTAAGGACCATAGTGCTTTGGTGATAATTTATTATCATTCTTAGCTTGATTTAGGGACATTTGTTTGTATGGTTGTAGCCATAAAAATACTTAGTCGCCTACATCAAAACTTCTTTCGCTACGATGTTAATTTTTCTATTGTTTCATTCAATTATGCACCAAAGTGAGATTATCCTTTAAGAGTTGGAGAATTTGTTGTTGATGATCGATGTGATCTTCTACTTATTGAACCTTAGAATTTTATCTTAAATATGATGTGATGGAAGGTGAATGATATCCATAAAGTGTAATAAATGGGGTCATTTTTGTTGCGGTATGGAAGGAAGTGTTATATCACCATTCAACCAGAGGTAACCACTTGACCCATTGTGTTTTTTTATTAGATACGAAGAAAAAAGATATATTCCTTCCAAACATTTATTCACTATCTCAGTTTTCCCATGAAATTGAGGATGATAAGATGAGCTATGAGCTAATTGAGTAGCCAGACAAGAAAATAATGTCATCCAAAATTTTCCAGTAAAAATGGGATCTTTGTCACTTACAATAATTTTTGGGTTTCCATGTATCTTTTGAAATGTTTCCATAAATTTAGTAGCAACTGTGTTTACTTTAAATGGATGAGATAATGAAAAAAAGTGTGCATACTTGGTAAGTCTATCAACTATCACCATGATGACATTTTTTCCTTCAGAATTGGGTAAACATGTGATAAAATCCATTAAAGCCTCCTCCTAACGTTGACAAGTAATGGATAAAGGTTGTAACAAACATGCAGTCTTAATTGTCTCAATTTTATTTTGTTGGAAAACCAAACATTCCGCCACAAATGTTTGAATATCAGATTTAAGGCCATCCCAAAAAAATTCCTTCTTGACCTTGTGGTAATATTTTAGAAATCATGAGCGCCCTCCTAAGGGAGAGGTGCGCAATTCCAAAAGAATATTTTTTTTGAGTTGGGAATTCTTACAAAGATATAAGAAATCTTTGTACCATAATGAGGCATTTTTCCAGCTAAATGTATCGAATGTATTGGGATATTGCTTCAATTTTTGAATGAGCATACAAACTTCTTCGTCATTCTTCCATTCATCCCTTGCTTCGGTTATCCAATCTAGTTGGATAATATATATGGCATAAAGAAATGCTTCCACATCCTCATCCTTTTTTAGAGTAAATATGTAACAACATTTTACTTCCCTTTTTTGTAGACGATTTCAAAGTCATAACCCAACATCTTTGTGACCCATTTTTGCTGCTCTTCTGAAGATAATATTTGTTCCAAAAAATATTTAAGACAATCATGAACTATTTTTACCTTGAAGTGTCTCCCACTAGGTAAGGTCACCATTGTTTTAGTTCCTGTAGTATTTCCAACATTTCCTTGTCATAAATAGGTTTGTGTAAATACTTTCATTTGATTGGATGACTTTCAAAAGCAATGGGTCTTTCTTCTTGCACTAAAAGGGCACCAATTCCATTTCCTGAGGCATGACATTCAACAATAAAGGTTTTGTGAAGTTTGGCATAGCTAAGACCAGTGCGTGGCACATTTCTTCGTTAAGATGTTCAAAGGCCTTAATTTCTTCTAGAGTCCAAGAAACTTACATCTTTATTCAATAATGTTGTTAGAGGTGTCGCTATTCGCCCATAATTCTTAACAGACTTGCGATAACACCCTGTCAGCCTGAGAAATCCTCGCAAATGCTTTATGGTTTTGGGGTTTTCCCATTCTTTAATGTATTTAATTCTGTTAAGGTGTACCTTAACACCCTCATGAGATACAATATGACCTAGATATTCCACCTCTTGTACTCCAAAGAAACATTTGGAGGGTTTTTCATATAATTTTTTCTCCCCCAATAGTTTGTGCACCCTATCAATCTGTTGAACATGATCCTTCCAATACTTGTTGTAGATTAGTATATCATCAAAAAATACTAACACAAATTTTCTAAGGAATTTTTTGAAAATGGAATTCATCAAACCTTGAAATTCATAAGGTACATTGGTAAGGCCAAAAGGCATGACAAAAAATTCATAATGACCATCATGAATTCTAAATGTTTTTTTCGGAATGTCTTCAGTCTTCATTCTAATTTGATGATATCCTAAACAAAAATCCAACTTGGTGAAGTAAATTTCTCCATGTAATTCTTCCAATAATTCATCAGTGATAGGAATGGGAAATTTATCTTTAATAGTGATCTTGTTGATCTCCCTATTATCCACACACATCCACCATGATCCATCCTTCTTGTGCACCAATACTACTGGAGCAGAGAAAGAATCCATCCTTCTTATGCACCTTTGACTAGATTTAATTATATCGGTCTCTAGAATTTTTGTAACCATACATTCAATTTCACTCTTTTGGGCATAGGGATATCTGTAAGGACTGATGTTTGGAGGAAAAATTCATGTAATCAAATGAATAGAATGATCATGATAACTATTAAGTGGGAGGCCTTTGGGAGTCTCAAATACCTTGGAATGATTGTCCAATACTTTTTGGAGATCTGGATAAATAGATGATTTCGATGTTTGAACCTCTAGTGAGCATAATTTTGCAAATACGCCATGATGTTCTTTCTTTAGAATATTTATCATGCCATTAGAGTTTATTATATTTCCTTATTTCCCAGAAATACCCCTTAATTCAACTTCCTTTCCTTCCAAGGAAAAATTCAAGTAAATTTCTTGAAAATTAAAAGCTATCATACCCAAAGATTGTAACCATTAAAATCCTAGTACAACATCATCACCACCCATTGGAATGGAAAGCATTGAACTATTCAATACATATTCCCCCATGATTTTCTTGATATTATGGCACTTTCCAGAGCAATTTATAGTTCCTCCATTTCCAACCATCACTTGACACTTTGGTGCTAGATATAGGAAGCAATTCAATTCCTTGATTATCTTACAATGAATCAAATTATGGGTACTTACCCGAATCAATCAACATTATTACCTTTTTCTTCTTGATATGTCCTTCTATCTTGAGAGTTTCGGGAGTGGTAATTCTTGCCAATGCATTACAAGATACGGTCATATTCATTTATTCTTTCTCTAGGGTCGGTTCCTTGTGTATATCCTTTTATTTTGAAGTTTCTTGTTCCTCCTCTTCACTAACTATGTAAAATAATTTATTATCAACACACTTATGACCTTTAGTGTACTTTCTATCACAACTGTAACAAATCCATTTTTCTCTTTTTTCTTCCAACAATTGTGGTGTCAACCTTGTCGGTTGTGGAAGGCTAGGAGTAGCAACACTTCCATCTTTATAGTTGTGAGTGGTAGGCTTCCTTGTCGCCATAATTTTTCTTTCAATTCTTCTTTCCAAGTTGAATGCCTTCTCCAATGAATCATGTTCCCAAAGGTGATCCTCATGTTGGATGTTATCCTTTAAATTCCCTATGAAGACATCAATCATATGCTCCTTTGGAATATCATTTACCCTTATAATCATTTTTTGGAAGTCCTCAATGTGCTCCACCATTGAAATCTTTTGTTAGATATTTATCAATTTGATAAAGAAGGTGTTTCTCTTTGTATCTTCATAATGTGCTATCATTTTCTCTGTAAAAATTGACCAAGTGAAAAAAATTTTACGAGAGCAAAGCCATCGATACCATACAAACTGATTGGGTTATAAATATAAAGTTTCAATGCATACATTTTGTGTGTTTTGCACATTATAGAGATCAAAATATTGCTCCATTTGTAGTATCCATGTTACGGGATCTTTGCCATAAAAATTCCTCATATAGATATTTGGAATATATTGGGTCTTTAAATCAACGTTAGAGTCTATGAAATCATGATTAACATTTCTTTTATTCTCATCATGAGTTTCCTCAACTACCTTTTCACCATTAGGAATTTTTTCTTGTAGAAACTTTGTCAAACCTTCCTTCAAACCTTCAAGTTTTGCTTCTATACCATCGATATTAGCTTCCATTCAATTATTCAAACCATCCATATTAGATTTTGTTACCTTTTGTGAGAGATAAATTTGTTTTACTTGGTCTCATAATTTTGATACATCATGTTGCATTTCTTCCTCTTCTTCATAAGTCATAGTAGAGATTTCGGTTTTCTTACAATGTTTTTTCATTTTCTTTCTTTGGGGCATAAATTAATGATATTTATGCTTCACTATTCCCTTTGAATCACTTCAAACTAAATTTTCAAACAAAACTTATGCAAATTTAAAAAAATATACATATTTTTCTTGCTTTGTAGGAGCTCGATATTGAATCTGTTGTATCTCTATAATTTCAAATCTCCAAGGTCTGAAATTTCATCTTGTAGTAGCCCTTGGAGTCTTATGTCCAACCCCACAAGTAATACCAATATTGGAGTCTTCAACAAAGAGTTATGCCCGATCTCCCACAATGACCTGATTATAGACTAATTCAGTATAGAAAACTTGTATGAAGTTCCATGTGTCATTGTTTCAAGCTTCGGCCTTGAAATTGCTACATGCCAAACTACAGCATGTGCACTTTCAACCACTTTTTACAGAATTCAAATCCAATTCCGGAAACGGAAATTGTGACGATTTTCCCTAGATCACCTGTTTGAGACTGAATTTTGGAGTCTGCAAAAACCCTAACTTCCCCAGATCATGTCTTTGAAAATATAGTGAACCAATATTTGAAATTTGTACACGAAGTTCACCAATATTTTGGTTCCACGTGGTAAAAATTTTAGCTTCTGAAGCCTCGCAGAAAACAAGTTATAGTGAAAATTCCATGATGACATGTTTGAAGAAGCGAAACCCTAGAATCCCAAGTTGTGATATCAAATGTTATGCAACCAACTCACAAAAAAATAGAAAAAATAGATTGACAACTTATAAAATATCCTCTTCGAGGGGGAAACCTCCTTTACATTACATAAATAAACAATTCTTGGATCATTCAAATGACAAAACCTCCTTTCTATATATAGGAGTCTAAGGGGTCATGATATAATCAGAGCCGACATAGCGATAATAATGTAAGGTCACAAAAAAAAAAATAGTGGGCTTCTATGGGGCACAATAATAGAAATATAGGGAGTACATGCATACAACAATAAAAATAAGGGGTCTACACTAATAATAACAATAAGGAGATACACTAGTATTATAGGGAGCTAACATATCTAGTATATTCTAACCCTTTCTACATATGTCGTAGCAAACCTCTTTTATAGATTTTATAGTTGACATTGTCAACATTAAATAGTGTCCCTAAAATGACTAGTTGGTTTATATGGTAAAATTCATACAATTAGTAATTACAATATTATTCCTTAGAAAAATGATGTTATTACAAAAATGGAGTGTGTTCACAATAAACAACCTTTACTCAAGTCAACTTCTACACAAATATTGGCACACAAGTGAAAATTTCCTTAGCCTTTAATTTTAGTTCAATATTGAGAAATTTATTCAACAAATTTCCACATTCTTCTAAATTCCCTTATCCCACAAGTGGATTGCGAGATTGTTTACATCGGGTTATGAAAATAGAAATTGAAATCGATTCAAAATCCAAGAAAAATGTTTTGAATAAGAGCCCATGTCCACCCCAAAACCATGGGCCCTCTTCCATGACCTATATTTAGTGTTGTGGATTGCTTGCAATGATGATAAAGAAACACGTAGAGAATAAAATCACCACGTATGAATCTATTATCTTTTTGGAGGCAAACCATTTTATGGGAGTTGCTAATAACTACTAGAACCCATTGAAGCTACATATCATGGATTCATGACATTGTTTTTGGATTTGTTGATATACTTGCTAAGCTCCAATGACTATATATTTAACAGTGGAGTGCCTTATGTGTTTTCCACAATGATGGATCCTAACTGCAACGTCCTAGATTACCAAGGGGGAGATGATAGTTTTGAGTTAAATCTACAAAAGAGCAATATTTGGAGATTTCCCTAGTCAACACCTCCAAAGAGAGGACTTTTGGATCCCTTAAAGACAATGTTTCTCCTTTGTTTTGAGACCCTCCACCTAGACAACACCAAAAACGAGGTTGATTCCTTCTTACTTTTATAATTGTCTAGTGTTTAATCATCTTCTCATTACCGCCTATAAATATCAACCTCTAAAGGTCATGAGGAATTCCCACCCTAACCTAGATCTTATCTTTTACAATAGCAATGATATATGATCCACAACTCCATGGTTATAGCTTCCCCTAAAAGGGTTTCCACAAATATTGGCATGCTCTGTATCAACGAAGACCAAGATGTAGTGTCGATTCAAAGTCTAATGATTTTCTACCATGCCCTTGACAAGGTATTATCTAACCATATTAGTCAAACCCATCACAATTCCTCCTCAAATTTTTGGCAAACACACGCTTGCCTTTACTTTGATATTACTAGTTTGTTTATTACTAGCTCATCATATAAAATGACTTCTTTTTAAAGGGTTGATACCTATGTCCTCATACAATGACCAATCTCATTCATACCAATGTATCTTCATATTTTTTTTTATGAGTTGAAAACTTGAATGCCATTGTTTTCGTTGAATTAAGGCTTCTATTTAGAGTTTTACTGTCAATCTAACCTCATTGCCTTTTTTTTCCAGAAATTTTTAATTTGAAGTATAAAAGCATAGAATAGATATAATTTTTTTGGTTTTCTTCGTTTAACACTAATAAGAGAATTCACAGACTGGGGGCCTCACATCAAACTTTAAAACCTTAATAAAAAAATTAAAATCCTCAAATACTCACAAATCCTATAGCATTCATGTTGTGGGGTCAATTTCAATTTTTCCGTCAATTATGGCTTCTTCTTCTGTTTTTAACTAAATGCTTCTAATCAACATAAGAAAGCAACACTTATTTGATTTTTATCTTCAATGACTAGGAACATCTTGTCGCACTTTTAAAGTCACCTTTTGTTCAAGACATTGTGGGTGAGGGTGTTATGATTCCACCAAAGTCACCAAAGACTTGTACCTAGCCCCACCTATCTTTTGCAAGAATGGGAACAAAAACACAAGCATATCATTAGATACACTTGAACCTTTTCAAGTTCAATAATTATACTTCACTTTCATCAACCCTACAGACATCTAATGATAATTATGTATTGTTTTACATTTTATGATACATGGTTATACCCTCCTCGTCTATAGCTTCAAATGCTCCAACCTTGAATTTGGTTAGTGAGAGTCTTAAAATTTCCTCTACTCTTCCATCAACTACTTTTGAGGGCCCAACCTCTCTTTCACATGTAGATTTTGTTATATCTATCAATTCTTTGATGAACCCTTTGATCCCTTCTAACATGAACTTCTCCAACATACAAAATATATGGTCATGCAGAAGTGGAATTATACAACCCATGTTCTTTTCAAATTATACCTTAGTGAATTCTTGATCACTACTACAATGTTAGAGGGCCTTCCATATGCCTTACCTAGAGTTCCTTTTATGAGGATGCTCCTTCACCATCAACTAGTTTACCTCTTACACCTGACCCCCTCCTTAATATTAACCTTCATATTTAACTTCTAATTCAAACTAAGAAAGCCACTGCCTTGTGGTGATGTTTGCATCTTTAGTGTAATTACTTCTCATCCAAGAAAAAATTATTCCAACATTTTAACCCTTTAGAAACGAATATTGGACCCCTTCAAATTAAACTATTTTCACATTACCACACTTTAAGAAGTTAGATTAAGATATAAAACCCAAATCCCTCAAGGTAGAAATACCTCAAATCCTTGATTAAGAATTACTCCAACTCCAAATCCATATTCCATATGATGTGAAAACTTGACCTCCCCACAAGAATCATATATTTTTGAAAATTTATATTTATAACCACTCCTAATCTAAACGTATAAAATATTTATACTTTACATATATCAGTTTTTTACTAGAATTCACTCCAATTCCATATGATGTGGACACCCAACCTCCCCTCTATAGAAAACCAGAAAGGCAAAAATATTTGCTTATGTTGATAATTACTTGTGAGATTCTTTATGTTTTTATTAACTTTCTTGTGTTCTTCTTTTATCAATCAATTATCAAAACCATAACACGAAGTCAAAGACACTAGACGTAAGCAGACAACCAGGGAAAAACACCTATCTAGGGGAAAACCCAGTCAAACCTCTTCATTCATTAATTTCAAAATACAATATGAGATAATCCAAGACTCTTTAACCTAGATGCAGACTTCCTCAAATCACCATATCAACCCTCAACTTCAACCTAGAACTTTGACCTTGTAGCAAAAAAACTTCGACCTAGTAGCAGCAAAAAAAATTTGACCTAGCAGCACCAGTAGAACTTCAACCTAGTAGCAACAGCAAAAATTCGACCCCAACAGTATCCCATTAACTTCGCATGAGTGAGAGAGAGAGAGAGAGAGCCCAAAACTTCGATCTTGTCCTTCTCCTGCAATTCTCCTTCTTCTCTTGGAACTACGCACTTTTTTTCTTCTCCTTCTGTGTATCAAACTTGTTGAGTGAGTGAGAAAATGGATTGAACTGCACTTCTATATATAGTCTCTTATGTGGGTCGAATTTCCCTAATGTGGAATCACTTCCTCAAGCAAGGGTCGACTTGGTGTGGAGGTGACAAATGAATTATTTTACTCAATAATAATTCTTTTTACATGATTCAAAAGCTCAAGAGGGTCTGATAAAATGGGCAATGACTCTAATGACTCAAGATAAAACCTAGAATTCCTCCATTGGGACTTTTACCTAGAAAATTAAAATGTGCTTTAATAAGTCATTTTAATAATAATAATAAAAAACTTTCTTTTTGATAAATACATTTTATGATGACTCAAATACAATTATGAAGACCGAACCTAGTTACATTATTCAACACTCCCTCTTAACTAGGGAGGTATTCATAATTACACATATATACAAGTACATGGAAGATCCCAAAACACATGAGCCATAAAGAGTTTAGGCACATAGGGTGTGACGGACTAGATTTCTGACTAGGGAAATTTATCCTGGTGGGAATAAGATGGTCTAAATATTTTAGCCTCTCTAGGTACCATCGGGCTTACTTATTAAACATCAACTGAGGGAACTAGGTGTGTAATGAAAGGTCAGAGCTTTATGACCAACACCACCCTCCCTACTTCGGGAACTAAACATCAACACATAAGTCGGTCAGATGTCCTCCCATGCATTTTGTATTACACATGATGCCTCAACACTCTCAATTATCCAAATCAATAACATCAAATATCTCACGTTCAAACATATCGGTAACATCAAGCATGCTTCCAAAAATTCGAGAGATTTACCTGTACAAACACAACCCCAATCAATAAAAAACTTTCAAATACATAAGTAAACACAAACCTTCGGGGTCTTAAATCATCTTGATGTTGTTTTTCTTATCTAAATTTATCATAGTATGACTTAGAGGCTTCCTAAACAAATCTAACAGGATTTTCCTTTAATAATACAACTTCCTTTCCTACTTTACATGCAAAAACATATTCTGCTTTATCACTATTTAATGCAACCGGATCTTGATTTCTACTCATCCACAAAATCATAGCAGATCCCGCACTAAAACATCCACCATAACTATCATAATATAAGTTATAGGCGATTTTTTCACATCTAGTCAATCAGAATACAAACTGGATCAATCAACATCATTTACCCTTTGACATCATCATTCCACAAATCCCTAAGCATACCTCTCCTTAATCCCAGATATTCTATCTAAAACTGCCTCAAATCAGTCATTTTAAGGACCAATGCAGTCTATAAGCTTGTGGACCTGTGTTCACTAGAAAGTTGTGTCATGCTGGGCAGTGTTGATAATTAGTAGGTTCCCTGTGTTGGGGTGTGTTGATTCTATAAATTTGGGAAAAATAAAACATTTTCCGAATATTCCTGTTCCAGAAGCTTCCAAGAGTTGTTCCAAATATTTACCTCAGATAAAACTCTCGAAACTTATCATATCCTACCTTGGAGTTTCCATCCTTTATCCTTTGATCCCTCCTCCCATCAAGAGTGGATCTCAAGCCTATATTGGTAAATGGATAATAACTCCCAACTTACCATCCTCTTCTATATATTTGTGGTCATCCACAAGCTAGGGGTTGGCTTTTGGAGATAGATTCTACCCTCATGTTGTTGTTGTGAAGAGTCATTATTTCATGCATTAGGGTGACATACAGGTACACTTTGTGTCAAAGAAGAACAAGTAAACTTGGAGGAGCTCTTATGGTTGTAAGTCACTTCATTTCTATTAATTCAAAGAGTTATTTGTGTTCCTATATGTGATGTTGTGATTTCATGTATTTCGATGCCATGTTGATCCATTGAATGAAGTTATTAGATGATGCTACATTGATCGGTGGCTTGCATTGTTTGATTATGAATGTTCTAATTATAGCGACGGAAACTAGGATTAGAGCATTCAATCCAAGAGAGGAGTGAAGCATACGAAGAATCATAGGTAGGCTTCATCCCATTATCTATTTACTTCAAGGGAAACATTAGCTTATTTGTCTTTTTGTTTTCCTAAGCTATGCCACCCAATCTAGGAAAGATACTTATGTCTGCAGTCGTAGATTCTATATAACAAATTCGCGACCATACTCGGGAACGATGTATGTCCTTCGTGGTTTATTTTTCCTTAGTGATTTGTCTACCTCTTCTTCGGACCTTCATTGTCATACTCAGTCCTGATCAGAACTAGGAATACCTTTCATTGAGCTTTAGCTGCATTTTTTGTGTTGAAATTTGGTATTCCTAGATCACAGCACCCTGTGGTCTAGAGACAGTGCGTTGCAGTGCACCCTAGCTTTCTCTTCACCTGCATTGCAGTGCACGCTGACCCTTTCATCACCTATTATGATCCCTATTTGATGCAAAAAAAATCATTTTTATGATTTTCTCTCTGATTAACTTTGTTCCAGTTGGTCCTCCTTGTGTCCCTAAGTGTGTCTTGGTCTCTCATAAGCCTTCACCTTGTTTGTTTTTGGTTTTGTGTGCCTTTCATGAGAATTTGTTTAGATTTTTCTTTAGGTCATTTTAAACTCATTTTGTTCGATCTTTGAGGGCGTGAATGAATTGGTGTTCTAGTCATCATTCTGAATAGTTCCTTTTATCAATGATTACACAAATATCTTAGTTTTCATCTAAAAATTAAGTGGAATACAAAAGAAAAATATTATGCATCATGCACTCAATATAGGGCTTTGATTTTGATTGGAATAGTGAAGTTGATGACATTGATTGTTTCATCACTTGTTTGTTGCATTGTTTATTGGTTTCTTCTTCCCCTACTTAGTTAGGCCTTTCATTGTTAAAAAGAAAATGAAAAGAGTTATTTTTGTCATATTAGTTGCATCATAGGTTTGTTTAGGTGACATCATGTTTTGATCCTTCAAATCAAAACTTAATTCAAGATCAACTCTAAAATTCATCTCAATTAACCTAAGGAGCATTTGAAACTTGACGACACACATATAGGTCTATGCTAGAGATGTGTTTCGACGTCTTTAGACGTAGGAGCTGTTTTTTTTGCTAATGTTGCATTTTGGGGGTGATATCTCGTTCCACGTATGTAAGTGCATTGGATCGTTCTCCACGTACCTTCAGGTATATTGTATGGCGCTCCACGCATGATAGGTCTATGGGAATGCTTTCATCGAACGGTTACGCATTAGACCGCACTACTACGTACTATACCTCCATGTATCGTTGAGTATATTTTGGAAGTCCCCTATAGGTTCTTATCTTCACCATAGGTAACCGAGTCGACCACCTTGTATACTGTGATACACAGAACACGACATTCTGGGAGATTTATTGCATTTACTTTAATTCCTTGGTTATCCAAGGTGTATATTGCAGTTCACGGTTACTTAGTAAACCATTTTTCCTAGTTACCCCTTAGTTTTATTTTTCTTTCTTTAATTTCTAAAATCAATTAATGGACCATGAAATAACATCCTCTTCATGGAACAAATCCTTAGTGGATCTTAAGTTGAGACTAATGGCAACAATTCATAAGCCCACCAATCAAGGAAACCCCTCTGAGTGGAATCTTGGTCCTTTTCCTTATTTTGTAAATATTGGTGCTCCTTATATGGCAACGTTGTCTCTTCCCATATTTACCATCGATTTGTCAGTTCGGTTTATTTTGACCCTTATGGTTCTGAATGTCCAAACTGCTCCTCAACAAAGTAGTTCTCCACCTAATCAACAAGCTGATCCTAATGTTGACCCTCATTAGGGGAATTGTGAGGTCTAAAATAGGCCTCCTAAGGAAAATATAAAATAATAGTGGAAATAATAAAATAAGATTTGATTACATCATCAAATTTTAGAGGGAGAAAGAAAAAACTACTTTTTCAACTCGTATTTTCAACTTATCTCCCAAACTTTTTACTCAAATTTCGAGCGGGAGTACTTGTTGGATGCAAAATTTAATTCCTCATCCAAGGAGTACCAATATTGCATACTTTTGATGGATCATGCTACACGAAAAATAATAAATACATGAAAAACATGATTGTAATCATGTATTTATGTATTTGTCATTTTTTGTGTAGCAAGGTCCATAAAAAGTATGCAACATGGGTACACGTTGGATGAGTAATTAAATTTTGCATCCAAAAAGTACTCCTACTCGAAATTTGAGTAAAAAATTTGGGAGATAAGTTGAAAATATGAGTTGAAAAACTAGTTTTTATTATTTTATTATTTTTTAATCTTTGTACCCTTTTACTTAAAAAATGGTGAATCATCCCCCATGGTTGACATCATCATCTTGAGTCTTATTGGTTCTTAAAGAGTTTATTTTGTTTGTACATTTTTCTTAGGAGGCCCATTTTAAACCTCAAAATTCCCCTAATGTTACCTTCTTTGCATGTTCGTTCTTCTTCTTCTTCTTCCTCTTCGTTTGGTGAAAGCCTAAAAGTTAGTAACCAGGTGGATAAGAAGAAGAAGAAAAGGAATGTTAAGAAGAATAAAAATAAGCAGGGGGGCGACCAAGCAATCATTGCTACCAATGCAACTAGTATGGAGGAACCTTCCAATCATCCCCGCAAAGTTAAATTCCATTACAGGTTATGTAAGGGTGACCACTTTCTTATAGATTTTATTAGTATTCCCAACATATTAAGAGTGTGGTCAATAGGCTCACATCATCCTTTTTCATCAGCTTCTGGAAATCATGTCATTGATAAATGATCACCTAGTGATAGTAAGGTCCACGGGAAAAAGGATAAAGTTAAGATTCCTTGTAGGTTATTTGAAGGGAATCATCTTATTTTCCTTTATCCTTATATGGATGAAGCTTCAAAAGTGTTGGAAAACCTTACGACTTCCCAGGCTTGTCTTTCAACTGGTTATCGAAATATTTCCCTTTAACCTCCACTAGTTGATGAAGTGATTGATCAGAATTCATCTCTAGTCAATCCCAATCTCTATGAACGTGAATCCCATGAGTCTGTTCTCGAACGACCATTGGTTGAGAAAATGGTTGACTCGGTTCTACCTTCATTTGACCATATATTTATCATAAAGAGTGAAGTTCATACTGCTCAGGTTCTTCTTGTTTCTCTAGATTCCAATGAACTGGGGGGAATCCTTCGATTACCATGATACAGGGGGGAAATCCTCTTGTTATTATGGCACAATGGATTATTCATCATGTTCCCATTGCACAAGGGGTAATTTCTCTCATTCTCATGACACTCCCTCCAAGTAGTATGGTCACTTCCTTTAATTGGAGTTGACTGGGAGGATATCGTCTTCTCCCTCCTTACATTCCCTTCCATATCATAGTACAGGCTTATAATGTGGTTCTACCTAGCACAATCATATATGAAGGTGTGTTTGTTAGTATTCTATCCTCAACTGCTTTACAATACTTCATCTCTCTGCAGCTTGTTCCCGTTACCCATAATTTGTTTCCCTTTAATAGAGGAACTAGTCAACCATTAGGGATTAGTCAACTGTTAAGGATCCTTCCTAAGTTACCTATTACTTTGGGAGGAAACATTGTTTATATCGATGTGATGGTAGTCTAAGGCCCTTTGGATTTTAATTTACTCCTTAGGTGTGATTATGTTTATTTCATGGGATCTCTTCTCTCTTCTCTCTTTTGTGTGATGTGCTTCCCACATTAAGGAAGAATTGTGACCATTGACCAGCTTTCATTCATTGGTCCTAATCTGGCTCCCAATCAACCAGCTTCCCTAAATGGTCCTTATATGCAAGTGGTATCTTCCCTACCACAGGTTAATTATGTGGTAACCTATCCCATTCACATACCTACTAATGAAGATGATCCTTTCATTGTATGCTCAACTTCTTTCGACCTAGATCTAGTAGGTGATATGGTGAATAATTTACTGGGGACATTGGATCTTGATATTTCTTTTGGATCCCTTTATATACCTCCCTCCCAAAGCATTTTTATTCCATATGATGACATTCCCTTAGAATCCATGACCTCCTGAAGGTCGTTATCAAGGTTTGGAGCAAATTTCCTTTTCATATGTCAAGCTCCTTAAAAAATAAAACAATATTTCCGGAGAAAAGTTTCTTTTCTTGTGCCAAGCTCCCTAAAAAATGAAACAAGGTTTTTGGAGAAAAGTTCATTTTCTTGTGTCAAGCTCGTTAAAAAATGAAACACATATCCTTCCAATTCGAGTCTTTGATTAGATCTCGTAAATTTCCAGTAGAGTCTTTCACATGATCTCCTAAATGAACCTTCATTCCATTCACCTGCTAGCAACCAGTAGTCTACTTAGGTGAATTACATGAAGCTTGGGGGGCATGTACCTTGAATTGAGTCATTATGTTGGGGGCATGCAATTATTTTTCAAGCTTCTATAAAAATGAAACCAATTTCAAGCATAGTTTCCCATGTTTCCAGCTTGTGTGAAAATGAAACCATTCTCTTCCTATTCTTGTGATTGTCATTTTCATCAGCATGATTTTTTTAGATGAGCCTTGGTTTTCTCATTCCATCATCACCATCTACTTAGCCGATCATTCACTTTCACTTGGTTGTTTTACCCTTTCCCGAGGAACCGCTCCAATGAGTGGTCTTATTAGCCAGAATGTTGACCTTTACGTGTTTTGAGCAGTTCCATCATGACTGAAACCATTTTCTACCTTTGATATGACTCGTTCCTTTAGCAGGAGTACTCTTTCGGCTCTTTTCAGACTCCCAAAATATGAAAATATTTTCGACCACTTATCTTTTCGAACTTGTTAGAAGTAAATGAAAATGCATCTACTAAGTATAAGTTTAACCCTTTTCTTGACTTAGATAGAATATTTACAAAAAGTGGATACCTTAGTCGAACATGGATAAGACTTTCTCTTGGGTATTTTTTTCTGCCTTTTCGGACTCAAGGGACTATCTACGAAAAGGAACATATGGAGTTTTATTTTTTGAATCTCTTTCAAACTCTCTAAATATGATAAATATGTTGAGTTTTACCTTTGTAGGACTAGTTAAAACATCAAAAAATGATGGAATTGTCAAACATGACAAGACTGAACCACTCCTTCTCAGGGTTCATTAAACATACTCAGAGGGATTCATCTGAAGGATGAACTTACATATCAAGCATATGTTATCCTCCTCAAGCTTGTTAAAAAATAAAGAGGTACTGACCAATATGGTTGGGGAGATTGGAGAAACAGGGTACTCCACTTGTTAGTGGTAGTAAGTCGCTCTTGAACATGACACTCTTCCACCTCATCATTGTGGTCATTGGATTGGGAAATCTGCTTGTCTTTGGTTCATATATCATTTTCAAATCCTCCATTTTTAGTTTTGGGTCAATGTTTCCAACTCCATTTAGTGTTGTCGTTGTGTTCAATAGAAGTCATTCAGTCAAAATCTGCTATAATACTCTTAAGCCCTCATTCCATGCCTGATGTTCCTGATCCAATTCTGTATCAGCATCATTTTGTCTCAATCATGATACCTATTTCGTGTCTTTGATGGGGGATACATCATGGCCCTCCTGCGATGGTTCGCTTCCTGTAGACATCAAATCATTATCGATAAATTTTAATTAGAAACAACCCTTCGGTACCTTGGTGCTTGCATACATCAATGGCAAGTTTCCTCGCTCTCAGCGACAGGTTTAAATCATTGGCCTTTGACCAAAATATTGTGTTATGTTCGACTTCAACTAATTTATTCACACCATACAGATTGCACTACAGTACCTTAAGAGCCATTAACATCATTGGTGATTTATCTCACATCTATTAACAACTTACATTATTGATCAGTAATCACATGGTGTCTACCATGTTCGACTCCATCTCATTGATTCACATGGTTAGACTCATACATTGTACAGTCGTATGAACGAGATAGAAGACCATGGATCTAGTTTCATCCATCTGTGCTGCAATTTCAAGATTAATACAATATCACAATGTATGATGTCTATGATCACTCAGACATTCATCCAGTCATGGGTCCACCATTTCTCATTAGTGGACGTGTATTTTTTATCAATGTACATGTAATGTTAACTTATGTGTTGAGCATGGTTATGCTTCCCTCAGCAAATATGTCATGATGTAAATGTATTGTAATAGAATATGATCTTGTCGGTTGTTCTTGATCCTGACTCGTCACAAAGTAAAGCACTTTAGTTAGCAGTCACCATTTCTAACTTTTCTCTTTAGGGGGGAATTTGTTATAGGTCATTTTGTCACATCTAGTCAATCAACCTACAAATTGGATCAATCAACATCCTTTTACCAGATAACATAAACAGGGACGGAGAATACAAGTTTAGTGACAGTTGGCGACCTCTAATTAGAAAAATTTTCTCCTTAGGTTCGTCCTCGTCCTAGGTATAATTTCGCAGCTTTGCGTCTTCTCCTTATTAGTAAGCAATTTAGGGACATGTCATTACAAAACACTTATTATTTCACTCACTCGTGATAATTATATTTATTAATTAATTTTTATTCTATTAATGAAAATTAATTAATTAATAATTATTATCAATAAATGGAAGTAAGTTAGGATAAAAATTCAAATCAAATTAATTTAAAAAATAAAAATAAAAATAAAAAATTATTAGGATTTAATTAAATTAATAAAATATATTTAATATATTTAATATAAATTCATTAGTTGTATTAATATTTATTAATTATTAGCATTTATTTATTAACATACATTTAAACATATATTTAAATAGTTAATTTATTATACTACTTTAGGTAAAAATTTAGATTATAGTTAAAGAATTTTAGACATTAAAATATAATTTCTTAACATATTATGAAATTATTATAAAGATTAAAAAAAATTTTAAAAAAAAAATTAAGAAATAATTAAACAATAATTTTTAAAAAATTAAAATTTAGGGTTATTATATTATAATTAAAATTAATTTATTATAATTAAAATTAATTTATTAAAATTAATTTAGTAGCACTTAAGGGTTTATAATAAATGAAAATTAAAAATTAAAATAATAAAAAATAATTATAATTAGTTTTAAATATTTATCAGATAAAAAATTTTAAATATGTATTATTTAAATTAATTTATTATTTATTATTTATTATTTAAATTAATTTAATATATATATATATATATATATATATATATATATATATATATATATATATATATATATATATATTATTTGAAATTAAAATTAATTTATAACTTAAAAAAAAAAATTATAAAACTTGGAAATTTTTTTAAAAAAGAATAAAATAAAATAAAAATTTATTTTAAATAAATTATAAGTTTCTGTTGTCGGCTCTTCTCATCATCTCAGCCCTTCACTATTTATATCTTGACCTTTTGCAACCTTCTTTCATTCTTCATTCATTTCTCATTCTGAAGATGGATCCCCGTTGGGATTCGAAACGTCGACCATTGTTTTATGATACTGTGGATAATCTGGATTCTGCAATCCTTTTACCCCTTAACATCATCATTACACAAAGCCCTAAGCATGGCTCTCCTTAATCCCATAATTTCTACCTGAAACTACCTCAAAATAATCATTTTAAGGACCAACGTAGTCTATAAGCCTATGGCCCTGCATTCACCAGCAGGTTGTCCCATGTTGGGAAGAGTTGATCACCAGTAGGTTTCCCTGTGTTGGGATGCACTAATTCTAGAAATTCAGGAAAAATATAAATATTTTTGAAGCTTCCTCTTCCAGAAGCTTCCAAGGTTTTTTCCAACTATTTACCTCAAATAAAACTATCAAATCTTATCTTATCCTAACTTTGTTAGGTCCCTATATTATTAGTGTAGTCTGTTATTGTGGTTAATATAGCCCCCTTATTTTTATTTCTGTACCCTTGTAACCCCCATATTGTTATTACTTTTCCCTTACATTATTATTGTTAGGTCGGCTAGGATTATATTGTGACCCCATGGACTCCTATATAAAGAAGCAGGTTTTGTCATTTGTATCATCCAAGGATTTTTCATTTATGTAATGTAAAGTAAGTTTCTCCCTCGAACTGGTTTATTTCTAAGGTGTTTATCTCTCTTTTATTCTATTTTTGGAGCTGGTTTCATAACATTTGGTATCAGAGCTTTGGATTCTAGGGTTTCGCTGCTCAAAACAGGTCATCATGGAATTTTCGCTATAAAGTTTTTTCTGTAAAGGTTTAGAAGCTAAAAATTTTATCACGCAAATTAGAACTCCTGGGGAATGTCGTGTAAAAATTTCAGATCTTGGTTCGCAATATTTTCGAAGATACGATATGTGGAAGTTAGGGTTTTTTCAGGCTCCCGAATTTCATCTCAAAGAGGTGACCGTGGGAAAATTGTCCTAACTCTCTATCTGAGCATCGGATTGGGATTCTGTAAAAAGCGGCTGAAATCAAACGAATTTTAGTTTCTTTTGTATCGGTTTCAGAGCCGAAGGAGGAAACAGTGGCACGGGGCATTCCGTACAAGTTCGCTCTACTGAATCATTCCATAATTAGGCCATTGTGGGGGATTGGGAATAACATTGCCTTGAAGCTTCCAAAGTAGGTCCGACCTATGACATTGGAAAGAATATTTAGAGGGATACTAGAGGACCGAATTTCAGATATTGAAGATCTAAAATCACGGAGATAATTCAGTTTCAATATCGAGCTCCTCAAAAGCAATAAAAATGTGTGTATTTGTTTTTCAAATTGCATAAGTCTTGTTTGAAAAATAAGCTTGAAGTGATTCCAAGGGAATATTGAAGCATAGATATCAGTATTGGGTTCTGAAAGTCCCCCCTAAAAAGAATTAAACACCCATTAATCCCTCGATATACTCTATTATGACTCATGAAGATGAAGAAGTGCAACATGATTTATTAAAATTACAAGAGCAAGTGCACCAAATTTCGCTCTCGCAAAGAGAAACAAAAAATGAAATGGAAGTTTTGAAGAAAAGCTTAGAAGCTAATATTGATGGTTTTAAGAAGGGAATGGAAGCTAATATGGATGGCTTGAAGAAAGGCGTGAAAGCTAAGATGGATGGCATGGAAGATAAGATCGATCACATAGAGGAAAAAATGAAAGACAACATGGAAGACATGAAGAATGATGTAAAAGAAGACATGGAAGGTTTGACAAAATTGATACAAGAAATTATTCGTAATGGCGAAAAGATAGTATAGGAACCTCATGATGAAAACAAAATAAATGTTAATCGTGATTTCATAAACTCTAATCTAGGATTGAAGACCCACCATATTCCAAATATCGCTATGAGAAATTTTGATGGCAAGCATCTCGTAACATGGATACTACAGATGGAGCAATATTTTGATCTCATTAATGTGTAAAACACACAAAAGGTACGCATTGAAACTTTGTATTTAGAACAAAATACATTTGTATGGTATCGATGGATTTGCTTCGTAAAAATATTGTCACTTGGTCAATTTTAACAGAGGAAATGATAGCACATTATGAGGATACAAAGAGAAACACCTTCTTTATCCAATTGATAAATCTCAAACAAAAGAGTTTAGTGGTGGAGCACAATGAGGACTTCCAAAAATTGAATATAAGGGTAAATGATATTCTATAGGAACACGAGATTGATATCTTCATGGGGACTTTAAAGGATAACATCCAACATGAGGTTCGCATTTTGGAACTTGATTCATTGGAGAAGGCATTCAGGTTGGCAAGAAAAATTGAATGTAAAATTATGGCGACAAGTAAGCCTACCACTCACATCTATAAAGATGGAAGTTTTGCTACTCCTAGACTTCCACAACCTACAAGGTCGACACCGCAACAATTGGAAGTAAAAAGAGCAAAAGGGCTTTGCTATAGTTGTGATATCAAATACACTAAAGGTCATAAGTGTGCAGAGAAGAAATTATTTTACATAGATTGTGAAGAGGAGGGAGAAATGAACAAGAAACTTCAAAATAAGAGGATATACACCAAGAACCAGCCCTAGAGAAAGAATAAATGAGTCTAACCATATTGTGCAATGCATTGATAGGAATTAACACTCCTCAAACTCTCAAGATGGAAGGACATATCAAGAAGAAAAAGGTCATAGCGTTTATTGATTTGGGTAGTACCCATAATTTTATTCATTGTAAGGTAGCCAAGGAATTGAATTGCTTCCTATACCCAGCACCAGAATTTCAAGTGATGGTTGCAAATGGAGGAACTATAAATCGCTCCGGAAAATGCCATAATATCAAGTTAACCATGGGGTAATATGCATTGAATAGCCCAATGCTTTCCATTCCAATGAGAGGTGGTGATGTTGTACTAGGAGTGAAGTGGTTACAATATTTGGGGACTGTGGCTTTTAATTTTCAAGAACTTTTCTTGAAATTTTTTTTGGAAGGAAAGGAAGTCAAATTACGAGGTATTGCAGGGAAGCCAAGAAAAATAATAAGCTCTAATGTCATGAAAAATCTTCTGAAGAAACAACAACGAGGCGTAATTTCACAATTATGCTCACTAGAAGTTCCAACATCAAAATCCACTATTTCTCCATATCTCCAAAAATTCTTGGACAATTATTCCAAAGTGTTTGACACTCCCAAGGGACTCCCACCTATTCGTGAACATGATCATGCTATTCATTTGGTTCCAGTAAGCGTTCCTCCAAATATCAGGCCTTATAGATATCCTTATGTCCAAAAGAGAGAAATTGAACGTATGATTGCAGAAATGTTAGAGGTTGGTATAATTCAACCTAGTCAAAGTTATTTCTAAGCTCGAGTAGTATCGGTGCACAATAAGGATGGATCATGGTGCATGACTCTGGATTATAGGGAGCTCAATAAGCTCACTATTAAAGATAAATTTCTCATTCCAGTGATTGATGAATTATTGGATGAATTAGATGGAGAAATTTATTTTGCCAAGTTGGATCTTCGTTCAGGATATCATCAAATTAGAATGAATACTGAAGATATTCTGAAATCAACATTTCAAACCCATGAGGATCATTATGAATTTTTGGTCATGCCTTTTGGCCTTACCAATGCACCTTCTACATCTCAAGGGTTGATGAATTCCATTTTCAAACCCTTCCTTAAAAAATTTGTGTTAATATTTTTTGATGATATACTAATCTACAGCAAGTCTTGGAAGGATCATGTTCAACATGTTGACAGGGTGCTCAAACTATTGGAGGAGAAACAACTATATGCAAAACCTCCAAATGTTTCTTTGGAGTACAAGAGTTGGAATATCTGGGTCATATTATATCTCACGAGGGTGTTAAGGTAGACCCTAACAAAATTAAACCCATCAAGGAATGGAAAGTCCCCACAACCATAAAGTAGTTGCAAGGATTTCTCAGGTTAGCAGGGTATTATCGCAAGTTTGTTAAGTATTATGGGAGAAGAGCGGCACCTCTAACAACATTATTGAAGAAAGATGCATTTTCATGGACTCTTGAAGTAACTAAGGCCTTTGAACATCTTAAAGAGGCAATGTGCCTAGCACCAGTCTTAGCTAGCCAAACTTCACAAAAACCTTTATTTTGGAATGTGGTGCCTCAAGAAATGTAATTGGTATTGTTTTGATGCAATAAGGAAGACCCTTTTCTTCTGAAATTCGTCCAATAAAAGGAAAGTATTTACAGAAATCTATTATGAGAAGGAAATGTTGGCAATATTTCATGCACTAAAGAAATGGTGACCTTACCTGTTAGGTCCTTATATTACTAGTGTAGTCCCTTACTGTTGTTAGTGTAGCCCCCTTATGGTTATTGTTATACCCCTGTAACCCCCATATTTTTATTATTGTGCCCTTACATTATTATATTTAGGTCGGCTAGGATTATATTGTGACCCCATGGACTCCTATATATAGAAAGAAGGTTTTGTCATTATATCATCCAAGAATTGTTCATTTATGTAATGTAAATGAGGTTGACCCCTCGAAGTGGCTTATTTCTAAGGCATGTATCTCTCTTTTCTTCTACTTTTGGAGTTGGTTTCATAACATTTGGTAGCAGAGCTTTAGAATCTAGGGCTTCGCTGCTCCAAACAGGTCATCGAAGAATTTTCGCTATAACGGTTTTTCAACGAAGGTTCAAAAGCTGAAATTTTTACCACGCGAAGCATAAATCCTAAGGAACTTCGTGTAAAAATTTTAGACCTTGGTTCACAATATTTTCAGAGATATGATCTGTGGAAGTTAGGGTTTTTGCACGCCCCTGAATTTCATCTAAACGAGGTGACGTTGGGAAAATTGCCATAACTTTCTCTCTGAGCATTAGAACTGAATTCTGTAAAAAGTGGCTGAAAGTACACGGAATTTAGTTTCCTATTTATCAATTTTAGAGCCGAAGGAGGAAAAAAATACACGTGGAACACCATACAAGTTCGCTCTACTGAACCAGTCCATAATTAGGTCATTGTGGCAGATTGGTCATAACTTTGTCTTGAAGCATCCAAATCAAGTCAGACCTGTGGCATTCAAAAGAAGATTCAGAGAGATAATACAGGAACAAATTGCAGATATTGAAGATTTGAAATCATAGAGATAATTCAGTTTCAATATCGAGCTCCTCAAAAGCAAGAAAAAATGTGTGTATTTTTTTTGAAATTGCATAAGTCTTGTTTGAAAAATTAGTTTGAAGTGATTCCAAGGGAATATTGAAGCATATATATCAGTATCGGGTTCTAAAATGACCCCTAAAAAGAATTCAACACCCAGTAAGCCCTCAGAATACTCTACTATGACTCATGAAGATGAAGAAGTGCAACATGGTATATCAAAATAACAAGAGCAAGTGAACCAAATTTCGCTCTCGAAAATAGCAACAAAAAATGAAATGGAAGTTTTGAAGAATGGCGTGGAAGCGAAGATGGATGCTTTGAAGAATAATATGGAGGGTTTGAAGAATGGCATGGAAGACATGGAATAAAAAATGAAAGACAATATGGAAGACATGAAGAATGATCTAAAAGCAGACATGGAAGGTTTGACAAAGTTGATACGCGACATGATTCCTAATGGTGAAAAGTTAGTAGAGGAAACTCATGATGAGAACAAAATAAATGTTAATTGTGATTTCATGAACCCTAATGTTGGATAGAAGACCCACTATATTCCAAAGATCGATATGAGGAATTTTGATGGCAAGGATCCCGTAACATGGATACTACAGATGGAGAAATATTTTGATCTCAATAATGTGCAAAACACATAAAAGGTGCGCCTTGAAACTTTATATTTAGAACAAAATACATTTGTATGGTATTGATGGCTTTGCTCTCATAAAAACATTGTCACTTGGTCAATATTTACAGAGGAAATGATAGCACATTATGAGGATACAAATAGAAACACCTTCTTTAGCCAATTGATAAATCTCAAACAAAAGGGCTCAGTGGTGGAGAACATTGAGGACTTCCAAAAATTGAATATAAGGGTAGTTGATATTCCAGAGGAACGCAAGATTGATGTCTTTATAGGGACTTTAAAGGATAACATCCAACATGAGGTTTTCCTTTGGGAACTTGATTCATTGGAGAAGACATTCAGGTTGGCAAGAAAAATTGAATGTAAATTATGGTGACAAGGAAGCCTACCACTCACATATATAAAGATTAAAGTGTCACTACTCCTAGAATTCCACAACCTACAAGGTTGACACCACAACAATTGGAAGAAAAAAGAGAAAAAGGGCTTTGCTACAGTTGTGATAGAAAATACACTAAAGGTCATAAGTGTGCTGAGAAGAAATTATTTTACATAGATTGTGAAGAGGAAGAAGAAAATGAACAAGAAGAGAATATACACCAGGAACCAGCCCTAGAAGAGGAAGAAATGAATCCGACCATATCGTGTAATGCACTGGCAGGAATTACCACTCCTCAAACTCTCAAGATAGAAGGACACATCAAGAAGAAAAAGGTAATAGTGTTGATTGATTCAAGTAGCACCCATAATTTTATTCATTGTAAGGTAGCCAAGGAATTAAATTGTTTCCTATACCCAGCACCAGAATGTCAAGTGATGGTTGCAAATGGAGGAACTATAAATTGCTCTGGAAAATGCCATAATATCAAGCCAACCATGGGGGAATATGTGTTTACAAGTCCAATGCTTTCCATTCATATGGCAGGTGTTGATGTTGTACTAGGAGTACAATGGTTACAATCTTTGGGGACGGTAGCTTTTAATTTTCAAGAACTTTTCTTGAAATTTTTTTCAGAAGGAAAGGAAGTCGAATTACGGGGTATTGCGGGGAAGCCAGGAAGGATAATAAGTTCTAATGTCATGACAAATATTCTAAAGAAAGAACAACGAGGCGTAATTGCACAATTATGCTCACTAGAAGTTCCAACATCAAAATCATCTATTTCTGCAGATCTCCAACAAGTCTTGGACAATCATTCCAAGGTCTTTGAAACTCCCAAAGGACTCCCACCTATTCGTGATCATGATCATGCTATTCATTTGATTCCAGGAAGTGTTCCTCCAAACATCAGGCCTTATAGATATCCTTACTTCCAAAAGAGCGAAATTGAACGTATGATTGCAGAAATGTTAGAGGCGGGTATAATCCAACCTAGTCAAAGTTCTTTCTCTGCTCCTGTAGTATTGGTACACAAGAAGGATGGATCATGGCGAATGTGTCCAGATTATAGGGAGCTCAATAAGCTCACCATTAAAGACAAATTTCTCATTCCTGTGATTGATGAATTATTGGATGAATTACATGGAGCAATTTATTTTACCAAGTTGGATCTTCATTCAGGATATCATCAAATTAGAATGAAGACTGAAGATATTCTGAAAACTGCATTTCGAACTCATGAGGGTCATTACGAATTTTTTTCGTGCATTTTGGCCTTACCAATGCACCTTCTACATTTCAAGGGTTGATGAATTCCATTTTCAAACCCTTCCTTATAAAATTTGTGTTAGTATTTTTTGACGATATACTAATCTATAGCAGGTCTTGGAAGGATCATGTCCAACATGTTGACAAGGTGCTCAAACTATTGGAGGAGAAACAATTATATGAAAAAACCTCCAAATGTTTCTTTGGAGTACAAGAGGTGGAATATCTGGGTCATATTGTATCTCACGAGGGTGTTAAGGTAGACCCTAACAAAATTAAAGCCATTAAGGAATAGAAATTCCCCACAACCATAAAGCAATTGCAAGGATTTCTCGAGTTAGCAGGGTATTATCGAAAGTTTGTTAATAATTATGGGAGAATAGTAGCACCTCTAATAGCATTATTGAATAAAGATACATTTTCATGGACTCATGAAGCAACTAAAGCATTTGAACATCTTAAAGAGGCAATGTTCCTAGCACCGGTCTTAGCTATGCAAAACTACACAAAAACCTTTATTGTGGAATGTGATTCCTCAAGAAATGGAATTGGTGTTGTTTTAATGAAAGAAAGAAGACCTATTTCTTTTGAAATTCATCCAATCATAGGAAAGTATTTACAGAAAGTTATTTATGAGACAGAAATGTTGGCAATACTACATGCACTAAAGAAATGGCGACCTTACCTAATGGGAAGACACTTCAAGGTAAAAACTAGTCATGATAGTCTTAAAAACTTTTTGGAGCAAAGACTATCTTCAAAAGAGCAGCAAAAATGGGTCACAAATATGTTGGCTTATGACTTTGAAATCATATACAAAAAAGGGAAGCTAAATGTTGTTGCAGATGCACTCTCAAGAAAGGATGAAGAGGTGGAAGCATTGCTTTGTGCCATTTCTATTATCCAACCATATTGGATAACCAAAGCAAGGGATGAATGGAGAAAGGATGAAGAAGTGTGGACACTCATTCAAAAGTTGCAGCAAGATCCTAGTACATCTGATACATTTAGTTTGAAAAATGATTTCTTATGGTACAAAGATCGCTTATATATTTGTAAGAATTCCCAACTAAAACAAAAGATTCTTTTGGAATTGCACACTTATCCCTTAGGAGGACACTTAAGAATTTTAAAAACTTACCACTGGGTCAAGAAAGATTTTTTTTGGGATGGCCTTAAATCTGATATTCAAAAGTTTGTGGCAGAATGTTTGGTTTTCCAGCAAAATAAAGTGGAGACAATTAAGACCTTGGGTCTTCTACAACCTTTATCCATTCCAAGTTAACATTGGGAGGATATTTTAATGGATTTTATCACAATTTTACCTAATTTTGAAGGAAATAATGTCATCTTGGTGGTAGCTGATAGAATTACCAAGTATACACACTTTTGTGTATTATCTCATCCATTTAAAGAAAGTACATTTTCTATTGTATTTATGGAAAGAATTCAAAAGCTACATGGAAACCCAAAGATTATTGTAAGCGACAGAGATCCCATTTTTACTGGAAATTTTTGGATGGAATTATTTTCTTGTTTGGGTACTCAACTAGCTCATATCTCATCTTATCATCCTCAATCCGACGAGCAAACTGAGATAGTGAAAAAAAAAATTGGAAGGATATCTTCGTTGTTTTTTATCTGATAAAAAAACACAATGGGTCAAGTGGTTACCTATGGTTGAATGGTGGTATAACACTTCCTTCCATACTGCAGCAAAACTGACCCTCTTTATGGCACTTTATGGATATCATCCACCATCCATCACATCATCTTTAAGAGAAAATTCTAAGGTTTAAGAAGTGGAAGATCACATAGAGCATCAACAACAAGTTCTCCAACTCTTAAAGGATAACCTAAATTTCACACAAAATCAAATGAAACAACAAGCAGATCAACATCGCAACGAGAGAAGTTTTGATGTAGGAGACTAGGTATTTTTACGGCTAAAACCATACAAACTGTTGACACCTAATCCTAAGGGATTGGGTGAGATTGTATATTATTGTAATTTAGTAAATAAGGAAGGCCAAGAGACATTGGGAAGTGAATCCCAATAGCCTCACCTCCATGTGTAAGTACACACAATCTCCATCTAATTCATATTCAGTTTTGCAGAGTTACCTCCTGGTCTGACATGGTATCAGAGCCAGTCCCATTTTTTGCATTCCTGCCTTTGGTGTAACTCCCTCATGTTCTACATTTTTGCAGACTGTCATTGTGCATTAAGTTTTTTTTTACTGCTCCTGGAATTTTGTTTTACTACTCCTTCCATTCTGCAATTCTGGAATAATTCTGCGTTTTTTTTACTACAAATTCTGCCACATTTTTATCTAAACGTTCAGTTTTTACTGTAAAAATAATTTTTACAGTTCTCTACACATTCAATTTTACTGCGCAATTTTTTTTTTTCTCTCTCAACTCACAATAACCTCACATCCCTTCGCTCTCCCTCACACTCCTCAGCCCTCCCTCACGCTCACGCTCACCCATAGATCCCCCACCCGCAGACGTCTCATCGCTCCACCATCGCTCTCCCTCACAGTCTCTCTCAGCCCATGGCCCCCGCCCCCTCACAGTAGCTCTCCCTCAGAGTCACTCTCAGCCCACGGCGCCTCGGCCCCATCTCCCTGCTCTCTCACGCTCACAGCACCCCGCCCCCTCACAGTCGCTCTCAACTCACAGTCCTCATAGCCCATGGCCCCTCGGCCCCCGCCCCCTCACATTCACTCTTAGCTCACAGTCCTCACCCCTCACACGCCCACCCCCTCACACAAACCTCCCGCGCCCCCGCCCCCCCCCCCCCCTCACGACCACCCTCCCCACCCGCTCTCCCTGCTCATCCCTCCCTCCCCGCATAACCACCCTCCTCACCTTCCCTCCCCATCCCCCTCACCTACCCTCCCCTCCCCTCTCACGGCCGCTCACCCCTCCCAACCCACCCTCCCCACCTGCCCCTCCCAATGCACCCTCCCCACCCAATCATTCTCTCTGCATTTTTTTTATAATTCGGCCATAATATCATTATGATTTTTTACACAGTTTGGCCCCCCCCAGTTTTCACTTTCCTCATAAAACACCCCCCTAGAAAATAACTCCCCTGAAAAACACCTTCACCAGAAAACACCTCCCCTAGAAAATACCTCCCTCAAATAATACCTCTGTTTTCCCCAAAAAAATTTACAAAAAAAAAATTGCAAAATTCAAACGATAATTGTGTTTTTACCGTGACAGCGAAGTATTTTTTTCTTCAAAAGAATTCATTCTCTCATATCTATTGTAGGAGTTGTTCTCTCTAGCAAGGAAAACTATCCTGAATGGTCTCAAAAAATCAAGCACACTCTCATTTTTAATGAGTTGTGGAGAGGAATTTGTGAAGGAGAAGGAGACCTTCCACCAGCAAAGCCCACTTGAGACAAGGAGATCGCCATTTGGGAAAACTTGAATTGCAAGACCTATGCCTTGATTGTAGCTTTCTTAAATGAAGAGGTGAGTCGCCATATTACACCATTTTTCAATGCCTATGAAGCCTTGAGCAAACTAAAATAACTCTATGACTCACATTCAGAACTTGAAATTGTTCAATTAATGATTAAGCTGTTCAATCTTGAATTAAAAAATGATGACCCTCTTTCTTTAGCTTCAGAAGTAATATCTATCATGCATGACATTAATAAAATTGATGTAGAAGTTGCTATACCTCTCATAGAATATGTTAAGGCATTGTATCCGACTTACTCACATTATCTTGAGTCATTGCAAGCAAGTGGAAACCTCGTGAAAATCACCTTTGATTCCCTTAAGAAAAAGTTTGTAGAAAGAGAGAAAGCTTTAGGAAATATGACAGACCCTCTGTCTTCTGAAGAGGTTGTATGCTTTGCACATAGAGAGAAGAGTCATGCTCAATATTATTCTAGAGGAAGAGGTGGCCAAAGAGGAAGGGGGGGAAGACAAACTCAATACAAAAAATATGATCTGCATTGCATACGCTGCAATAAAGACTGGCATGATGCATCTACATGTAAGTTGGCTTGGGATAAAATTGAGCAGCAAAGAAATCAAGAAAAAGGTAAAACTCATGATAGAGACAAAGGTAAAGCACCTGAATCCGCTCATTATGTTGTAGCACATTGTAACAATGGAGTAACTGAAGACGTGTTTGATGTTTCATTTACTTCTTGGAGAAATGATTGGTTGCTAAATTCAAGAGCAACATGTCACATGACATTTAGAAAATATTTTTTTGAAGAATTTATTGACAAAGTTGATGGAGCAGTATACTTCGTAGATAAATCCAAACTCAAGCCATCAGGGCTTGGCACAATCAAGCTTCAGTTGCCTGGTCTTCCAAATCATCTTCTACATGAGGTTCTATACCTCCCTGAGTTGAGGAGAAACTTGTTGTCCGTGGTCCACATCCGCAAGAAAGAACACTCCATTCACATGTTTGATGGCAAGGTTGAGGTCAGAAAAGCATCGGATCGCTCACTTTTCATGGACGGAATAGAAGAAGGAAGACTCTTGAAGCTACAAGGTTCCTATGCTCATGCACAAAACTTTGCATTCAGTTCACATCATGATGAAAGTACATTCCCATCAAGTCTTTTATGGCATGCTAGATTTTGACACTTAAACTATGACAGCCTTCGATTGTTGAAGAAAAATGGTGTTAATGGACTGCCTACAATTCCTAGGAAACTTAAGCAATGTGATGCTTGTATTTTAGGAAAGCATAGAAAACAGCCATTTCATGATTCACATTCCAGAGCACATAGAAAACTTGAGCTTATTCATTCAGATTTATGTGGCCCTATGCATGTTGCTTCTGAAAATCGAAATAAATATATGATGACATTTATTGATGATTACACCAGAATGTGTTGGGTTTACTTATTGAAGAACAAATCTGATGCTTTTCAAACATTCAAGAATTTTCATGCATGGATTGAAAATGATGCACAAACTCATATTGGCTCTTTCCATGCTGATAATGGAAAAGAATACACTTCAAACGAATTTGAAAATTATCTTCGTCAACATGGGATCAAACATCAAACAATTGTGCCCTATAATCCCCAACAGAACGGTGTAGCTGAAAGAATGAACAGGACAATTTTAAATATGGTTCGCTCCATGATGTTTTTTAAGAATGTAAAATTGATGTTTTGGGCTAATGCGGTTCTATGTGCTGTATACATAAAAAATAGGTGTCCTTCAAATTCAATCAGAAACAAAACTCCTTATGAAATGTGGCATGGCCATATTCCTTCGATAAAGCATTTCAGGGTCTTTGGTTCCACCTGTTATGCTTTGATACCTAAGGTATAAAGGAGTAAACTTGGTGCTAGAAGTCGAAAATGTATCTTCTTGGGGTATTCCAATACCTCCAAAGGATATCGTCTCTATGATGAAGTCAATAAGAAGTTTGTAATAGCAAGAGACATCATATTCCTTGAATCTTCCAAGACTAACAATGTTGTTGAGTGGCAACTTGATCGCCTGGATAGATTCACACATGCAAAGTACTTTCAAGAATTTGATAATCAGATTCCACATCTTGAAGGGGGGTTCCTATACTAAATCAATCTGTGGAGTCATTTCCCGAAGCACTCTCTCCCCCACATGAAGAACCAACCACGGATGACACCTTGAATGATGTGATTGACATAATTGAGAGATTGAATCTTGATTCAATTCCAACTAAGTTAAATGAGCAACCTGGGCCATCTCAGAAAGGTCCCCCCAAATGGCTGACAAAGACACTAGAAAACGTTCGTCCCGATGAGGTTGGAAAGACAGGAACAAGAAGTTCCACTAGACAAAACGAAGGTGATGTAGATCATTCTGATTCACCTGTTGATATGGATATTGCTTATAACTGTGAATTGATTTTGTCTATAGATCATGAACCAACTTCCTTCAAAGAAGTCGCTGCTCATGACAAATGGAATGAATCGATGCAAAAGCAGTATGATGCCTTGATAAAGAATGGCACTTGGGAGTTGGTTGATCCTCCTTTGGGAACCAAACCAATTGGCTGTAAGTGGGTCTACAAGAACAAGTACAAAGAAGATGGCTCACTTGATAAGCACAAAACCAAGCTTGTGGCGAAAGGTTTTGCACAGAAAGAAGGGGTCGATTATGAAGAAAATTTTGCTCCCACAGCAAAATCGGCCACCATCCGGACACTCTTTTCCCTAGCAGCTCAGAAGGGATCAAAAGTACATCAGATGGATGTAAGACCATCTTTTTGAATGGAGATGTAAAGGAGAAAAATTTTATGTCCCATTCAGAAGGATTTTTTGTGAAGGGCCAACAACACAAAGTATGCAAGCTTATAAAATCCTTGTATGGCCTCAAGAAAGCATCGCGAGCCTGGTATGAGAAATTAACTGAGCATCTTTTGAAACTTGATTTCAAAAAATTTGATCTCGATGATGCAAATTTTTTTTTTAAGAAAGTTGGAAAAACAGTTGTATATCTTGTGGTGTATGTAGATGATCTTTTGATGACATGGAACAATGAGAGTTATATTGCATCCATAAAGAAAGAATTGAAGAAAGGTTTTGAAATCACTGATTTGGGTTATGTTCATTACTATCTGGGTATTAAAGTAACTCAACATCCTAAATTTATATTTCTTTCTCAAAAGAAGTACATTGGAGATCTTTTGAACATGTTTGGCATGGATGAATGAAATCCTTTAACCACTCCAATGGAACAAAACTTGAAGCTCACGTCCATTGAAGGGAAGGAGTTCGAGGATGCAACGAAGTACAGACAGCTTGTAGGAAGTCTTATCTACCTTAATACCACCAGACCAGACATCTCATTTGTTGTTGGAATCCTCTCCTCATTATGAAAAAATCGTGTGAATGACATTGGTCTGCTAAAAAAAGAGTTCTAAAGTACTTGAACGGGACTCAAGACTTTGGACTCAAATATACATAAGTAGGTGATTTCAGCTTGATCGGATACTCTGAATCAGACTTTGATGGGGACAAGGAAACTGGGGTGTCTACTTCAGGTTATACTATGAGTCTTGGATCAAGAGCTGTCTCATGGAGATCACACAAACAGTCAGTTCTAGTAGATTCCACAACCGAGGCAGAATATGTGGCAACAGCTAAAGCAACAAAGGAAATTGTGTGGCTCAGGAAAATCCTATAAGATTTGCAGGTGAAACAAATGCATTCAACACCACTCATGATCGATAACACTTCTGCAATAAAGTTGGCCAAGAACCCGAAGTTCCATGATCAAACAAAGAACATCAACTGATTCGACATCATGTTGAGGCCAAAACCATCCATCTACATCATTGTTCCACAAATGAGCATATCGCAGACACCTTCACCAAAGCACTTGGAAGAGAAAAGTTTAAAAATTTCAGAACGATGCTTGGACTCACCAACATCCCTTTAGATTAATTGGGGAAATGTTGACACCTAATCCTAAGGGATTGGGTGAGAATGTATATTATTGTAATTTAGTAAATAAGGAAGGCTAAGAGACATTGGGAAGTGAATCCCAATAGTCTCACCTCCATGTATAAGTACACACACAATCTCCATCTAATTCATATTCAGTTTTGCGGAGTTACCACATGGTTTGACACAAACAAATGTCCCTCAAGCAAGCTAAGAAGGATAATAAATTATTGCCAAAGTACTATGGTCCTTACAAGGTGTTGCAAAAGATTAGTACTATGGCATACAAATTGGAGCTTCCTGCTTTTTCTCGAGTGCATCTAGTTTTTCATGTTTCATGCTTAAATAAGGTTATAGGTGACAAACTTCCAGTTCAAACAATGTTTCTAGAACTTAATGAGGAATTAAAGATCATATTGGAACCTGAAGCAGTCACGGAAACAAGAACTTGGCAGCTACGAAATCGATCAATTTCATAGTATCTCATCAAGTGGAAGAATTTATCCATTGAATATTCTACATGGGACGATGATAATTTTATATAGAAGCATCCAGATCTACTCAAGCGTTGAGGACAACATTTTTTTCAAGGAGAGGAGCATGTTAGGTCCCTGTATTACTAGTGTAGTCCTTTATTGTTGTTAGTGTAGCCCCCTTATGGTTATTGTTGTACCCTTGTAACGCCCATTTTGTTATTATTGTTCCCTTACATTATTATTGTTAGGTCAGCTAGGATTATATTGTGACCCCATGGACTCCTATATATAGAAAGCAGGTATTTTCATTTGTAAAATCCAAGAATTGTTCATTTATGTAATGTAAAAGAGGTTTCCCCCTCGAAGTGGCTTATTTCTAAGGCTTTGATCTCTCTTTTCTTCTACTTTTGGAGTTGGTTTCATAACATTACCTAATGGGAAGACACTTCAAGGTAAAAATTGATCATGATAGTCTTAAACACTTTTTGGAACAAAGACTATCTTCAGAAGAGTAGAAAAAATGGGTCACAAATATGTTTGGTTATGACTTTGAAATCATCTACAAAAAATGGAAGCTAAATGTTGTTGCAGATGCACTCTCAAGAAAGGATGAAGAGGTAGAAGCATTGCTTTGTGTCATTTCTATTATCCAACTAGATTGGATAACTAAAGAAATGGGTAAATGGAAGAAGGACGAAGAAGTGTGGATACTAATTCACAAGTTGTAGCAAGATCCTAGTACATTTGATACATTTAGTTGGAAAAATGATTCCTTATGGTACATATATCACTTATATCTTTTTAATAATTCTCAACTAAAACAAAAGATTCTTTTGGAATTGCACACTTTCCTTTAGGAGGACACTCAGGATTTTTAAGAACTTACCACAGGGTGAAGAATGAATTTTTTTTGGGATAGCCTTAAATCTGATATTCAAAATTTTGTGGCGGAATGTTTTGTTTGCCTGCAAAATAAAGTAGAGGCAATTAAGACCCGGATCTTCTACAGCCTTTATCCATTCCAAGTCAAAGTTGGGAGGATATTTCAATGGATTTTATCACAGGTTTACCTAATTCTGAAGGAAAGAGTGTCATCATGGTGGTTGTTGGTAGACTTACCAAGTATGCACACTTTTGTGCATTATCTCATCCATTTAAATCAAGTACAGTTGCTAGTTCATTTATGGAAAAAATTCAAAAGCTACATGGAAACCCAAAGATTATTGTAAGTGACAGAGATCCCATTTTTACTAGAAATTTTTGGACGGAATTGTCTTCTTGTTTGGGTACTCAACTAGCTCATAGCTCATCTTATGATCCTCAATCCTATGGTCACTGAGATAGTGAACAAATTTTTGGAAGGATATCTTCATTGTTTTGTATCTGATAAACAAACACAATGGGTCAAGTGGCTACCTCTGGCTGAATGGTGGTATAACACTTCCTTCCATACTGCACCAAAAATGACCCCATTTATGGCACTTTATGGATATATTTAAGAGAAAATTATAAGGTTCAATTAGTGGTAGATCACATCGAGCATCAACAACAAGTTCTCCAACTCTTAAAGGATAACCTAAATTTGGCACAAAATCGAATGAAACAACAGGTAAATCAACATCGCAATGAGAGAAGTTTTCATGTAGGAGACTAGGTATTTTTACGACTACAACCATACAAACAAATGTCCCTCAAGCAAGCTCAGAAGGATAGTAAATTATCGCCAAAGTACTACGGTCCTTACAAGGTGTTTCAAGATATCGGTCCTATGGCATGCAAATTGGCGCTTCCTACTTCTTCGCGAGTACATCCATTTTTCCATGTTTCATGCTTAAAGAAGGTTATAGGTGACAAACTTCCAGTTCAAACAATATTTCCAGAACTTGATGAGGAAGTAAAAATCATATTGTAACCTGAAGCAGTCACGGAAACAAGAACTCGACAGCTACGAAATCGATCAATTTCAGAGTATCTCGTCAAGTGGAAGAACTTACCCATTGAAGATTCTACATGGGAGGATGAAAATTTTATACAGAAGCATCCAGAGCTACTCAAGCGTTGAGGACAACACTTTTTTGAAGGAGAAGGGCATGTTAGGTCCCTATATTACTAGTGTAGTCCCTTATTGTGGTTAGTATATCCCCCTTATTGTTATTTTTGTACCCCTGTAACCCCCATATTGATATTATTGTGCCCTTACATTATTATTGTTAGGTCGAATAGGATTATATTGTGACCTCATGGACTCCTATATATAGAAGGAGGTTTTGTAATTTGTATCATCCAAGAATTGTTCATTTATGTAATGTAAAGGAGGTTGTCCCCTCGAAGTGGCTTATTTATAAGGCGTTGATCTCTCTTTTCTTCTATTTTTGGAGTTGGTTTCATAACAACCTTGGAGTTTACATCCCTGATCCTTTGATCCTATCCTCCCATCAAGATTGGATCTCAAGCATAGATTGGTAAATGGATAAGAACTCCCAACTTACCATCCTCTTCTATATATTTGTGGCCATCCACGAGCTATGGGTTGGCTTTTGGAGATAAATTATACCCTCATGATGTTTTTGTGAAGAGTCATTATTCCATGCATTAGGGTCACATAGAGGTACACTTTGTGGCAAAGAAGGACAAATCAACTTGGAGGAGTTCTTCTAAAAGATCAACTCCTATATTTGGTTGTAACTCACTCCATTTCTATTAATTCAAAGAGTTATTTGTTTTCCTATATTTTATGTTTGGGTTACATGTATTTCGATTCCATGTTGATCTATTGAATGAAGTGATTAGATGATGCTACAGAGATGTCATAGATCATTGCCTTGTGTTGTTTTACTGTGCACGTTCTAATTATAGAAACCAGAGCTAGGATTGGAGCATTCAAGCCAAGAGTAGAGTGAAGCATACGAAAAATCATAGGTAGGCTTCATCCCATTATATATTTACTTTAAGGGTAACAATAGCTTCTTTGTCTTTCTATTTTTCTAGGCTAGGCCACCCAGTCTAGGGAAGATACTTCTATCTGTAGTCGTAGATTTTGTATAACAATATGACCTCCCTCTCAACTTGGGGAGACATATCATTTCTTTTATCCAAGCTTCATCTTAAATGAGGGAGATCAACTACTTTCTATAACATCGTGGAATATTTCATGGCTTCATTCCTTCAATGTCATCTTGATCATCATCATTCATCATTCTTATCAATCAAATCAATTTTACTTATGAATATCTTCAACATCTTGAAGATTATGTACCTGCACAACTTAAATAGCAAGTACAACCAAATACATATATAGAAGCATGAAGTTAACTATATCAAAATCATATTTTAGACATGAAATACATAAACATAGTTAGGTTCATAATCAGCAAGAGACACATACTTCTATACTTCAACTTCTTTGCTAGATCATATCAGTAACTCAATCAAGATATCAGTCTCATTATATATATGGCCTCAATATCACTTTCAGAGATATGACAGATTCTTCTATGGTATATTGAAAACCCTAGAAAAAATTCAAACAAGTACAATTTTACAATGTATCTAACAATTTTCAGAATTTATATATTAGATTTCTACTAAGATTTAATGCAAACCCTAGATTCCAACTTTGAGACACTAAGCCTTTGATATCAACAATCAAAACCAATCATAGCACAATCTAAGGTTTCAATAATATGACCAACTCTTTGTAAGCACTAGACTTAATCATTACCTCTGAAACAATAACACTATATCCTATAATATCAAACTTCTACTAGGGCTTAATTAAAAACCCTAGAATTTACACACTATGAGCATCAACAATTAGGTTATCACATATACATATCTAGGATTCATAATCATGGTGCTTCATGCATAATCATATAACAAAAACATATATTATGCAAACCTAAGACACAAATATCAGTACATTAAGGTTAGACATATAACAATATTAATCAGGCTAGGGTTTCGATTAGAAAGACAAACATAGACCTAGGGTTTCATTCCTAGGAGCTTTCTCTAGATATTGTAAGGGTTTTGATCATAAACCCTAATTCACCAAAAACCTTACAGGTCTAGGAATTCAATATATAGAAATTACCATCCAACCCTAAAGGACTAGGGTTTCCATAACAATATCAAAACCCAAAACATCAAAGGAACAGTATTTTCTAGATTTCATCAATAACCCAAAGAAGACTAGGGTTTCACAATCAATATTGGCACACCCTTAGGTTAGGGTTTTATAGAGAACTTTTTTAGAGTTCCATAAGAATGATAAAATGTATAAAGAGGGTAGATTCAATCTAATTATTAATCACCCAAATAATAATATTTATGATTCAAAGTTCCTAGATATAATGATGTTTGTGATGTAAAGCAGATTATTAGAAGAAATGGATATACCTTTATTATGAAGATAACATACCTTTGAGTTGTTTCTTAACAAAACTTGTAGGACATAGATTCTTGAAGAGATTCCTTTGCAATGAAACTTCTATCTGCTCCAGGCTTATTCTTTGAGGTCTCCTTTATCACCCTTGAGCATATCAACAAGCTTTGCTAAACAAGGAAAATGTGAAAAGAAATGCTATTAGCATCTAATATAAAAACATCTAGATAAGAGAAAGAAACCAAATATAAAAGGATAATAGAAGGAGTAAGATACTTATCTTTGGTAAAATGGCGAGGGCTCCCTCTTAATCCAATTTGGAAGGATACCTATTACTTTATCAAAACAATTAAAAAATGTTTTCCAAAGCATGTTAAACTTACAAGTACTAGAAATCAAAACATAAAGAAAAACAATTAAAAAATTAGAGTAGAATATTAAGAGAGATAAGAGAGAGTATTTAGTAGTGTAAATCCTTGATTTTCGATTCTTCAATTTTGTTATTCTTTGGTGATCCTTCATCGGCAAAATTTTCTTGATCCTTGTTCCTCTTTTTATTCCTTGGATTCTCAAGACAATCACTTCTAGAGTGACTCATCTTGTGACAATTGTAGCATTGAATCTTGGATAGGTCTATCTTCTTCCTTGGCCCTTTATACTTCTTGAATGTTCCTTTATTCTTGTGACGAGCGAAATAGGCATTTGAAATGTTCTCCTCTTCATTCTCCATGTTTCTTTCTAATGAAATTCTGACTTATTCTTGACTACATGCATTCCATAATTGTTCGAATGTAGGAGATTCCTTCCAACTTTTGATTTTTTACGCAAGGGCACTCCAAGATGTTGGTAATCCTATAAGTGCAGTAATCAAAAACTCATTTTGAGGTACGATTTCATCTATTTCCTAGATTTCATCTCTCATTCTAGCAATCCTTACAAATAAGGATGCCACTATATCATCTTTGGTCATCTTCATAGTTCTTAGTTCATTCTTGAGGCTTGCAATTTTGGCCAAGATTCTTGATTGTGAACAATTTGGATAAGGATTCATACATCTCTTGAGTGGAATATATGTTGGATATATATGGGAGAAGGTTATCCTTTATCCCATCCACTATTAGGCTCATGGCCAATATCCATGTTTCTCTAAACTTTGTTAATTCTACATCGATTGATTCATTTGTAGGCTTCTTTACTTTTTCTTTGACTAGATCCAAACCTTTATTCTTCTCGAGGATGAGATATATCCTATTTATCCATGCCCTATAATTAGAGGCTCCTTATAATTTCTTTTCTCCCTTCAATGAGTTAGACATGGTTCTTGAATATAGTAGACTTATCCCCTTATATGATCTCGTTTCTTGATGACACTTATTCAACTTATTAAGAGTCATTATTCTCCTTTCAGTAGATCTTCAGCCTGCCTTTTTCTTCTTCTTCACCTTAGCTCTGATGCCATGTTGGAAAATCATAAAGGAAAAAAAAAAATCTTATGTTGATAATTACCTATGATATTCTTTATGTTTTTATTAAAAAATTTATGTTACCAAAACCATAACATGAATATCAAAGACACTAGATGTAGGAGGACAGTCAGGGAAAAACCCCCATTCAAGGGAAATCCTAGTCAAACCTCTTCCTTCAGTAGTTTCACAAGACAAGACGAGATAATCCAAGACTCTTTAACCTAGACACAGATTTCCTCCAACCACCAAGTCATCCCTACCATTTTCTTCAGCAACTTCAACCTATAACTTCAACCTTGCAGCAGCAAAACTTTGACATTGCGACATCAAAGCTTCGACCTAGTAGCATCAGCAGAACTTTGACCTAGTAGTAGCATCAGAACTTCGACCTAGAAACAACAACAAAACTTCAACCTAGTAGCAGTAACAGAACTTCAACCTATTAGCAGCAGCAGAACTTCAACCCCAGCAATAGCCTAGTAACTTCACACGAGTGAGAGAGAGAGAGAGAGAGAGATAGCCCAAAACTTCGATCTTGTCCTTCTCCTGCAATTCTCCTTTTTCTCTTGGAACTTCGCACCTTTTATGCTTCTCCTTATTGTGTATCGAACTTGTTGAGTGAGTGAGAAAATGGATCAAATTGCACTTCTATATAGAGTCTCTTCTTTGGGTCGAATTTCCCTAATGTAGGCCAACTTCATCATGAAAGGGCCGACTTGGTGTGGAGGTGAAAAATGACTTATTTTCCTCAATAATAATTCTTTTTACATTATTCAAAATCCCAATAAATGTCTCATAAAATGGACATTGACTCTAATGACTCAAGATAAAACCTAGAAGTCTTCAATGGGTACTTTGACCTAGAAAATGATGACCCTAGCATGAAACTCATTCTTTAATAAGTCATTTTAATCATAATAAAAAATTAGTTTTCTTTCTTTTTTATAAATACGTTCTATTATGACTCAAATACAATTATGAAGACCAAACCTAATTACATTCTTCAACACCCTCAAAGAGGATATTCCTTTTAACCAACAATATTTGCAACACCCCTTATTTTAGTGTGCAAAATATGTATCATTTAAACATATCATCTCTTTTTACCAATTGATATATATATATATATATAATTAAGACCCTCCATGTGGTTATAACACTTCACTCTTTTCCTATTATTTTTCTTATATTTGTCAAATTTTAGTGAGGACTCCTAGTCAACATATTCGCCTACATGTACATGGTTTTACATTAACTAATATTTTACATTATTTTTTATTAGTTAAAATAATCCAAACCTCTATACCTTTTGGAATTATTTCTATTCTATAAATACTTCTCTTTATATAAAATTCATACATCGGCATGTTATATTCATTCTTTAAATTCTTGAAATGAAAAACACTTTAAACCTTTATTCTAAAAACTTAATCCCTTGAATGAAAATAACTTGAAACCTTTACTCTAAAATAATAATGTGTATTATTTTATAATTACTTTTCTTTTCATATAATTCCATATTATCAAAGTCAAGTTATTACTTGGAGAAGAAAAAATTCTAGTGTCTGCTAAAATTGTGAAGAGGTCCAGAGCAATCCATGAATGACTTGGCTAGAGATGACATGAGGTTATTTGTTTAGTAGACATATGTAGAGAAAAATACCAAAGCCAATGTAGAGGAAAACTTGATCAGAATGTTGATTACAATGAAATGACATAGAATGTTGATTACAATGAAATGACATGTAAAGAGAACCTGGTAAGTAGGTGGTAAGTAGGTGTAAAGATGAGGATGATTAGTGAAATGCTGGGAAACTAAAAAAAAATAAAAAAATACCGATTTTTTTTTGTTTAAACTACATATAAATGAGTATATGATTGTAAGATTTTGTTAGGTGTGCATACACTTGTAGATAAAGTTTTCGCATAGACCTATCCTATTATTATATTTGTCAAATTTTAGTGCGGCTCCTGGTCAACATATTGGCTTACAAGTATATTGTTTTACATTAACTTGTATTAATTAGAATAAGCCCAACCTTTTCGAATTATTTCTATAATATAAATATTTCTCTTTATAGAATTAAAATTTACACCAGTATGTTATCTTTATATTATTATTTATATTCTTGAATTGAAAGACACTTTAAACATTAATTTTATAATAATAACTAACCTAGATCCATCTTAACTCCAGAGAGAGATTACATCTTTAGAGGTGCAAACATATTTTTTGATTGCAGGAGCAAATGAAATCAAACCTAAAAATCTATACCAGTTCGTAGTGTTAAATCATTTCTCACAAATATAATTTGACACTTTATTTGTGTTACATTTATATATTTAGGGAGAGAAGTGATTTTTCAGGGCTGACATTAGATTAATTAGATTAAATATTAAATATTAATTGTTAAACATTACTTTTACATTTGTGTTTATGTGCTTATCTCAGATAGTTTATATTAATATGAATATTATAATTAATAACAATATTAGTATTAATCTTTTAATATTAATATTAGGGTATCTGGCCCTTAGGCTTCACCTAAATCAAACATATTTTTTGAGGAGCATGAGTAAATATAAAAAGAGGTTTTATATTTTACCACACCTCTAGTTTATTTATATTTATATTTATCTATCATACCTCTTTTATTTATCATGGTATTTGGCCCATAGGCTTGATATATATTTAGATGTTGATTTCTAATCATATTTGATATATTTGTATGTATCTACCATATCTTTGTATACCTCTTTTATATTTATTTATTTACCATGCCATGGTATTAATAATAATTTGTTCCATGGTATTTGGCCCATAGGCTTCACCTAAATAAAACCTCATTTTTTAGTTTTCGTAAATATATAAAGGTTTATGGAGTAAATATAAAAAAAGGTTTTATTTATTTACCATACCTATAGTCTATTTATATTTTTATTTATTTACCATACCTCTAAGTATAAAAAGAGGTTTTATTTATTTACCATACCTCTAAGTATAAAAAGAGGTTTTATTTATTTACCATACCTCCAATTTATTTATATTTTTATTTATTTACGATACCTCTTGAGTAAGTATAAAAATATATTTTATCTTTTATTTACCATACTTCTGGTTTATTTATATTTTTATTTATTCACCATACCTCTTTTTTTAGTGTTTATTTATTTACCATACCTCTTTTTTTAGTGTTCCTAAATATTCTCGGGAATTTCAAGTTTACTTACATTACATTTCCTACCTTACATTTCTCACATGTCATCTGCACATGTGCCTTATACTCTGACACTTCAAATGTTTACATTACATCTACACCTGTACCCTATACTGGCTATAGAGAACCTCTCCCCACAATAATGTGTGTATTATTTTATAATTATTTTTCTTCTCGTATCATTTTCTCCGCACAATAATGTGTGTATTATTTTATAATTAATTTTCTTCTAGTATCATTTTAATTATTAACAAGTGATATCAAAGTCAAACGAAGTGTCAAAAAGGAGAAGTTGTTACTTGGTGAAGAAAATATTATAGTGTTTGCTAAATTTGTGAAGAGGGAGATAGCAATGCATGAATGACCTTCCTCGAGATGACATGGGATCATTGGTTTAGTAAGCATAGAAAAATACCAAAGACAACATAGATAAAACTAGATCAAGATGTTGGTTACAATGAAGTGGCATGTAGAGAGAACCGCGTGAGTAGGTGCAAAGATGAGGATGATGATTCAAGTATTGGGGCAACCAAAAAAGAGAAAAAATTACTTTGAAAATGGAAATTTTTTGTTTAAGCTACATGAAAATGGGTATATGGCTGTGATATTTGTTTAGGTGTGCATAAGACTGTCGGTAAAGTCTTGACGTAGACCTTGGTGATAGGCAAGGAGAGCATATTGGTTTTCTAGATTGGATTCAAAGAATTTTCCCAATCAAGTTTAAAGTGGGGATTATTAGGTAAGCTTCACTTAGTTAAAGAGTCAAGGTTGTTAATTCAACAATGGTAGTTTTAGCAACATGGTATTGGTGACTCATGGTATTAAGCTTTCAGTATTATATGTATTTAAAGGCTTTAAAAGGCTTGTGGATTATATATTGCAATGAGCGAGAGATGAGCAGAAGCTCAGTTGCTCGATGTTAGGGTGTCAGTATTCTTGGTTTTCTTTAAGTCTTAAGTCAAGGATAATAATAGATCTATTGTAAGAAGGTATTTTCCTAGTTTGGTTTTGTCAAAGTAAAAAAAAAAAAAAAAAAAATTAATAAATAAATAAATTATAAATTATAAAAAAAAAAATCATAAAAAGAGAGAAAAAACAAAACATAATAGCAACAAAAACAATGAATAGCATTGTAACATCCAAAACACTTACTCGGCTGACATTGTAATTATAATTAATTATGTTATTGATCCCTATATGGGCATGCAAATGTAAATGGACAAAAGACTTGAAATAATTGTAATTATAATTTAAATACCTGTTGATGAAGCGGTGATGCCTTGATACAACAGGGACCATGTGAAGAAATGAGGAGGAGGCAAGCCATCAAAGGGGAATTGGAGGGTTAATAGTCACTAATGGATTATTAGTTGGGCCAAATATTCATAAGGATCAATATTGTAAACCTTTCCCAAGAAAAATATCCGTGGGGAAGGTGCGGAAAATAACTACCAAAAACTATGAAAGGAGTGGGAAATAGTACTAAAACTGCTCAAGGGTATGGGCAGTGTACCATTGACTAGTATGGGAAAAATTGAAAAGAAACTCGTCAAAGGAAGAAGCTCGAGGAATATGACACATTAAGGACAAGGAAAGAAAAAAATTAAGTGAGAGTGGGGACACAACAGCAAGAGAAAAAAGTGTAGCACAAGGCAGGGCATAGAGAAAGAAGAGACTAGCACTTGTGGGGACTCTCATGAAAAAAACAGAGGAAATGGAAGCATTCTCCCTTATGGAGAGCACTCATGGAAAACACCACAAAGGGAAGAAGTTGTTCTCTAGGAGAGAATGGAGCATTCTCTGACACGGAGAGAAGAAGCATTGATGTGTGCACAAGAAGGAGAAGAGGCACTGGTGGGAGGTCAACATTTGTAAGAATGCAAAAGGAAACAGACAAATAGAAAATACTATTGATGGATTTGACTGGATTAAGGGGATTAGTTTTAGAAATCCACCCTGTATTGATATGTGAGAAATTCCCTCATGGCTTATTTGTCTGGCTCAGGGGTGGCTAGTTGTAAGAAAGAAAGAAGTGTCATTGAGCCTATGGTGGCAACGAATGTAGCTCACCCTTCACCAATTGCAACTAACATTTTATTGTAATCAAATAAGTGTCCCTTAAGGACTTTAAATTCTATAATGTGGTCTTGAGCAAATAACTAGAATAAATGTCTGTTGAAATTCAACAAGAAGATCTTAGTGAAAATTATGCACCTACACTAGGATGGAGCCTCAGGCTATTTTTAGGTGGAAGTCTATTTTTAGAATGCATGAGAAAATTCTATTTATAAATGATGTCTATTTATAGATGGTGAGAAAATTCTACTTATAGATGATGTTCTATTTTTAGATGTATGTGCAAGTTATAGATTGCATGTCTATTTATAGATGCATTTCGACTATTATTATACCTTAATAATAGTTGGACAATAAACATTAATCTATTCTCAATGAGCACTTGGAAATAGTTATCTGAAGTGGAAAATTAGTTAGCTATAGGAAATTCGAGTTCAAAGGTTGGTTGGTGGGACATGCAAGTGGACTTAGTTGTAACTGAGTGATTCGAAGTTCTAACAGAGTTGGATGTGTAGTCATGTGAGTTGTAAAGTAGTTTAACTCAATTAGGTGAGTTAAACTCAGTTGTGCTAGTTGTAACTAAAGGTACACTAGTGACAAATCGGTGAATTAAATATTTAATTAATTCACAATCAGTGGTCTCACATGCAACTGAAGATTTACTACTGTTAACTACATACATGTCAGATCCAATGGAGAACCAATTGAGATGTAGGTGAAAGGGACAGTTTGACTATCAGTTGTGACATTAGTGGGTGCACTCATGCAACCACACACACAATGGATGTGCCTATGAGGATTGCGCAGTCAAAGCAAGTATGATTCCATTCATTCGGGGATTGCTATCAACACAGTGGAGGCAGGCTATCTGGAGGCAGTAAATTGGCGCGTGTATTTGCCAATTTTTGTATGACAGTATGAGACGATTGTATATTGTAATGAGAGCTCTTGGATTAGAGTTTTGTATGAGATTGTTTCATGATCCATGATATATACATAATATATGATACTGGGGTTTGTAGCTTTATGATTTCCCGGTAAAAACATCTATGTTATGTGTGATTGATCTTTCTTCTTGATATTGCAATTGGCGATTGTGTTTTAAATTCTGCAAGAATTTTTGTAGAAGCAATTATGTACTTAACAGTGGCATATAATTGTTAGATCAAGAGAATCCAAGAAATACATAATTTGTATTAAAATTTCTACATGATATCAAAGCACAGAAGATTGCAATTTTGAAGCAGGAGTTGAGTTTGTTGGTGGAAACATTTCGAATTTGTAGAGACATTTTCTTGGTGCTACAGTTGAGTAAACATCGAAATGGCTTTCAATGGCTTGCGGCTAGAGTATGCACTCGAGGGTAGCTCGAACTGCATTTCCTGGAAGGACAAGATGGAGGCGGTGCTCGAAGATAATGGCTTGAAGGACATCGACAGTGATGTTCCTAAGCCCACTTCGACAGATGTTGCATTACTTGATGCATGGCAAAAGAAAGTGGCAAAGGTGAGAAGGATTCTGTTGGAAGGTGTACGATACCACATTGTCTCAAGCCTTCATGGGAAAGCCACACCATATGCTATGTGGAAGGCTTTGACGGACCTTTTCCAAAGTAGCAGTGACCATAGGAAATTAGCGCTGAAATATAAACTCAGGAAGATCAAGATGGAAAAGGGCGAAAATATTCCAAAGTATCTCACAAAGTCTGTCCAATGTTGGGATGAACTTGGGAGTGTGGGAATCACTGTTGCTGATGATGATTTGGTGAGCTTGGCTCTCTTGGGACTTCCTAAGAGCTGTCATAGTTATGAAGACTCTGTCAACGGACGGGAAAAACTGCCGGATTGGGAACGACTGTGGTCGGATCTAGTGCAGGAGGAGTTCAGGCATAACGCCAGAGATGGATCTTCATCAAAGCATGATGATGAAGAGGATTGTGCTTTGGATACCAGGGCAAGGAAAGGGAAGGGGAAGAAACTCCATCCAAAATCCGAGTCTAAAGGCAAGAAGTTGGATTTGTCCAAGGTGAAGTGTTTTCACTATCACGAACATAGGCATCTCGCTAATAACTGCTCGCAGAAGAAGAAGAACAAGGAGGCTGGAGCTGCAACTGGTGAGCCCCTTGCCTCGCAATTTGAACTTGATTTCTCTTAGACCGCATGCATGGTGTCAAGTGCATTAGGATCGGTGTGGTATCTGGATAGTGGCGCTTCCATCCACATGACGAGAGATAAGGAGATTTCAGTGACATGGAGGAGAAAGATCTCCAAATGCATATAGATATGGGCAACGATGGAAGATACAGTGCGACTGAAATTGGTACCATTACCTTTGAGAGGGATTCAGGTAAACCATTTCAATTGAAATATGTTATGCATGTTCTAGGTCTGAATCAAAGCTTGGTCTCAGTCGCAATGTTGGAGGACAAAGGCTATGACGTTCTTTTCAGCGATGGAAAAGCTTTCCTGCGACATAAAACAATGGGTCAAGCCAAGAGGATGGGGATTCGAGTTAATAATATCTACAAGCTGGAGGTAGATGGTTGTGTTTCCATGATGGGCAAGGCAGAAAAAGTGGTGAGCTGGGATGAGGGGGAATTATGGCACAGGTGATTGGTCCATCTTCATCATGGAGCCTTGAAAGTCATGCATCAAATATCTACTAGACTTCCAATGGGAACACTTTCTTAGTTAGATCAGTGCAAGGGCTGCACCATGGGGAAGTATATAAATTACACCTTTCATGAAAAGGAGAACCGTGCTTTGATGATCCTCGAGAGAGTTCACACAGATGTGTTTGGACCATTCTCGGTTGCTTTAACAGAAAAACATAGGTATTATGTTATTTTTAATGATGAATTTTCTCATAAATGTTGGATCTTCTTCATGCAGAAGAAGGATCAAACATTCTCAAAGTTCTGTGAGTTTAAGGCATTGGTGGAGAAAGAGTCGGGGAAGCAAGTGAACGCTCCGAGGAGCGATAATGGTGGAGAATACATCTCTAATGAATACAAAGACTTCTGCAGCAAAGAAGGAATTCGAAGAGAACTCATTGCGCCTCATAACCCACAGCAAAATGGGGTCACGGAGAGGAAGAACATAACGATCGTGGGTGCAGCACGAGCGATGTTGCATGATCAAGGCCTACCAATGCATTTGTGGGTGGAAGCATGCAACACTGCAGTTTATGTGAAAAAACCGTTGTCCATATAGAGTACTTGGCATGAGTACACCTAAAGAAGCTTTCACTGGTAAGAAACCGGATGTTTCTCACTTTAAGATTTTTGGCTCATCCGTTTATGTGCATGTGACCAAGAATGCTAGGAAGAACCTGGAGCCGACTGCTGAAGTTGGGATATTTGTGGGGTACATAGAAACACCCCATAATTATCGTGTGTATTTTCCTAACAGTAATATGACTTTTATTCGACCGGATATAAAATTTGATGAGGGGAAATCCATGCGGTTGTCGCTTGAGAGGGATCTAGACTTGCATGCAGAGGAGGAACTATTTGTTCCCAAAGATGAGTCTCTAGATGTGGATCAACCACAGGAGCGGGTTCATGGAGTGGAGGAGTCAACTCACGCAGAGCCAAACATCAGAACTGGCAGAAGGCGTACCATATAAGCTGATAGGCTGAGACTTGATGTTGCACAGAATGTAGGAGCCCCTACTTCACAGCACAGACAAAGACAGACTCCTGACCGATTTACTGGATACATGGCTCTCATGAGAAAATTTATTGTGACTGAGCCATCTTCCTTTCAGGAAGCAGTGGAGGAGCCCACATGGGTAGATGCAATGGTGGAGGAGTATGACTCCATTGTCAGAAACCATTTTCAAAAACAGTGCTTGGAAAATTGTTCCAAGGCTGGTTGATAAATTAGTGGTAGGTTCGAGATGGATCTACAAGGTAAATCAAGTTGTTGATGGGAGTGTTGATAAGTACAAGGCCAGATTTTTGGCTCGGGGCTTCTCACAAATCGAGGGGATAGATTATGAAGAAACCTTTGCACTTTTCACACGGTATTCATCCATAAGGACCATCCTTGCTCTCTCAGCTCAGATCATTGAGGAAGAGGTGTACATAGAGCAGCCTGAAGGATTTGAGATCTTCAGTAGCGAGTCATATGTGTGCCGACTCAAAAGAGAGATGTATGGGTTGAAGCAAGCACCTCGTGCTTGCTACACTCAGATAGACATCTATTTCACAAGACTGGGCTTCACCAAAAGTGAAGCAGATGCAAACCTATACCAAATTGTGGTGGAGGGTAAGCTTTTAATCATTGTTCTTTATGTTGATGATCTAATACTAACTGGTGATGTGCAGCAGATACACTCATGCAAGGAGGACCTTGCAAAGGAGTTCGAGATGAAGGATATGGGCCTCCTTCATTATTTCCTTAGATTGGAAATATGGCAGCGAGATGGTGAACTTTTTGTGTCTCAAGGCAAGTATGCAAGGGAGATACTGGGTAAGTTTCACATGGAGGGCTGAAAACACATGGATACTCCTCTTCCTGGAAACTGGAGGAAAGAGGATACTACATCTAGAGAGGTAGTGGATGCTACTGCCTATCGACAGTTAGTGGGTTCGCTAATGTATTTAGTGAATATGAGACTGGACATATGCTATGCAATTAACCAGCTAAGTCAAGCGATGGTTAAGCCTACCAAGCTCTTTTGGAAGGTGGGAAAGCATGTCCTGAGATACCTGAGGGGCACATCTAAGTATTGCTTATGGTACAGACAGACGGATTAGGTGAAGTTGCATGGCTTCACGGATGCAGATTGGGCGGGTAGCCCAACGGACAGAAAGAGCACATCAGGGGGGGATCTTTAGTATCGAATCTACATCTGTTTCTTGGTACTGCAGGAAAGAGAGATCTGTGGCACTCAGTTCAACAGAGGCGGAATACATGGCAGCAATTCAAGTTTCATTTGAGGCTATCTGAAGGAGAAAGATCCTAGTTGGTTTGTTTGGTTCTCATTTAGATCTGACAATGATTCATTGTGATAATGAGAGTTGCATTAAATTCTTGATTAATCCTGTGTTTCATGATAGATCTAAGCATATAGATATCCGGTATAATCATATCAGAGATTGTGTGTAGCGGAAGATCATGTTGCTTCAGTACATTCCTACGAAAGATCACGATGCAGATATTCTAACGAAGGCACTCACCAAGAGAAAATTCGAATACCATAAAGACAGGATCGGGGTGAAGGATAATACCTTTCTTGTTGAGAGGGAGTGTTGAGATTCAACAAGAAGATCCTAGTGAAAATTATGCACCTGCACTAGGATGGAGCCTCATAATATTTTTAGGTGGAAGTCTATTTTTAGAATGCATGAGAAAATTTTATTTATAGATGGTGAGCAAATTCTACTTATAGAATATGTTCTATTTTTAGATGTATGTGCGAGTTCTATTTATAGATCTCATGTCTATTTATAAATGCATGTCGACTATTATTATCCCTTAATAATAGTTGGACAATAAACATTAATCTATTCTCAATGAGCACTTGGAAATAGTTAACTGAAGTGGAAAATTAGTTAGCTATAGGAAATTTGAGTTCAAAGGTTGGTTGGTAGGACATGCAAGTGGACTTAGTAGTAACTGAGTGATTCAAAGTTGTAATAGAGTTGGATGTGTAGTTATGTGAGTTGTAAAGTAGTTTAACTCAGTTATGCTAGTTGTAACTAAAGATACACTAGTGAGAGATCACTGAATTAATTATTTAATTAATTCACAATCAATGGTCTCACATGCAACTGAATATTTACTACTGTTAACTACATGCATGTCAGATCCAGTGGAGACCCAGTTGAGATGTAGGTGAAAGGGACAGTTTGACTATCAGTTGTGACATTAGTGAGTGCACTCATGCAACCACACACACATTGGATGTTACCATGAGGATTGTGCATTCAAGGAAAGCAGGATTCCATGCATTCAGGGATTGTTATCAACAGGGATTGCGCAGTGGAGGTAGGTTGTCTGGAGGCAGTAACTTTGCGCATGTATTTGCCAATTTTTGTATGACAGTGTGAGATGATTGTATATTGTACTAAGAGCTTTTGGATTAGATTTTTGTATGATATTGTTTCATGATCCAAGATATATACATAATATATGATAGTGGGTTTTTTAGCTTTATGATTTCCAGGTAAAAACATCTGTGTTATGTGTGATTGATCTTTATTCTTTATATTGCAATTGGCGATCGTGTTTTAAATTTCGCAAGAATTTTTGTAGAAGCGATTTTGTATTTAATAGTGGCATATAATTATTAGATCAGGAGAATCCAAGCAATACATAATTTGTATTAAAATTTCTACAATGTCGATGAATTGTATCACTCTATGAGATTTCCTATTGAATGCCTAATGGTTCTATGCGTGAAGCTAGGTTACACTTTTTGGCAAGCAAGGGCGCGTTTTGGTTGAAAAACAGTACCACAATCAAGTCATTTTAAGTGCTCAATCAATTTGTTTGAGGGATTAAAGCTAGCTCGATTGAGTATTAAAATAAACCCTTGAACGAGCTCCTATGTAACCTGAGGTTATCTGGGAGCTCAATCGAGCATTAAAATAAACCCTCGATCAATCTCTTATGTAACCCGAGGTTATCTATGAGCTCAATCGAGCTAGTGGCTCTATCAAGCAATGGGTTCGATCGAGCCATGTTTTTGAAATTTCCTGCTAAAAATATAGGCGTTGTGGCGCTATCAAGCAATGGGTTTGATCGAGCCATGTTTTTGAAATTTCCTGCCAAAAATCTAGGCACGAAATTAAAATTTTAAAAACTAATAAAAATTGGCTCAATCAAACCTTAAAGATCAATCTAGTCTTAATGTTATATTGAGCCTTAAAGCTAGATCGATCCTTTGTTTAACCATGAAACCCTCGATCAAGAAATTTGAAATTTTATCCAAAGCGCTTGATCAAGTGTTTTGAGCACTTGATTGAGCTTCTTAGGGCCTAAAAAACAAAGTTTTAGCTTTCCCTTTTGCATTTTTCTTTGCAACACAATTTTGTACCTTGGCGGACTTAAGGCAGAATTTGTCTTAAGGTGGTGGGATTGATCATGTTGGATCCCTAAAGGAATCCTCTATCCAATGGCGTACGAGTTTGAAATTTTTTAATTCATATGATATTTTTCATCTGATTTATTTTTAAAATAATGCTTGAAAAACTTTTAGACAATTTCAAAGGGGTTGAATAAAAAATCAATTACATAAAATACACACATTGAAAATATTTCCAAAAAACCACTATCTTCATTTACAAGTCCTCGTCAAAAGGCTACTCTTTGTTTTTTAATTTATTTAAATAGTTGAAAAAAAATATTATGTGAACACGTGTCTGCAAAATGCAATCGAAATATTACTTTTCCAACTTCGAAAAATAATAAAAATTTTAATTTTGCATTAAAAAATAGATTTTTAATATGCATAACTTAGTTCTCTATGTGTGGATCATGTTCATATATAAAAAATAAATAAAAATACACATTTTAGACTAATTTATGCTACATGAACACACTCATACCTCTTAAGATGCATGAAATTTTGCAAGGACAAGCATTTCATTTAATGGAAAATTGATAGATTATACAACACTAAAAATATTTGCAAGAAGTTTCATTAGGACAACAACATAGTTCTCCACAAATTGTCTTTTTACTCTAAATCAAAATTCACAATGCTTATATGAATTTTGAGAGCTTCAATTCGATAAAGGAGTAAAATTTTGAAATTTCATCGCCACATTTGGCCCAAACGTGTAACCTGTCTTCATGCATTCACCCTAACACAATTTGTGTCTTAATTGTTTATGTTATGAATTGGTAAATTTCCAATGATGCCTAAATGCAAGAGTATATCTAGTTTTATGGATTTTATTAGCTATATAATGGTCATATGCCTAATTTTTTTCTTTTATGGGACCTTATGATGTGCTTGAAGGGGATATGATGGATAAACCTATATCCCTGGTTGTCATAGATCTTGATCAAACAAGAAATGTGGTTGAGCAGACAAGGGAAGTTAACCCCTTGGTATCTTTGATAGCCTTGATGAATAGTTGGTTGTAAGGAGATCCTTATAAGTTTGAATTACTAAGTTTGGATTGCCTTGGATAAGCCATAGGAGTCCTATATGTGAAGATTAAAAGGTACTATTAATGGTGGGACCCAAGATTAAGAGCAGAAGCCTTGATTAAAAAGGGGAGACTCAAGAGGACAGTGCCTTCTAAGAACATTTGATGATCATTATTGAAGAGTTCACCGAATAACTATTGAAATGGTGGAAAGTCTAAAGTAAAGCTTAAATGGCCTTGAAGTGAAGGTGTTTCATATTTTCCAAGCCAAAAAGGAGGACTTAGTAACCTAAATGTATATATATTTGGATTGTTGAAAATTTGGAAGGTTTTCCTGATTGGGGAGAAAATTTCTAATGGTATTAGAAGGGATAGACTATGTGCAATGGCTTCTCTAGCTTCATGTAAGAAGTTGATAGGATATTAGGCTAAGAGTTCCCTCTGCAAGTATACCTTGATAAGGAAAATTTTGGGATTGAGCCCCTTGGTACAAAACTCTATGCAAATTTGGGGATGGAATTCCCATTTCGTTTAGAAGATATCTTGAAAATTTTGGGATTAAGGATTCAACCCCAATCCTTGTTCATATGGCCAATAAGAGCATTGTGACCAAGAGCTAGTAGGTAGAGGACTTACTGAGATACTGAGCCACTAGATCATTTTAAAAACACACATTATATGGAAATCCCCATTATGGTGATGCTCCATTCGATGGACTGCTACATGATGGAAAACATTTTTGTTAATAGGGTTGATCAATTAATGGCAATAGAACCTCGAAGTATTGGAGTATTAAAAGCATTAAGGAGTGATTTCACAATGTTGTCGCCCATGATGATGTGGTGGTGCTAGGTGGAGTACATGTGTCACCCAGATTCGACGTTTTTGGTTTTCCATCTATGCAATTTTAAATTACACATGGCACATATCAACAATGTCATGCAGCAGAGAACAAGTCAACACCTACCACATGTCGAATGTTGATTGGGGATCAAAGGGTGAGGTGGCATGCAGAGCTATCCCACCATCCCATTGGCATATCAGGAATTGTAAAGAATCGCAGTGTAAGTTTACCGATATCATCATATCGACATAGTGGTGTATCAACACCTCGGAGGTGTATAACGATGGATATTGACATATTGGAATTTCGAGGTGCCAGTATATCGACATATTGGAACACTAGACTATTAGAAAAGTGTGCTTGCATTGAAACACCAAAATGGTGGGGTTCTAGTATGATAGATGGGCAACAGGCGTTGACTAGCGTAGGAGTGACACATGGTGAAACAGTTTCGATATGCCAACCACATAGTCTGTATGAATTTTTATGTGGCCCTTAAGAAGTGAATCTTTAAATGGGAATAACTTTGTGTCGAAATCTCAAAATGAGATGAAAGTTATTATTGGAAAGATCTCGACAAACATAAGACAATGCCAATACCAAAATTATAATTTGAGTTGAAGGAAGGAGGAGGAAATTGATAACCCCATCTTCATAATAAAACTTCAATATTGGGTCAAGTTACACCCCACAACCCTAATACGACATTAAGGTGTTAGGTGTGTTACAGAGTGGTATCAGAGTTGTGGTTCAAACAATAGGTATAGAGGGCTAGAAATTCGACACACAAATGAAAAAAAAAAGTAGTATCAGAGTGGCTTATAGAGGTACTAGTCTGTGACAAAGTGATAAAATCATAAGTTCAACATTGGACTTGGATGGGCCAAGAAAATATACTACAATAGCAAAGTTGTCAAAGTAATAGCATAAATTTCTATAGTAAGGAGTACAACAGTAAAGTTGTACAACATGGAACCTTACAGTAGAATGGTTGTATACCAAAGACTATGATATGTACAAAATGGCTTGAGATAAGAGTAACATATCTATATTAAGAGATTTAGGTAGGATTGTTGAAGATGCAACAAAACAAGAGATTCATTGAAATTTTGATTGCCAAGGTTGTGAAAGAAGACACAAACAGGATGCTAACTAGACATCCCTTGAATAACTCAATAAATGAAAACTGCGTGAGCACATGATGAAGTGATGCAACCATGATTATGAGGTGGGATCACTGAACTTATTCTTTCTATTTTGATGTTTTATTAAATTATAAAAGGGTTGTAATATTTTAATAAATAAGAACATAGGCAAGATGAGATGGCAAGGGATTAAATAGCCAAATTTCGTATGTGCTAATAGGCATGAGGATAATCAAATGTTAAATTCATATAGATATGCCATGGTATATGTAAATAATTATTGAACATACATGTGTTATGCTTGTGAAACCAAAGTAGTATTTTTTCATAAGATGATTATGATGAATAACCATTGGATAATGATGAACATGTAACTAGGAATAGATTGATTGTATGGATAAAGAAGCTTATGAGGATGTTGCATAGAGCCTTGTGGGGACAAGGATAGGGATAATTGTTGGGAAAAAAAAATCAATGACGTCAAAATGTTTCCATTGATGTCAAATGTGTGGGTTCAATGGAGATTTCCAAGGAGTGTCAAGTTGAGGGGGATTACTCTGGTAGCTATATTTTTAAGTAGAGAACCATCATATTAGTAGGTAAAGTGAGGAAGATAAAAATCCTATAACTATGATGATTGGGTGGCCTACTATTTGAAGGCATGTCTTCCTCAAGGGATCTACTCATTTTCCTTTACAATGTGCTCAGATGGATAGACCTTGGAAATACCTTTCCAATGGTATAAGGTAGTTTGAAAAACTCCAAAGGATGATGGAGTTATGGTCATTTGAATTTTAGGAGTGTTCTAGGCCTCAAGGTTCTGCAGAGACCTTGTGTTTTGCAAGAAGTTTATTTTTTAAAGAAATTTTGGACTTAAGAGGATTTGTGAAAAAAGTTAGATCATTCAGGATATTCGATCCTTTGGCCTAGATGGTAGGTCGATCCAATTGGTAGGTCATCTCGTTTAAAGGTTTTAGTAGAAGTAAAAGGGACCGACCTCCAACCCCTGAACCCCGACCTAAGTGGCACCCATCTAAGACAGGTGGAAAAGTTATATTTGATGATGATTGGTGTTATGGTGGCATGTTTTCGGAGGTATATAGTGCACCAAGTGTCCCCCTTAGGTGATCTGATGGAATAAGGGACTACTCCCGACCTGTGTAGGACCCATCACAGAAAGACTTAAAATGTGTGTTATGTTGGCCAATAGGAGATCTGGAAATTAGACTATATATCTTATCACTAGAATATTTCTTAACCACCAATTTGTGGTTTTAAGCACTCTACAATTAGGTCGTTGGTTCTAGTCCTTTGGCCATATGATGTCAAGCCTTTGAGTGCAGAATGGCATGTTTGGTGTCATTTGTTGAATCTAGTAGTTATCCAATTTTGGAGATATAGCTACAGACGCTATTCTAAGTCATTGGTACACCAAAATTGCTAAACTAAGTAGGCTTATTAGAATTCATTGCCAAAAAAACAAACATGACACAAAATTGAATTGCATTGATTAAAGACAACATATCACAGTTAATACAGTTGGTGTAGCGCATTTGTTTCAATAATGGGCCTCCTCTAGTCTTGGACTAATGATATTGGAGGACAAGTTTCAAAAAGTTCATATTAAGAATGCAGTTTATGTTTAAAGACTCTGATCAGGTATTGTGGTCATTTAATTGACAAAGGAATCCATACTGAGAAATTAAGGATCAATTTTATTGTGGAAGTAAACACTTTGTATAATTATTGGTTTTGTGCTCCATTGTTTATTTTCATGCAAGCTCTGATTCATTTAATGTGGTTCTTGAACTACATGGCAGAGTGGGAGGAAATTCATTGTAAGTGTCATAGTGATAAAAATTTTAAGGGTGGAAAAGGGAAGTGTGTGGGCATGTTATGCAAGTGAGGGGTAGAGTGATGAAACAGAATGAAACAACAAAGTAAGTTGCACAAAGGAATTTGTATGGCTATGTTTCAATACTGTGTATGTTAAGTGAAGCATAAAGATTGCAACAGACCAAAAGAAGTTGAGGCAGAAACAACTACGTGCGTGTGTGTGTGTGTGTGTGTGTTTGCAAAGCAATGGAGAAGGATTTGTACAGAGACAGCAGATAAGAGTCACAATTTATTTTTGTAATAATGAGGTAGGTCATTGTTCTCATTTTGAAATTTGTATAAAAAGTAGAACAATTGAGTGAAGCAGGTAGGGCCCTGCAATTAGAAGAGGTTGGAACCTCTAGACAAGTTTTGGCTTGTTGATTTGAAGAGGGTTGGGACTTCTTGTGAGTAGGTGCTCAAAAACATATGATGTAATCAGAGTTGGTGCCTTGATTATCATCATAATACGAAAACAATCTTTGGTGGTTTTTCTCCTGGAAGGGTTTCCATCTAAATAATTGTGTTGAAATGTATGTGAATATTGGTCTCTCATGTGTTGTTTGATTGTATGAAATTAAAAGTTTAAGTGCTCAACATAAAAAGAAAGAAAAATTGTTAATCACTGATTCACCCCCCTCTCTTAGTAATTCGTGATTCCCAACAATAATAAAGTATATATCAAGAGGTTGGTGAAAGGAGTGTAAGAACCCTCTATGAGACACTAGTTGAATAGATAGCATCCAACATCTACTAAAATCCATGCAAGTATGTTTTGGTATAATCAAAATATTGAGAGGGAATTAGGTAATAAATTCCTGAATAAAATGACATGAATGCATAAATGAAGAGGAAATAAAGAACTAACACTAGCCATGCTCTAGGAAACATTAATGGTCACTTGATAATCCCATTATACTTAGAATGAGTGATTCATTGTTAGTTGTTGTTATATTAAAGTAGACAACATGTAACTTGAGCATGTTAATTTATTGCTAATATACGTTGAATTATTGTTGAATGATTGTACATGTAAATAGATTAATTTTTTTACTAATTAGAAGTGTTAAAGCACATGTGTGGAATTAATTTGACTAATAGCTAGTGTATGAATGACATTGTGCATCAGGAAGGATGCAAACTATTTTTGAGATTTGACACTAAAGGACCGCTTGTTTGAAGTGGGGTATGAGGCAAGGAAGTACCTTCAATCATCAAAAGAATCCTAAGGACAATGACAAGGGGATGCAAGGCTAGAGAAGGAGCCAAATGGACACCCTTTAGAAAATCATCATTTGAACCTGTATAGTAATGGCAACCATGAAAGTATGGAAATTAGTGATACTATAACAACAGGTAGATTAAAGTAATGGGTAAGAATTCATTTAAGGTTAAGTTGTACATTTAATGATATGACTAAATGAACATGAGTTGTGGATTCCCAAGAAAGGTATGGTTAAGGAAAAAAATTGCCAACACACATAAGATTTGATAAAAATCTTAGAAATATGTGTGAACTATCATGATGGACAACAGTCAGATAGTTGAGTAGTACACTCACTAGTAAAAGAGAATAATGGTGGCTAATGCAATGAAAAATGTGGGTTTGTGATATTTTTAAGCTCGTGAGAATGAAATCTAAACCATTTGTGTGGTTGTGAGGATGACTCTAAAAAGGGGATGGTTGTGAACCTGTTGAATCACAATAGCTTGAGTGGGATTATGATTTAACCTTGTTTGACTAGGCAGGATAGTGACGAAGCCTTCAACCTGGTCAGGTGCCTGAAAGAAGTTTGCAAATGTTGGTTAGAATAAGGCACATGAAGCACTAGAAGAAGGAAAGGCATCGAGGGATTGTGAGATCAGTGAAGGGCCCCATTTTGTGATGTTCCAACCCTAAGTAGCCATATTTGTTTGTGTTAATAGGCCTTGAATCGGCACTTGAAGTGTGGAATCTTGAATCATGTATGTAAAGGAGAGAGTGATAATGAAACTCTTGACCTTGAGCTAATATGAACTATTGGCATGAAAACTCTGAGTGCCATAAGTTTCCTGAAATAATTGCAACATATATTGAATGAATTATGCAATGTGATGATTTTCCTTTATTTGATTGGTATGCATTCAAACATGAATTAATGATTGACTATGTGATGGTTTTGAAACCAATTCAATAACTTTTGTAAATGATATGTTGCAAGGATTTTACACCTAAAAAACTAGCATATTGCGATCGAGTGTGAAAATGTAGATTTCTAGGTATAATGCCTTGGGTAGGGCATGAATGTAATCTCTTAACAAAGCATGGGAATGTTATCACCTACAAAAATCCAAACATTAGGAGAAGAGTCTCCTAATTGTGAGACTTGGCTTCTATATGTTCAGCAAGTTTGGAAAATAGAATTCTTGATTGGATTTGTGATAAATCTCATGGGAACTATATGCATGTGATAAAAGCGAGTTGATGTATCTATCCATGGAGAATAACAATTCCTATTAATCAAAGTGGCATAGTGGAAGACTTGGAAGTATTCCTGTAATTCCTCCTTAGGGGGATATGGTGAATTCCCTAGTTAGAATAGCTAAATATTGAGAAGTAAACAACCCAGGAACAAGGCCACTGAAGCAATATTGGACCTCAGGACAAGAAGAGCTTGGTCAAGTAGATAGCCAAGGAGATTTCCTAGACACCGAAATGGGAGAAAACCAATGAAATGCCTTGGTTGTAAAATTATAATAGTCTCTTCAATATTCCTACGCAGGAAAACCTTAGTCGAGTTAATCACCAAAGGAAGCAGATTCCCTGGACACCAAAATGGTGATTAACTTGTTGAATTTTCTTATAGTAGAAACTAATCTTCTAATCTGATAATCACTTCCATTGATTTAATATCAAGTTATCTTATGTAATTTATAACATTAAGAAATTATACATTAGAAAATATCAACAGTAATGCAATAATAACCCTAATATCATAAAGAGATAACCAAACACAAGAGAGATGCAAATTTACCCATTAATATACATCGCAAGATGTGCTTAAGTTGAATTTTATTATAATAGATATTGATTTTCTAATCTTGATAATTACTTCCAATGATTATACTCAAGTTATCTTATATCACTTACATCATTAAGCAATTACACATAGAAAACTTCAATGGTAATGTAATGACAACTGTAGGATCATAAAGAGACTACCAAACACAAGAGACACAAAAATTTACCCTAGGAAAAAACCATCCAACTTTTCTTCTAAGCAGAATTCAATCTTCAACAAAGTTAACAATACATATTGTTGTTATTTTTTTACACTTCTCTATGATGTATCAAATACTTAAGTCCAATTCAATTCTTGAATTAGAAATCTTTTCAACAATAATTAATTATTCCATTCATCAACAGTAATTGAAGACAGAATAGTAAAAGCAATGACAAATAGGAGACAATCAACACATCAAAAAGAAACACCAAATTGGTCAAAGACTAGGGAAAAACCCCATAAGGGGGAAACCCTTTGTAATTCTTCTTCTATTAGATTTTCATAAAATGTTCAGCAGAGAGTACAATGAGTAATATTCATGAATAAGAGTCAAAGTCAAAGGATTTAACTATCAACCAAGTCAACCAATGATAAAACCAATATACCAATGATGAAAAGTCAAATATGGTCAGCTATCACAAATTTGCAATTCTATCCAAGTCAACAGCAGTGAAAGTGTGCTAGTAATCAGTGAAAGTCAACGGTCAAATATTTCCTTTAGTAGCTAGGTCAACAATGCAAAAACTCGGCCTTAAGTGCTAGTCAAAGTCAACCCGAAATAGTTAACAAAGTTCAATCAAAAAAGAGAATTTCTTTCGGTCAAAACTACAATTGTTTTTTGTTAAATCAGAAGTCACCACATTGTCAAACTACCCAGATTTTATCGGTCATTGTGCCAGTTAACTCGACCTCTAAACATCACAATTTTCCAACTCAAAGAAAGTCAAAACATGAAGTCAAACTCGATCAAATTGAATTCAAATTGTCCCAGAAAAAAGTCAACAGAGAATATCCCCCTTGGACCCTCGCACGTGTGAAAGAGAAATTTCCCTTGACATGTACGAACCAAACAATTTCAAAGAGAGTGAAGAAGAGATGTTGTGATGTGTCAAAATGAAGTTGAGGTGACCTTAATTTATAGGTGTGTTGAGGCCTCGAAAATCGCTGCAACAACATTGGGGGATAACCACCCGGTCCGGACCTTAAAGCAGCTCCTTTTCCGTTTGGTGTGGTGGCTCCGACTGGTTTAACTAGGTCCAGTTACCTTCTCCCTATTTGCTATTGGTTTATAATGTATGCTAATAAACGAGGAATGTGAATCTTCTACTTGTTTGATCAGGCGAAGAGGCCATCTCATTTGATTTGGAGTTAACTAAATACAACTAATTTGCCTCTTTAAGAGGACTTGAGAATAGAATTTTACTCTAGTAAGCTTGTTCATATAATAGCTCAAAAACTAATCTAAATCTCTAATTAGGTAGACATGAATCATATGCGAAGTAGATGAGATGATATAAGAATTATCAAATATATATGTAAAGTTTTAAATTAATGTTTAGCTAACGAAGAAATTCAATTAGCTCACATTTGTGAGTACCAAAACACATTCTATTGAGACCATTTGACTGAAATAATAAATCAACAACATTCCGGAAGAAATTCACAAAAAATGATATCAATTATCATATCAGTCAAACTAATAATTAAACAATAACATGTGGAAGAAATTCACAACACATTACTATTTAATAAATCAGTGTTATAAGACAGATTTCTGAGTAATAGTTACTCAGAAATCAGAGTTTAATTCATAAGAGCAGAAATACTTAACAATTTAAGACAAATTATCCATATCAACAGAAATGCCAAAACATGAATAAAATGAAACAACAATTTTATTAACATAAAAATGAAACTGGTATTTGATACAGAAATGCCAAAAATACCAGTTAATTGAATCTGCTTCTCTGATCCTGGTCTCTAACAGTACTTTACATTACTTGAATTTCTGCTTTCAAGACTAGAGCTGCAGAAATGCGAACTCTGCCCATCATGCATAATAAAAGACATAAAGCATAAACCCTCAATAATGTTCAGATCTGAAACTTTCTCTCCTCCCCATCTACAATTCTAAATTCCTATTACAGAAATGCTTCTAGAAGTCTGGAATTGCAGAGGAGAGCAGCCCCAATTTACATTTTGCAATCTGCAATTTATAATCTTCCCAAAACTATTTTTAGAAGAGAGTTTGTTTTGAAGAAAAATCTGCCCAATCCAACTTTAATTGCTCAAAAATTCCAATATTTAATTGCTGGAGTCTTCTCATTGATTGAAATATTTTTCCTCAATATCTCTTCTACTGTTTTTCCTGCAAAAAGAAATTAAAAATCATTTAAGAAGCAAAAATAAAATCCAAATATTATTTCTATCATTAAAACAAATCCAAACAAATTCTATTTAAATAAATAAAAATGAAATTTGAGCTTCTTATTGATACTCATAATGATTTTAATTAATCAAGGATATTATTGATGCATGAATCTGCAATTAGAAGAGGCTGGACAAATGAAAATGAAGAAAACAAAACTCAGAAAATTGATTTTAATTTTAGAAATTCGGAGCTTGATTTTCTGCCTGATTTTTGACCCAATAAATGATCAAATCTGTTATTGAAACCTCCTCAGAAATGTTCTCCTTGATTTTCTCTTTCCAATGAGCCGTCCTGGGCCTCATTTGGCCAAGTAAAACTCAATTTATGAGCCTCCAAAGTTGATAAGTCAAATCTGATATAATTCTGGAAATTCAGTTGCTCCTCGTGACTCAATCGGATCGGAAGTTTTGAACATTGACTTAATCGCATCGGAATATTTGAACATTGACCTCATCGCATCGCATAAGTTCAATGTGACTCAATCGGATCGGAAGTAATGAGCTCAATCGCATCGGGGCTGACAAGCTTAATCGGATCGGAGGTAATGAGCTCAATCGCATCGGATGAAACTAATGAGCCTCAATCGCATCGGGAAAAATCATTGCATCAAGGTTTTTTAAAAGGATGTTCACATGAATATTTCCGATGCGATGTGTTTTATGCAAAAATTTAATTTAATTTTTTGTTTTTTTTATATATTTGTTTTTAATATAAAATTTTAATTTAATTAAATTAATTATATTTAATATAATAATTAATTTATTTAATTCAAAATTTTATGTTAAAAATTATTTTTTTGTTTTTTGATCTTATTTTAGAGATTTTAAATTAGACTACGAAAAAATGATGATTTACCTAAAACAACCATTTTGACAATTTGGATTTTTTCGAGATTAATAATTTATTTGAAAATTGGAAAATTGGAATAAATGACTGAAATCCCGATGCTTTATGATTTGGCCGTATAAGTAAAAATAAAAATTGTTAGTAATAATTAATCTAGGAGTTAGTATTTAAACTAAATTCATTATTAAAATCCGCATTTTTTAACCCAAGCGACATAATTGATTAGACTTCAAAGGAGTGCTATTTACAAACCAGTTGACCAAATGAGACGAAACAAGCGTCAACAGGAAGCTTATAAAAAAACGATTTCAACCAAGCAATCAAAACAAGAATCTAAATAAAATGAAAAATTAACAAAATCCTAAGATAATTGACTTAATAAAATCATAAAAGGTGTTTAGATAAAAAAATTATAGAAAGGGTCCCCATTATTTGATGTGAACAAGTTAAAAATGGGGGGTTGTTGTACCGTACAACAAGGTGCTAGAGGAGGGCTTAATTAGCCTCTAGGTCGACATGAAAATTTGTGTAACTATGGGCTTCACTTCAAAATTCCACTTTTCCTTGTCCAAATCAAGTGCTTCAAAAGTCAAAATTGCTCCTCTCGAAAATAAGTGTAGTCCCATAATTGGAATTTGTCACTGAGCTACCAAATTAACACTCCCTCTCAACTAGGGAGAAATTCCAACTACATCATGTAATCATCGTAGGTATCCTGCCATCATATCATGTCCCATATCTGCTCAACTCTATTTGTTGAAACATTCTTGAATCTAAAGAAGAATAATCATAGGGGAGCTTTAGCTACCACCCTCTATCCATCAAGGGGCCCCTACTACCACCTGGAATAACTAATAGCAGGGAGCCAATGTTGCTACCCTGGAATCTCTGCCAGTGGGGAGCCAATGCTACAACCCGAGAAGCCTCTACTAATGGGGAGCCAATGTTATGACCCAAGAATTAACCTACATACAATAGGAAGGATTCCACTTACCTTATAAGGTAAGGATCGCGCATATCCCACCACCTGGCGATAATTGGAGGGATAACACTTACCTTAAATGGTAAGGGTCGTGCATATCCTATTATCTATTGATCTTCCCATATTGACCCTCAAGAGTCAGTGGTAGAAAACCTACATCTCTAGCTTGAGCGAGATGCCGCTTACTATAAGTGGTAAGGATCGCACCTAACGCAAGCAACTAGCACCCATTGGCTAAATGGGTGGGAAAGACATATGCCAACTGGGGTATACTCTGGAAAATCCAAAGGTGGGCCTCAGCCCTAGGTGCTTTAATGCTCAATTCCTCACCCTGGGAGCTCAAACAGGGGGGAAGAGCATAGCTCAGTTTCCTCAATCAACCCGGACCCTTACTCAGGAGGGTCACATCATCAATCATGTTGCTCTATGTTTGAAATTTTCTCATCAGTTGAAGGATGACAGAGACTCTCAATCTAATCATCATCGATGTATCCATATAGTCTCATATCTCTGAAAGTATATCTCAAACCACAATCCTTCTTACACTTGATCATCGGAGGGTCACTACAAGTCAGGAATAGATCGTATATATATAAAACCAAAATCAAAGTCATACATTGGACGAGTTTGAAGTGGCGGTTCAAATCGAAATTCCTTCTTGTGAATCCAAGCTTTTTCAAGTAACTGTCAATACGAGTATACCAAGCTCAGGGAGCTTGCTTCACACCACATAGTGCTTTCTTCAATTTGCAAATGTGAGTCTTCTTGTCTTGTACATCAAACCCCTAGGGTTGTGCAACACATACTTATTCCTTGAACCTTTCAATGCTTCCATGTGCTTCACTCTTCATCTTGTATATCCATTTTGAAGTTGCACCATCCCATGCATCATCCTTCATAATTGATTCTTCGGCCATAGTATCCTTCCAAACCAATTCTCTCACTGCTACTTCATTATGTTCGGAATTATCATCATACTTGATCTTGCTAGAGGGGAGTGTTCCCCTTTACTTCTTCTTATTTTTGTGCCATAGGTCTCTTTGATGATTGGTGTCATGGGCCATTGCTAGAAGAGGTCTTCCAATGACTCTATATAGTCCTCCCAATCTAGATCCCAAGATAAAGGCATTTTTCATTCGAAATCACTTTGGTCGAGAGAGGACCTTTCCAGTAATGAATGCTACTCTCATTCCTTTGTCTTCCAAGGTAGAAATGGATATCAAATTCTTCTTTAGTTCCAAAAAATACATCACTTCATGAAAAATAACATATTTTCCATAGTCTAAATAAAATTTTATAGTACCAAAACCCTTCATTGGATATGTAGTGTTGTCTCAAAGAATGATCTTCAAACTTGTATCACTCTCAACCAAATTTGAGAGGAATTCCTTATGCCTGGTGAGGTGTGTTGGCTTGATGGGTTATAGACCCAGGTTCAAAACCATGTGTTGGCTTGATGGGGTCTAGAACCCAAGTTCAGAGTAGTTGCGCTACCAACAAAACCCTCTATTACCGGCTCTGTCGGCAATGACCTGCTGCGCAGACCGAAGTCTCACCTGAGGCAATATTAGGGGATGCTAGAACTAGGTTTCTGCATCCAGAGGGACTATGGAGTGTGGATTTAGGGCTTATCTTTACTTAAGGATTATTCAGAGCTTCATTGAATGAGTATGTTAAATATACAAATGTTGTTCAACAAATCTCTTTAACTATCCTGCACATTGCGCCTTTCTATATTAACATGCATTATTCATCATATAAAATAGTAATATAACCTTCGCGATGAAATCACAGAGATAATTTACAAAAAACCCTAATCCAACGTTGATAACTTATAAAAACAGATAACATCAAAATACATAGAAAATACTCAGATATGCCTTCAAGTCCTTCTTTATTAAGCAATATCTTTCAAATTCAATCATTCTCGCCCTGCGCATGCAGTTGCAGACTTACCCAGGTCTTCGCGCACAGAATCGCAGGAGCCTTCCCCTTTGCCCAAAAGACATAAATATAGTGCAATTACAGACTCAATTCATTCATAGGACTTAATACCGATGTCCTTGACTCACAAAGATAGCTCTTTATATAGCTTTTCCATTTTGCAATACCATGCTCCGAAAACCATGGGCGGAGATCAAAATATTCAAAACAATCCTATCCTTTTACAAAATAAGGGACTTTGACCCGCCCCAAAGCCCCTATGACTCTTAAACATCTGCACGCAACGTGCTCCGTTCCTCAAAATGCGGATCTTTGAGAAAACTTAGACCAAGGGGTACCTTGCCCAACAAGGTGCATTAGGGGAATTTTGAGGTCTAAAATGGGCCTCCTAAGGAAATTATAAAATAATAGTGGAAATAATAAAGTAATATTAGATTATATCATCAAATTTTAGAGGGAAAAAAAGAAAAAACTAATTTTTCAACTTATCTCCATATGGGTTTACTCAAATTTCGAGCAGGAACACTCGTTGGATGCAAAATTTGATTCTTCATCCAAGGAGTACCCATGTTGCATACTTTCGATGGACTCTGCTACACAAAAATGAGAAATACATGAAAAACATGACTGCAATCACATTTTTCATGTATTTCTCATCTTTCGTGTACCAAGGTCCATCGAAAGTATGCAACACGGGTACTCCTTGGATGAGGAATTAAATTTTGCATCCAACAAGTACTCCCACTCAAAATTTGAGTAAAACCTTAGGGAGATAAGTTGAAAATACAAGTTGAAAAAGTAGTTTTATTATTTTATTATTTTTTAATCTTTTTACTTTTTTACCCAAAAATGGTGAATCATCCCCCATGGTTGACATCATCCTCTTGAATCCTATTGGTTGTTATAAATTTCTTTTTTTTGTACATTTTTCTTAGGAGGCCCATTTTAGACCTCAAAAGTTCTCTAATGTCTAGAAGCTCCACTATCTACCAACCAATTATTATATGAATCTGGAGGAGAAGAAGTAGACATGACTAAAATAAGAATGTATTCAAATTGAATAGTAGCTACATTACTTTCATACCTAGAGCTTCTTGACTTCTTTTGAGGATGAGGAATTTCTTCACGATCATATGAAGTATCTCTTATTCTTTGGTTGTCTCTCCTCTTTTATCATCCCGCCTTCTTCTGCCATCACTTCTTCTTCCATCATTGCTTCTTATTCTATCATCATACTTGTTGTTATTGTAGCTTTGATCAAATCTTGGAGCATCTTTATTTCTTGAACAATCTCGAGCATAGTGACCATGCCTATGATAGTTGTAACATTCAATATCCCCTGATCTTCTATTAGAGTCTTTTGACTTAGGAGAGGTCCTATTTGAACTAGATGTTCTTCCTTTTCCCTCTTTTTCCTCTTATCATGAGTAACAAATACAGCGGGTTCTTCTTCTCCATGATTTTGAAGTCTCCCTCTTGAGATCATCCTGGATTCTTCTTGAGTGAGATTTCAAACAAGTTCATCAAATGAAAAAAAAATGATGTTATTTCTTATGGTGGCAATGAAGGTTTCCCAAACTGGAGGGAGACCTATAAGGGTTACCAACGCTAGGTCCCTATCAGGCACAATTTCCCGAACTCTCTGCAATTAATCTCTAAGACGAGATATCCTCATAATGTAAGATTGTTCAGTCTCTCCTTTATTCATTTTCATTTCTTTCAGTTGATATTTCAAGGTGATGATTTCATTCAAATTGTTGACTTCATAAATGCCAGCTAGCTTAGCATACATCTCCTTATACTTCTTCAAATTTCCAACATTGGCAAGTAAATGATATTGTAAACCATCAACTATAATTTTCTTTTCTTTTAACTCACCTTTCTTGTGCTTGTTCTTGGTAGCAGTGGGAGAACTTTCTGAGGGCTCGGGAACTTTTCCTTGAATGCACTCCAAAACATCATTGTCCTCTAAAAATACTTCCAACCTGCTTTTCCATGCAGCAAAGTGAGATGAGTCACCCAACCTCTCATTTTCCTTGAAGTAAGAGGTTGACATCTCAACTTTATTAGATGGGCTCCTTCAACTTTCCATGGATGGTTTCTTCAACTCTTTGTCTCCTTTGGGCCTTGCCCTTCACCTTAGCTCTGATCCCATGTTAATTTTTACATTTCTCTATGTTGTATCAATTACTTTAGCCCAACTAAATTCTTCAATTAGCAAACTTTTCAATAGTAATTAATTATTCCATTCATCAATAGTAATTGAATACAGAACGGTAAATTCAATGACAAATAGGAAAAAATTAACACATCAACAAGAGACATCAGATTGGTCAAAGACTAGGGAAAAACCCCACAAGGGGGAAAAACCTTTGTAATTCTTCTTCTATTAAATTGTCCTAAAATGTTCAGCAGAGAGTACAATGAGAAATATTCATCAACAAGAGTTAAATTCAAAGGCTTTGACTATCAACCAATTCAACCAACCATAAAACCAATATACCAATGATGAAAATTCAAATTTGGTCAACTATCACAAATATGCAATTTTGTCCAAGTCAACACCAGTCAAATTGTGCCCTAACCAGCCAAAGTCAATGGTTAAATATATCCTTTAGCAACTCGATCAATATCCCACAAACTCGGCCTTAATTGTTGGTCAAAGTCATCCCAAAATAGCCAACAAAAGTCTAGTCAAAGGAGAGAGAATTTCTTGCGGTCAAATCTCCAATTTTCTACAGTCAAATCAGAAGTTAACACTTGCTCAAACTGCCCAAATTTTCTCGGTCATTTTTCCAGTTAACTTGGCCTTTGAAAATATGAATTTTCCCACTCATAACAAGTCAAAACATGAAGTCAAACTTGATCAAACTAAATTCAAATTGTCCCATCAAAAAGTCAACACAAAATATCCTTCTTGGACCCTCGCACATGTGGAAGAGAAGCTACTCTTGACCTATACGAACCAATCAATTTCAGAGAGAGAAGTAGAGATGTTGTTGTGATGTGTCCAAATGAAGTTGAGGTGATATTAATTTATAGGAATTGGAGGAAGCCTTAATTAGCCTCTAGGTCGACTTGACAATTTGTGCAATTGTGGACTTCACTTCAAAAATCCACTTTTCCTTGTCCAAATCAAGTGCTTCAAAAGTAAAAAATGGTCCTCTCGAAAAGAGGGGTCTAGTCCCATAATTGGAATTTGTCAATGAGATGCCAAATTAACAATTATTTGGAAATATGTGACAATTTCCAAGCTTAAATACCAATCAAACCTGGTCAAAATGCTGATCAAAATACTTCAAACTAAATGAAGTAAACTCTAGTCAAAGGGGTCGAAATTCAGCCTATAGTCAACTGGTCAAAGTGTCTGCAGTACACTGCAATCAATGTCATAGATTCTGCGATCAAGATCGTCCTCCATTTCTTGGTCAAACTTGTCAAAGATTCAGTTAACAACACCTAGAAAACTCGGTCAAATAGTGGCAGAATAAATTCAGTCAACTCTGGTCAATGGCAGCTTCATCTCTGGCCAAACATCGATCTATTTCTCCCTGTTGACTCCGCATGTGTGGATTAGAAAGAGATAGATATTATGTGTTATAAATTGTTCCAAATTGAGAGATTGAATTGATATTTATAGTGATGAAATTGGATGGGTTTTGACCAAGGGTCACACCCATTCACAAGGTGGGGCCAACATGTCTTTTAGGGCCTACATGAAGGCCAGAAATAATATATTTAATTTTCATATTTAATTTTTCTTGGGTCGATTTAGGAGGTCATTTTGGCATGTATGAATACCTCCCGATGCTACAAAAATCAACCCTCCCTCTTAGCGAGGAAGGCATGCTCCTACAACAGATTTCCCTTATCTAGGAATTCTCCTTCCTTAAGAAAAGTTTCACGAGATTGTCATATTGATGCATGTCTTCTACATATTCTCATATCGAATCTTAAACAATAATCCAGGGTGGTCCAAATTCCTTTATGGCTCCTTAGGAAAATATATCAAACTCCTTTGGTCATGACCTTCGCCTAGGCATTAAATCTTTCTAAATTCTCAAGAGAATTCTCCTTTGGAATATTCACCTTTTTGGTTAGAGTCCTTTGTGACCTACCCAAGTACTTCTAGTATTTATAGGTGAATTTCACCTATCTCCTTTGGTCAACATAGAAATTACTTCTGGCAGCCAAGTCATTTTGGCTTCTAAGGAGAATATCTATCCAATATTATAGTTTCCCTAGAACATTCACTTTTGGTCAACGTAGCCAAGTCCTTCTGGCTTCAAAGCTGAATGCATACATATCTGTTTTCCAAAGTCCTTTATGACCTAATCAAATCCTTTTAGCTACCTCATCATTCTTTTCAATGAGGGAGACATCTAACATCATACTAGGCTCATTTTTGTCCACAATCTACTCATTAGTGAATATATACTGGAGCTCTATTTCTCCTATGTTCCTAATGTCTTGGATGAAGTGATATAGTCATTGCTTTATGACTAGTGATGTCCTTGCAAAGACTCACTTCATCTCCTGATATATATCCAATATACATCATAGGTACTAATGTACCATATATTAACTTGAGGTTTTCATTTTCAAATATTTGTTCCATGAATACAGACATGGACTTGTAGTTCATAAAAAAACTAGACAATATACTTTCAAAAGTACATCTTAATTTATGAGGTTAACTGATTCTAAAGTTGAAGTAGGTATTCCATGTGGTGATCTAAGTTTCCCTCTGTCAAAATAAAAATCCTTCCATTATCTCTTTTCATAAGCAAGTTCTTATGTTAATGTCACTCCCTCTGTCACGTAGGCAAGTCTTTTGTATCACTGCTACTCCCTTTTACTTGAGAGATCATATCAACAATGTTCCTACAAACCTTATTCAGGATATCATACAAGAAACAATATCATTAAGTAGAAATTACAAATACATAGGGTTGTTAAAAGAATAAGATAAAATTAATCAGAGAAGAACATAAATTACTTATATTTTAATTTAGATTTGTCAACTCCCTCTTGATCATTTCTTCCTCGCTGAATTCCACTTGAAATCTCATCTTTATTCTTAACATCAATTAACTTTATTTCTTGTAAGGGTTATAAGGGCTATGGTTTCTTCGTCCCCTGGATATTCCACTAACATTTAGTATTTCAATTCTTATACTAAGGTTATATCCTTAAAACACTAGGGTTTAAAACAGTTTTTCATTTGCCTCCAATGTTATTGATGGTCTCAACCCATGTCATGATCTTGGGTGTTTATCAATTAGTTTGTGAGAGGAATCATTATTTTCTCCCTTTTGTAGGAAAATCCTTCTT
>CM076572.1:868198797-868529980 GCA_034641835.2 Pinus albicaulis
GATGGCAGCTTTGACAGAGGTGTCAAGAACCACAAATATCTGAATTTTGCAGATCAGTGCCTTATCCATTGAGCCAATACGGTCAAAAAACTCAAATTGAAATGCAGGACTAAATATCGACAACTCAATAACACAAACTGACTGAAACTAACTGTAATTTGAATGAACTTGACTGAAACAATGACTCAAAAATGAAATTACTCTTGTGCAAACTTAACTTGAAATAGTAGAAACTCAATGAAGCTCCATGGCCTTCATTTCGGGCTGCGAAATGCAATGCTTTTCCACTTCACACTTGCAGGAATATCAAACTGATATATACAATGAGCATGAAAAATTTTCATAATTTCATATCAAAAGAGACAGTGCTTGATCTTATCATGGAGCTTGGAAGTGATCTGAAACACTTCTTCTCTTGTTTGCTGCAAGTGAATCATTTGGTTTATTCTGCGTTGTATGTCATTGTCTTCACTACCGGATTCTTGTAAAAGCTTCATGACTTGGACAGCCAATGGAGAAGGAAAAGTTGTATCCACACCGTAAACTACTTGAAATGGAGACATGTCAATGGATCTCTTGTTGCTTACTCGATCTGCCCACAGTGCATTAATTAGCTTCTTGTGCCAATTATTTTTGTTCACCTCCAACATATTTTTTATTATGTTGATCAAAGACTTGTTAGAAGACTCCGCCAATCTATTTCCCTATGGATAATATGTTGTATAATGACCCAATTTAATGTTATACTCATCACAGAATTCTGTCATATTCTTTAATTTGAAGGTTGCAGCGTTATCCGTGATGATATTTCTAGGACAACCAAACTGGGACAAGATGTTAGCTTCTAAAAATTGAATTATAACTGAGTCTGTAGCTTTCCTATTTTGGATTGCTTCAATCTAGTTTGTGAAATAGTTTGTGGCAGTAAGTATCCATCTATGTTGAGCAGGTGAGGGTGGATGTATCTCACCGATAAAATCTAAGCCCCACTACTGGAAATGAGCTTCAACTGAAATGGGTTGTAATGGTAAAGGAAGGAGCTTATGTTTACCTTGGAAAAGTTGGCATTCATGGCAGCTCATGACCGTCTTGTACAAATCTGCAAACAATGTAGGCCAATATTAACCCGCTCTTGGTACTTTGTTGGCCGTAGTCTTCCAGTACAAATGACCTCTCCAATCTCCCTTATGGAAATCCTTCATCACTTCTTTGGACTCATCTTCTACCAAGCAATTGAGTAACACTCCTCCAGGATCCTTCCAGTAGAGTGCACTATCTAGTATGAAATATTTTGAGGCATGACGCTTCAAGGACATGCTCTTACTCTTTGACATGCCCGAAGGAGGGTTCAAATGTTGTAAAACATAAATGATATCATCATACCATGGAGATGATGAAAAGATATCCGATACCTAAACAAGACTTGTACCTTCTTCGTCATCGGATAGTGCTGATATGAGATTGATGCCAAGTTCATGTAGATGAGACTCAACCATGAGCTTGGCTAAGCCTTGCCTTTTGATCATCTTGGTCAGCTTGATCTCAAGGTCATACTCTAAGAGTGATGATATCCACCTATCTCTTCTTCCTTTTGGATTTGTTTGCATGAGTACTTCTTTAACCCCTGCATTTGGAACATATGGCAAAATATGTGAGTGTAGAATATAAATATGGAAGTCCTTAAGTGATTTGACCAAGGCCAAGGCCTGTTTCTCAATTATGTTGTATAAGAGGGCTGCATCCCTTATTGTGTGACTGAAGAATGCTATTGACAGCTCTGTCCCATCTTTTTTTTTCATAAGCACCGCTGCCAAAGTATGCTTAGAAGCAAAAGAAAATATAATGAAATATAGTGAATAATCGGGACTTGTCAATACTGGGGCAGTGGTCAAAGAAAATTTCACCGAGCTGAATGACTTATGAGCATTTTCAGAACTTATTACATCATTCTCCTTCTTCAGCATTTTAGTTAACTCTCTAAGATGTTCTTCTAAGTTGGGAATGAACCTACATAAGAAATTCATCCTACTGTTGAACGCTTGAATTTCCTTCTTGTTTCTAAGGAAATCAATTTGTTGTATCGCTTCAACTCTAGCAGGATCTATCCAGATCCCATGTTTTGAGATGATGTGACCCAACAACTTTCCTTCTTCCATAGCAAATAGGCACTTTTTAGGATTTAGGGAAATCCCAAATTCTCTACATCGTTGGAACACAACTCTCAAATGGTGTAAATGCTCATCATTTGAATTTGAATAAATAGTTATATCATCTAAAACAACAAGGAAGACATATTTTTCATTTCTAAAATCTATGTCCATGGCACGTTGGAAAGTGCCCCTGGCATTCTTCAAACCGAACGACATCTTGGAATATTTAAAGGTAGCCCATGGTGTAGTGAATGTTGTATTATCTTAATCATATTCATGTAAAAGGATCTTATTGTAGCCTGAGTAACCATCCAACAATGAAATCCTGCCGGCTCCTACAACTCGCTGAACTTTGTGGTCCATTTTGGGCAGCGGGTAATTGTCTTTCAACGACACTTTGTTCAGATTTCTGAAATCTATACATAGTCGAATTTCACCAGTCTTCTTCCGCACTGGAACCAAATTGGAGATCCAATCTAAAAAACTGACTGGAATAATAATTCCTGCCTTATAGAGCTTGTTTATCTCCTTCTCAATGGATGACAACAAATTTGGGTTTATTCTCCTGAGCTTCTGCCTAAAATACTTTTGCTTTGGCTTGATCGAGATGGTGTGTTGAATGATATCTTTATTGTACACTTTCAGATCTAAGTAATCCCAAGAAAAAACATCATAAAACTCAATAAAAAAATCAACATATTTAGGCTTTACCTCTGGTGGCAAAGACTTTGAAAGCTAGATGAACTTTGGTTGCTCCGCTGTCCTAATATTAACATCTTCTACACCTTTTTCTGTAGGGAATAAAGTAAGTTTTCTTGCCATGTCATCTTGATCAAATAACTCTTCCAAAGGTATGAGACCTTTTGGAATGTTATTATCCTTGAGCTGAAGTATGTCAATCTGATCTGCCTCAATGTTATGAAACCAGATCAAAAAATAGAAGAAAAGAGAGATCAACGCCTTAGAAATAAGCCACTTCGAGGGGGAAACCTCCCTTACATTACATAAATGAACAATACTTGGATGATACAAATGAACAAACCCTCCTTCTATATATAGGAGTCCATGGGGCCACAATATAATCCTAGTGGGGCCACAATGTAATCCTAGCCGACCTAACAATAATAAAGTAAGGGCACAATAATAACAATATGGGGGTTACAGGGGTACAATAATAACAATAAGGGGGGCTACACTAACATAATAAGGGGCTACACTATTAATATAGGGACTTAACATGCCCCTCTCCTTCAAAAAAGTGTTGTCCTCAACACTTGAGTAGCTCTGGGTGCTTCTGTATAAAATTCTCATCCTCCCATGTAGAATCTTCAGTGGGTAAGTTCTTCCACTTGATGAGATACTCTGAAATTGATCAATTCTGTAGCTGTCGAGTTCTTGTTTCCATGACCGCTTCAGGTTCCAATATGATTTTCCTTCCTCATCAAGTTCTGGCAATATTGTTTGAACTGGAATATTTTCACCTATAACCTTCTTTAAGCATGAAACATGGAAAACTGGATGCACTCGTGAAGAAGCAGGAAGCTCCAATTTGTATGCCATGGTACCAATCTTTTGCAACACCTTGTAAGGACCATAGTACTTTGGCGATAATTTATTATCCTTCTTAGCTTGCTTGAGGGACATTTGTTTGTATGGTTGTAGCCATAAAAATACACAGTCTCCTACATCAAAACTTCTCTCGCTGCGATGTTGATCTGCCTGTTGTTTCATTCGATTTTGTGCCAAATTCAGGTTATCCTTTAAGAGTTGGAGAACTTCTTGTTGATTCTTGATGTGATCTTCCACTGCTTGAACCTTCAAATTTTCCCTTAAAGATGATGTGATCGATGGTGGATGATATCCATAAAGTGCCATAAATGGGGTCATTTTTGCTGCAGTATGGAAGGAAGTGTTATACCACCATTCAGCGAGAGGTAACCACTTGACCCATTGTGTTTGTTTATCATATACAAAACAATGAAGATATCCTTCCAAACATTTATTTACTATCTCAGTTTGACCATCAGATTGAGGATGATAAGATGAGCTATGAGCTAATTGAGTACCCAAACAAGAAAATAACTCCGTCCAAAAATTTCCAGTAAAAATGGGATCTTTGTCTCTCACAATAACCCTTGGGTTTCCATGTAGCTTTTGAATTGTGTCCATAAATGTAGTAGCAACTGTACTTGCTTTAAATGGATGAGATAATGCACAAAAGTGTGCATACTTGGTAAGTCAATCAACTACCACCATGATGACACTCTTTCCTTCGGACTTAGGTAAACCTGTGATAAAATCCATTGAAATCTCCTCCCAACGTTGACTTGGAATGGATAAAGGTTGTAGAAGTCCCGGGGTCTTAATTGTATCAACTTTATTCTGCTAGCAAACAAAACATTCCACCACAAACTTTTGAATATCAGATTTAAGGCCATCCCAAAAAAATTCTTTCTTCACCCTATGGTAAGTTTTTTAAAATCCTAAGTGTCCTCCTAAAGGAGAAGTGTGCAATTCCAGAAGAATCTTTTGTTTTAGTTGGGAATTCTTACAAAGATATAAGCGATCTTTTTACCATAAGGAATCATTTTTCCAACTAAATGTATCAGATGTACTAGGATCTTGCTGCAACTTTTGAATGAGTGTCCATACATCTTTGTCCTTCTTCCATTCATCTCTTGCTTCGGTTATCCAATCTGGTTGGATAATAGAAATGGCACAAAGCAATGCTTCCTCCTCTTCATTCTTTCTTGAGAGTGCATCTGCAACAACATTTAGCTTCCCTTTTTTGTAGATTATTTCAAAGTCATAACCCAACATCTTTGTGACCCATTTTTGCTGCTCTTCTGAAGATAGTCTTTGTTCCAAAAAGTGTTTAAGACTATCATGATCAGTTTTTACCTTGCAGTGTCTTCCCATTAGGTAAGTTCGCCATTTCTTTAGTGCATGCAGTATTGCTAACATTTCCTTCTCATAAATAGGTTTCTGTAAATACCTTCCTTTGATTGGACGACTTTCAAAAGAAATGGGTCTTCCTTCCTGCATTAAAACTGCACCAATTCCATTTCCTGAGGCATCACATTCCACAATAAAGGTTTTGTGAAGTCTGGTGTAGCTAAGACCGGTGCTAGGCACATTGCCTCTTTAAGACGTTCAAAGGCCTTAGTTGCTTCAGGAGTCCATGAAAATGCGTCTTTCTTCAATAATGTTGTTAGAGGTGCTGCTATTCTCCCATAATTCTTAACAAACTTGCGATAATACCCTGTTAACCCGAGAAATCCTCGCAACTGCTTTATGGTTGTGGGGACTTTCCATTCCTTAATGGCTTTAATTTTGTTGGGGTCTACCTTAACACCCTCGTGAGATACAATATGACCCAGATATTCCACCTCTTGTACTCCAAAGAAACATTTGGATGTTTTTGCATATAATTGTTTCTCCTCCAATAGTTTGAGCACTCTGTCAACATGTTGAACATGATCCTTCCAAGACCTGTTGTAGATTAGTATGTCATCAAAAAATACTAGCACAAATTTTCTAAGGAAGGGTTTGAAAATGGAATTCATCAACCCTTGAAATGGAGAAGGTGCATTGGTAAGGCCAAAAGGCATGACCAAAAATTCATAATGACCCTCATGAATTCGAAATTCCTTTTTTGGAATATCTTCAGTCTTCATTCTAATTTGATGATATCCTGAACGAAGATCCAACTTGTTAAAATAAATTGCTCCATGTAATTCATCAAATAATTCATCAATCACAGGAATGGGAAATTTATCTTTAATAGTGAGATTATTGACCTCCCTATAATCCGGACACATGCACCATGATCCATCCTTCTTGTGCACCAATACTACTGGAGCAGAGAAAGAACTTTGACTAGGTTGAATTATACTGGCCTATAACATTTCTGCAATCATACGTTCAATTTCTCTCTTTTGGACATAACGATATCTATAAGGCTTGATGTTTGGAGAAACACTTCCTAGAATCAAGTGAATAGCATGATCATGATCACGAATAGGTGGGAGTCCTTCGGGAGTTTCAAACACCTTGGAATGATTGTCCAAGACTTTTTGGAGATATGGAGAAATGCATGATTTTGATGTTGGAACTTCTAGTGATAATAATTGTGAAATTACGTCTCGTTTTTATTTCTTCAGAAGGTTTTTCATGACATTAGAGCTTATTATCTTTCCCAGCGTTGGTGCGATACCCCGTAGTTCGACTTCCTTTCCTTCCGAAAAAAAAAAAAATCAAGAAAAGTTCTTGAAAATTAAAATCTACCATCCCCAAGGATTGTAACCATTGTACTCCTAGTACAACATTAGCACCTCCCATTGGAATGGAAAGCATTGGACTATTCAATACATATTCCCCCATTATTAGCTTGATATTATGGCATTTTCCATAGAAATTTATAGTTCCTCCATTTGCAACCATCACTTGAAATTCTGGTGTTGGGTATAAGAAACAATTCAATTCCTTGGCTACCTTACAATGAATGAAATTATGGGTACTACCCAAATCAATCAATACTACTACCTTTTTCTTCTTGATATGTCCTTCTATCTTGAGATTTTGAGGAGTGTTAATTCCTGCCAATGCATTACACGATATGGTCATACTCATTTCTTTTTCTTCTAGGGTTGGTTCCTGGTGTATATCTTCTTCTTTTGAAGTTTCTTGTTCATTTTCATCCTCCTCTTCACAGTCTATGTAAAATAATTTCTTCTCAGCACACTTATGACCTTTAGTGTATTTGTTATCACAATTGTAGAAAATCCATTTTGCTATTTTTTCTTCCAATTGTTGTGGTGTCAACCTTGTAGGTTGTAGAAGTCTAGGAGTAGCAACACTTCCATCTTTATAGATGTGAGTGGAAGGCTTCCTTGTCTCCATAATTTTACATTCAATTGTTCTTGCCAACATGAATGCCTTCTCCAATGAATCAGGTTCCCAAACGTGAACCTCATGTTGGTTGTTGTCCTTTGAAGTCCCTATGAAGAATCAATCACGTGTTCCTCTGGAATATCAGTTACCCTTATATTCAATTTTTTGAAGTCCTCAATGTGCTCCACCACTGAGCCCTTTTGTTTGAGATTTATCAATTGGCTAAAAAAGGTGTTGCTTTTTGTATCCTCATAATGTGCTATCATTTCCTCCATAAAAAATTGACCAAGTGACAATTTTTTATGGGAACAAATCCATCGATACCATAAAAATGTATTTTTCTCTAAATATAAACTTGTAATAAATACCTTTTGTGTGTTTTTCACATTTTTGAGATAAAAATATTGCTCCATCTGTAGTATCCATGTTACGGGATCCTTGCCATCAAGCTTCCTCATATCGATCTTTGGAATATGGTGGGTCTTCCATCCAACATTAGAGATTATGAAATCATGATTAAAAATTATTTTTTTCTCATCGTGAGTTTCCTCTACTGTCTTTTCGCCATTAGGAAACAGTTCTTCTATTAACTTTGTCAAACCTTCCATGTCTGCTTTTAGATCATACTTCATGTTTTCCATTTTTTCTTCCATGTCGTCCATCTTAGCTTCCATGCTAGATTCCATGCCATCCATGCCATTCTTCAAACCATCCACCTTAGCTTCCATGTCTTTCTTTCATTTTTTGTTGCTCTTTGCGAGAGCGAAATTCGGTGCACTTGCTCTTGTAATTTTGATATGTCATGTTGCATTTCTTTGTCTTGATTAGTCATAGTAGAGCCTTCTAAAGGCTTAATGGGTGTTGAATTCTTTTTAGGGGGAATTTTAGAACCCAATACTAATATCTATTCTACAAAATTCCTTTGGAATCAATTTAAACTGATTCTTCAAACAAGACTTATGCAATTTGGAAAAAAAAATACACACCTTTTTCTCGCTTTAGAAGAGCTCAATATTGAAACTGAATTATCTCTGTGATTTATGATCTTCGATATCTAAAATTTTGTCTTGTAGTAGCCCTCTTAATATTCTTTCAAATGCCACAGGTCTGTCCTGATTTGGATTCTTCAAGAAAAAGTTATGCTTAATCTCCCAAAATGACCTAATTATGGACTCATTCAGTAAAGCGAACTTGTACGGCGTGCCATGTGTCACTGTTTCCTCCTTCAGCTCTAAAATTGATACACAGGAAACTAAAGTCTGTGTGCTTGCAGCCACTTTTTACAAAATTCCAATTCGATGCTCAGAGAGAGAGTTATGATGATTTTCCAATTTGGGAGCCTGAAAAAACCATAATTCCACATATCATATCTTCGAAAATATTGTGAAACAAGATCTGAAATTTTTACATGACGTTCCTCAGGATTTCAGCTTCACTCTATAAACATTTCAATTTTTTAACCTTCGTAGAAAACAATTTATAGCAAAAATGCCACGATGACCTGTTTGGCACAATGAAACCCTAGAATCCAAAGCTCTGATACCAAATGTTATGAAACCAGCTCCAAAAATAGAAGAGAAGATAGATGAATGCCTTAGAAATAAGCCAATTCGAGGGGGAAACCTCCTTTACATTACATAAATGAACAATTATCGGATTATACAAATGAAAAAACCTCCTTATATATATAGGAGTCCATGGGGTCACAATATAATCCTAGCCGACCTAACAATAATGATGTAAGGGCACAATAATAACAATATTGGGGTTACAGGGGTATAACAATAACAATAAGGGGGATACACTAACAAAAATAATGGAATACACTAGTAATATAGGGACCTAACACTCAATAACTTGGTCATCCTTGTCATACACTTCGTCCATAGAACGGTTCTCAAACTCAGCTTCACTTTGAAGGGAATTGTTCACTTGTTTATCATCCCAGAAAACTTGCCAAAATTTCAAGTTATCTGGAATGGCAAGCCTGTGCTTTATATTAATCTCAAACTTTTTATTTGAAAACATTTAAGGTCTAAAATTACTCACAGTAGTGCCTAATGAATCAACCATCAAGTTTTGCAACCTTGGCACTACTTTAAGTGTATATTCAGAAAACATTCTTAAAATGTCAAGTGTTGCATTCCTATATTGCCTCATCCTTGGGTGATTAGCTTGATACTCACCTTTAATTTGTTTAATAACTAACTCTGAATCACCGTAGACTGCAATTCTTCTAGCTCCCAATTTTATCAGAATTTTCAAAACGGTAATGAGCACTTCATATTCAGCCTCATTATTCGTACAATCGAATGCTAGTTTGTAGGAACACAACCTCACATTATTTGAAACCTTATTTTTCTGTTGAAATGGTTTGTGGACCCATAAACCAATGTTAGCCTCGTATTTTCCAACGGAACCATCAAATTCCATGCTCCAAATACCATCTTCTTCAAGGTGCTTAAACTCTTGATTCTAATTTGACACAATTTTCTGATCTGATTCTTTACGTTGTTCTGAACTTTCATCTGCCTTCTCTGATGGTTGTTCAAATATAGTAGGAAGATTCTCTTTCTCTTTTTCTAACACTGTTCTAATGAAATCTGAAACTTCAAGAACATCCTCAATTTCTACTATTTGACAATCTACATCATTTAATCGAGAATCATTGTACAATATGAAGTATTCTAAGTTTGTATTTACAGTGTTGATAGGATGATTATTATGCCTTTCCTTGTTTGTGATCACGTGTTTCATTTTAGTCTCATGGTATAGTTTTCTCATTTGACCGAAGACAAGAATGGTGGCATTGGAAAAGTCCAACTGCAATGTACCTCTCAATTTAGCCCCCAAGGATCTTGACAACAACATACCGAAATGTGGTGGAATATCAGCAACTACCAAGTCCATACGGACATTTTTGGCTAGGATCTGCTCTAGGGAGACAACTAGATCTTTGATTAGAACCAAACAACGAACACGACCAAAATCGAAAGAATATAAATCATGATATGGGTGGGTTATGTCAAGGCCAAGCTTCTCCATGATAGCTTTGGGCATGAGGTTGTGGGAGGCCCCTAAGTCTAACATAGTGTTATGAGGATGACTTGAAGAACTTTAAGACTCAAGTAAAATGGTGGGACCTCACTATCTTCAAACTAGCCATCAATGGTGGGACCAAATATTAACTCGGGTTTATCATCCTCCATAGTAACCATTTCGGATAAAGGGTCAAATTTCAAGGTTTTGACTACATGGGATTTATATTTATCAATTTTGACCAATTCAGTAGGAGGAATAGACACCTTTGACTTAGAAATTTCTGACTCTAAATTAAAAGGTATAGTTTTATCTACCTATTTTATGATAACATCCCTTTTCTCAAGATGATCTCTTGGTGTAGCTTCTTTTCTCTGAATATCTTTTTCTTTGACTGGTGCACTTGTAAAAGGTTGATTGCTTCTATTTTGATTTGGAGCTACAATCTCTTTACCCTTATTTTGAACTTGTTTTGGTGGTGCTTCTTTCTGTTGAATTGTCTTCTTTGGAGGTGGAGTTATTGGAACATCATGACTCCTCAAGGAGTACTGCCTTTGTTGTGAACTCAATGAATTCAGGTATCCTCTCTGATAATCATCAGATTCTACTTCTAACTCATGATCATTCACCAATATGAAGTCTTTATCACTAGGTGAACTTGTTTTTTCCACATATTATTCATCCTCGGTGAGAAAGATGGGCTGACCATCGACTGTGAAAAGAAGGTTATCCTCTACTGTTGGTTCTTCCTCTTCATCACTTTGAGAATAATTATGTTGAAGTGGTGTTCTGATTGTCTGTTTTTGCTGTGTTTTAGGAGCTCTTTACTCTCTCTGCTTTATCCGGAATTGAGGTTGCTGCAGCTGGCCTCGAAAGTTCAGATTTCTGATTTGTGGCTCCGCCTGTCTATCTGAAATAGACATCTTATCGACCATTCTCTCCATGGTTTTAAGAAAAGCATCAAATTTAGTATCGGATGAAGTGGAAGGTTCCTCTTTGATAATCACTTTGCGTTCAGTTTTAATTTTGGAATTTTTAATCAATATATTGTCTTCAACACTCACTAAATCTTCGATCATCTCTTCAAGGGTAGTGGGATTTATTTATCTCAATAAGTAGGCAATATCTAGGTCAAAAGCATCAGGATAACGCAGAAGGGCTAAACCAGGAGGTGGTTTCATTTCATTTGGGATGTAATTATAGACTCTGAGGTATCGAGAATTGTAATCAGGAACTGATTCATTGGGATTGTGTTTTAGGGAATCATATTCAGCAAGGATTTGTAAAGGGTTTTTCTTCTCATCCCAACTGGTTAAGAAAGCATCAGTTAGTTTGGCAGGAATCCTAATAGAATTAAATTCTAGAGCACGGAACCAAACTTTAACTTCACCGAAAAAACTTTGTGTGATGATTCACATCTTGGCATCATCTGCATATAACTCCTCAAGATCTATAAAGGTTGTGATTTTGGCCATGTGCTGACGAGCAGTGATTTCATAGTTTTCATCAAAAAGGGGAAGCCTTTGGCCATATCTTTGAGGTAGATCAGTAAGATTACCAGTGAGAACTAAAGGTCCAAAACTAGCCATAACTCCTGCTGAATGTGGTGGAGGGGAAGGAACGAGGGATGGATTGGTCTAGGGAGGCCCTTGAAGGGGAAGTTGAGATGATGATGGGATGGATGATGAAACAGTAACTATTTTGGAAACTTCGGGGATATGAAGGGTTTCTTGTTGGTATTGAATAAAGGATTTTTCATCAGTGTAACTTAGGGTATTGGCTAAATTTTCTAGCTTGTAATATTGTCTCCAGATTTTAACATCAGTCTCATTTGCAACTTCAAATAATGATGGATTTAACTCTAATATCCAAGGTTCAGGGACTACTGTATTCAAATCAGTCTCGGATTTGCTTCTAAAGAATGATAACTCACATTTGGTATCAAATACTAAATTTTGTATGGCTACCAAATCAGAAGGTAATGAGAAATATCTTACCAAATTTTGAGGAGAAGATTCTGAAGAGCTTGAAACTGGCTGAGATATTTTCCTCCTTAGGATTCTTTTAGGATCTTTGACGGGAGAAAATGGATCTGGATCAAGATTAGAACTGGTATACCTTCTTCGAGAAGCCATATATGTTGTTGAGGAACTGCAATTATGAAATCAACCTTATGAAACTCGATCCCATCATCCAAGGGATCAGTTTCCAGTGGATCTTTGTCATACACCCAGGGAAAAGTTTGTCTTTTCGTTCACCGGCAATGGTGCCAGGATGTTATCACTCCGCCAGACTCCCAAGGCTGAAGAAGGAATCAAAACAGAGGTAACCACAGACCAAGATTTTGACTTGATAGCTAGCCTTATCAAGCTGGAGAGGTCTCTCTCAAAAACGGTCACAGCCAGGACGGATGTCCAACTTTTTCTTCTCCTCCATGGTCAAATTTTCAATTTTGGCATTGGCTCTTTTGAGCTTGGGCAATGCAATTTTCTCTTTCCGGGTATGGAGTTTGACCTTCCTCCTCAAAAATTCATTATCCTTATTGGCCTTTTCTAGCAGCTTCTCCAAGTGTTGATTGGCTCTATCAAGTCATGGTTCCATATTCTCATTGATCTCTATAGCAAGCTTCTCATTTAGGGTTAGCTGATCAACTAGCTCAGCTTCCCTTTGTCTCTCTAGAGCTAGATCTCTTTTAAGCCCTCTAGTTCTAGGCCTTTGTCTTGGTACCTATTCTTCTCCATGATCAACCAAGCCATACTTCTCCAATGTTTCATCTAGCATGACTTTGGCCTTTTGAGCCTCCCTTTGAGCAGTGTATTACTTCACCTCATCAATGACCTGCTTGGTCTTCAACTGCTCATTTTCTTGCTCAAGAAATTTTATGACATATATAGCCCTATCAATATTAGTTTGAAGCTCACTAATCTTGACATCCTTACCTTTGATAGCAAAATTTGTGATTTTGTCATTGTCATCCTCATTTACGTCAACCAATTGAAATTCATGCTCTCTTTCATGATGGTCCTCCTCATCATGAATGATTGACTCAATGACCTTCTATTTTCCTTTATCCACATGTTGTGATGATGTAGAAGGCATGGCCCCTTTCACTCCAAGTGAAGCAAACACATGCCTATAGCCTCTCTGGTAGGTTTTTGGCAATGGCTCAACCTCAACCAAATTGGCCCACTTAGGCTCAATGTCATCTATCTTGCTAGGTGACCCAAAATCATGATGAGATGGAGATGAAGGAGGTGAAGGGGACTGATTTGATGATGATGAGTGAGTCATGGGTTGAGATGATGAAGGCACACTTTGTGCATGCTGAATGGATGGCTTAATGAAGATATCATTGGATATGAAGGTGCTCCATGCAATTTTTAGTTGATTGAGGTGGTGGAGGACTATGATTTTTATGAGGGAATGATGGAATATGATTTTCATTTGTTGTTCACACTCCTTATTCTGGTCAATGTATGCCATATTCTCTATACAGTGGAAAATATAATAGGGCATGTTAAGCATCCTTACCCTAGTGAAATGCATCAAGAACCGGATGTGATAGGAATAGAGCCTTGAATATTTGCCTTCACATGAAAAATATCTCATTATAATCTTCATCATAGGTGCATATATGTCCAAGAGGTGTGAAAAACGGAAAAGCCTCTTTGTTTGATTTTGGTATCTAGGTTTTAGGAAGAAGTCAAAATCTTGTTTCTTCAATCTGCCTTTCTTGAACCATTTCTCCCCAACATTTGGGATCCTTGTTGTTACACCAATTTTTGGTCATCTAACTTGTTACTTTTATATGGACTAAAGTACACCATGTAAGACCAATTTTACCATAGTAAAATTTCTTTCACTATGAAAAATAACTTAATAATCCATAATTTATTAAGTTGTTTTTGGTCTAAACAGGAAACCCCATGAGGAATAATTGTATAAATCCTTATTTGTTTGATTTTCCTCAAGGGATAATTAATTAAACCATTTTTTAATTAATATTTTTGGTCATATTTAACCCAAAACAGGAAAATTAATTAGATAAATAATTATTTATCTTATTATTTTCTAGGAATAATTATTTAAAACATTATTTAATAATATTCCTGGTTAAATTTGACTAAATCATTTCTAAATAATTGAATAAATCATTATTTATTTAATTATTACTTAACCACATTCTTAAAATAATAAATAAATCATTTATTTATTTATTATTTGTAAATAAAGGATTTGACCAAATTCAAATTCTTTTTCCCTCCAACAAAAGTAATAAAATATCCCATAAAAGTTGGATCTAAATTTGGTTAATAATATTTTAATTATGCACCAATATCTAGACTAACTCAATATTTTGTTATAAATAGAAGGGTTTTTCCATTCATTCACTACCTTTTGTTGCCTAGAGATCACTCTTGATCTCTAATTTTGGTCTGACTTTGATCCTCCCATCATTGTCATATTTTTTCTACTTTTTTCTAGTGAGCTCCCTTTGAGTTGCATTTTGTCTGGGTTTTCTGCACCATCAAGGGAGAGAGATCTTAGAATTGAAGCGTTGAGGACATACAAGAACCCATCCCATTGAGGGGGACTAGTAACATCTTTCTATGTTCCCTTCCCAGGTGTCATAATATAAAAAATTCCTTAAAATTTCTTGTCTTGTTCATTGGATGCATGGAGCAAATCTTGCTTATTATTTGTTGTTTAATGTCTTTAACTGCATAGATCTAGATTTCTGTAGCATTTATTTTGGTCACTAACTGCAAATCTAAGGAAATTGACAACCATATTTGATGTTAGGGTTGTTTTTTATGCACAACTAAAGTGAGCTTTTTTCATACACTTGCGATTAGAATTCATACTAACACCTGCAGCATCTGAAATGAAAGCAATAGATAAGGTAAAAGTGGCCCCAAATAATTTAACTTGATTATCATGGAGTCCTGATATGAGCAGTCTACTTATCATGGGGTGTTGTTTAACCCTCTGAATTTTCTCACAAAAATCATAGCAACCAACATGTTTGAAGCATGTGGCAGTCAATGGAGAAGCTAAGAGTTCTTTGGTGTTAGCAGGCTCAAGTCTGAGCACTCTTCCTCCTCTATGTGACCTCCTTATCTCTGTTTCCTCTGCTTCAATGAATGATCTGTTTCTTCTGTTTCCATGGTGTTTTTGTTAAAACCCTAGGGATTAGGGAAGGGAAATGGGAAAGGGAGATGAGAAAGGAAAATTGATGGAGATATTTGATAGGGATATGTGATATGGGGAGGGGATAGGGAGTAATGTTTAGGATATGAGGAATGGGGAAGGGAATAGGAATGAAAGAGTGATGGGAATTGGGATTTAGGATCCTAGGTCTAAAATAACACTTAGGGCTTAGGGTTTTAGGAATTAGTACCTTAGGGATAGGGTTTATGATAACATGGTTTAGGGAATGAATTTTAATAGTGTAGGGATGGTATTGAGTGTAAGGGAAGTGGAATTTTGGGAATTATGGGTGCAAGGGAGAAAAATTGGGGTTTTACTTCAAGAAGACACCAAATTACAACTTCAACATGCAAGCTTCAACACATATAACTTAAGAAGGTGATTTTGATGGAAAATGCCTCTTACTGGATTGCTAGAGGTGAATGACTGAGTGGAGGAGCTTTGGAAGGAAATTTTGATCATTTGGATGCTTTGCTAAGCTTGCTCGTCATTTGCGCCCTCGACAAGCTATTTGCACCATCAGCAACGTATTTGTGCCCTCAGCAACGTATTTGCGCCCTCAGCAACTGATTTGTGCCCTGTTCAGCACATTTTCACCCTCAACAACTGATTTGCACCATATTCATCAAATTTGCACCATCTCTGCACATTTGCGCCCTCGACAACACATTTGTACCCTCCTGAACTGATTTTCGCCCTCGCTTCAAGATTTGCGCCCTTAATTTCTACTCCTTTGCCAATTTCACTCAGAATTTCAAAATTTTTGGCTCTTGGAGTGTTGGCTTGATCTTTATAAGAGGCAAATTAATTTGATTTGATGTCTTTTAGTTATAAATGGCAAAGAGAATTTGTATTTGAATTTTAAAAACCTACTTTTCTAGTGTCTTTTTTCACTTTTCTGAAACATTTTCTGATTACCCTTTCATCTAAATTTCCTTTCTTGCAGGATGATGTTGCTGGAGTTTGATGTTTTAAATATTGTCATTGATGGGAAAGGAAAAGAAAGGAGTAACACCAAAATTATCATTGCTGGAAAAGAAGTAGATCGGGCAATGATGTAGTGAAAAAGCACAAAAGATAGGCAGAGGAGCAGCAGAGAAGCAAGGAGGAGCTTTAGAATTATTACTTAAGGCAAACGAGTAGCAAAGAAGCAAGGAGTAGCAAAAGAGGCAAAAGACAACGTCATGCATCAAAGAAGAAAATTGTGCAGTGCAGGGTCAAGTCGGGCTATTCACGTTAAGTACAGTAAGCAAAATAAAAGTGCGCAGCAAAATCAAGTCGGTTGTATGCGTACAGAATACGTGCAGCAAATAAAAGCAATGAATGAGCGGGTCAAGTCGAGTTGGTTGTAAAACGCGTGTAGAAAATTGGTTCTGCATTTAGAAGATCATGAACGAGTTGGGTTTTCTAAGTGCAACAAAGAAGAAATGAACAAGTGCAACCAAAGAAGCAAAGGTGTGAAGTAGTGAAAGAGCGGGTCAAGTCGTGCAAATACACGTTCAGAACAGTGTTCAAAGGCTTCATCACAAACTGCAATCGCAACAGAATACGGACACTCAGAATCTTATCACGGAAATAAAGGTTGAAAGATGGATGGTTAAGATCTCATCGCAGATTAAATTGTCAAAGTACCGAAGTGGACACGTGTCGGGTGGAGGTCCAAGAACATATCGCACATCGCATGCGATATGATATAACATTTAACGACATAAATGTAAACTTGAGAGGTTGTGATGCGATAAGACACGGAAATTATGAAATGTGAAGTGTGGGTGATAATTTGGCAAGCTGGCCTGGCAGATGACGTGGCCCCAACCCCGCAGATTGCAGTTAGTTTATGATGACATGGCAGTTGCATGGCAAGGTGATGTGGTATGATGACATGGACATGGCCCGCATATCACACATCGCAATCGTCGGTTTTTATGTTTATTGCTAATTCATCGCAAGTTATATGTTTTAAGTTGCAATGCGATGAGGAGCCATGTGTCGTCTGAAGATTGACATCGCTATATCGCAATCAACGACTTTTATCTTTACATGTTAAGACATCGCAAGTTAATTTGTTTAAGTTGTGATGCAAAGTATATCGCATAATGCAGAAAATAAGGAAAACCCATTATGGTAAATGTTAAAAGGTACGACATGCGTTAAGGTTTTTGGGCCGATTTGTGAAATCGCAAAATCCCAAATATTACAAAATTATTAAAGTTGAAAATTTTCGAGGAGGTAAGCTATTAGAGTTGTGAAGTGCGATCCGCCGTGATTGGTCACCACTTGTGTGGGCCCATAAGCCACAGGCTCCACACATATTTTGAAAAGCTACAGCTTTGCTGCATCATTTGGTATAAATCGCATCAGAAGGAAAAAGGAGAATATAACATAAAACCAATGGAATGCTGAAATGCGATGGAAAGGTGGACGCGATACATTATTCAGAGGTAAATATGAATTTATTTAAAGTCCAGGGTTAATGTGTTTGTGTTGGTTTTATGAAGAGAACCTTGGAAGTGGAGGTCGACTCGGGTAACAAAGGAAAAGACTGAACATAGGAAGAAAAGACTCGGGCAAGTAAAAATTCGTGCAGAACAATGACCCGACTATAGAATAACAGTGTATTGTAGTTGATTAATAAAAAAAGGTTGAACGCGAGTAGAAGGAGACTCGGGTAGATGACCCGACACATAGCCAAGGAGCAGAAGGCTGAACACTGTGGGCAAGAGAAGGAAGGAAGATAGGCAAAGTTGGGCAAAGGAGCATATGGTCGCATTGTTGTGAATGTGCCAGCTAGGTCAAGACAGGCAAAAGGTCATTATGCAGCACAGTTATATTATAACAGAAGAAACAAAAAATGCAATAACAGCAGCAGAAAAGACAAATGCATAGTGAGCAAAGAGTTGAAAGGGCTGAATGAAATATTTGTTGTAACTGTAAATGTATTGATTATTTTATATTGTTTGTGATGCAAAGGTAAGTCTTCGTAGGCATCAGAAAAACTCCACTGAGTGTTGTAATGATTATTTCAGATGTAACAACCTGAATTGAAGTGTAAGGAATTGAATGGGTGGAAGGTATAGAGACACGCTTGTTCACTTCGTATTCCCTGTAGAATGAAAACAATCATGTAGTTAGCTGGATAAAACATGTAATATCTGTGTGCATAGAGGGGCGAGAGAGAAAGCAGCAGAATTGAAGAGAGCTAAATAGGTTAGAAAGTTGCAGAATGGAAAATATCAGAAGAATGTAATAGAGTTACAGAAGGTTGGAGAGTGGAAGAATAAGAGAGAGTTGATATCAAGTAGATATGAAGGTTGAAGAGGCAGTAGTGGAGAAGGAGTATAAAAAAGTTGATATCAATGTAAATCAACATTTTAGTTTCATATTGAGTGAGGGGATTGTAGTCTCCTTTCAAGTTGTATCTTGATAAATTTCCAGCTGGAGCTGGGTGAGGTAGGAGCCTCTTGTAGGTTGTAGCCTGCAGAAAATATTTGGGAGTTAGAGCTTCCTTGCAAGTTTTAGCTTGCAGAAATTGAGGTAGGAGCCTCCTGTGGGTTGTAGCCTGCAGAAAATACATGAGAGTTGGTGCTTCTGCTTCAAGTTGTAGCTTGATAGATGTCCAGTTGGAGCTGGTTGAGGTAGGAACCTCCTATGGGTTGTAGCCTGCAGAAAATACATGGGAGTTGGTGCTTCCGTTTCAAGTTGTAGCTTGATAGATTTCTAGTTGGAGCCGGTTGAGATAGGAGCCTCCTATGGGTTGTAGCCTGCAGAAAATAGATGGGAGTTGGAGCTTCCTTGCAAGTTGTAGCTTGTATAGTTTGAGGTAGTAGCCTCCTGTAGGTTGGAGCCTACAGAAAATTAGTGGTGAGAGGGATTTGGAGCTTGCCTTTGCATCACAGCAATAATAAGATGTGGTTTTATCCCTTATGGGTTTCCACTTATATATGTTGTATATGTGCTTGATGATTATGTGTTGATGTGATGTTTTAATCTGCTTAATTACTTGTTGTCCACACATTAAGTTTTTTGATTCATTATGTATTAAGCTGCATATGAAATGAAGGTGTAAATAAGTTGAATGAAAAGAGTTTTAAATGTCCATGAATGTACTAAACTGATTCACCCCCCCCTCAGTTTATCTAAGGGTTCATCAATTGATATCAAAGTGGATTCCTTTAGTGTAAGCCTAATAGCTTTGAGGAGATCTAGTTGAGTCATGGACTATCGAAGTGTACCCAAGTTGAGTACAACAAAATTTCCTGAATGGAGAGATAAGGTTAAAACATATTTAATGGCTTATGAACCTAAGGCATGGAAGATTTTATGTGATGGTTACTGCACAAACTCTCCCTCTTTGCAAGAACAACAGTGGAATGCTAAGGAAAAATGTGTTATATACAACAGTCTTCATAACAAGGATCTTGATTCAATAACGAATTTAACTTTTGCAAAAGGAATCTGGCATAGATTGCATCTCATGCATGAAGGAGACACTAGTGGTTGCATTATCAAGAAGGAGAATATAAACAATAAGAAGAATAAAAATTCCTTTCAAAAGGAAAAAGGTCAATCAAATGAGATACTTGCTAGGGTGAATGGATGTGAGTGTCATGAAGAAATTACAGTTGAAGAAAAATCCAAACTTGACACGGCCTTGACTGAAATAGAAAGATTGAAGAATGAAAAAAAAAAAGACCTAAAGACACTAGTGAAAATATGTGATGAGAGAGAATATGAAGATAAGGAATAAATTGTTGGCCTGAAGGCACAACTTGAAGAAGCAAGGAAATTAGAAGACATTCTGCTGCAACAAATAAAAGAGAAAAGTTAGGAATGTAGAAGATTGGAAGAAGAGGTGGTAAGCCCGAGGAAGAAATCAGAGAAGGCCCAAATAGAATTAACTATGAATATTCCACAAATGAAAAGCTCTGGATAGTTGGACCAGATTCTAAATTCTCAAATATCTCCTCTCATAAAGGCTGGGATAGGCTATTAAGGAGAAACCAGTAAATCCAAGGTAGAAGTTAACAAGAATATCATTTTTGTAAAAGCTGTAAAGGATAATGAAGAAGCTCAAAAAGGGTCCACTGAAGAAGAATCTAGCAAGAACTTCATGCATAAAGAAACAAACAAGAACCATCAACAGCATCAAGAGACAAATAATGAGGAGAAGAAGCAAGCAATTTCAAAAAGCTCAATTGTTCCTGAAGAGGAAGTGAACAAGTTCAGAAAATCACAAAGGAGGTTCTTTCCTCCTATGAAAAGTATTACATGTTTTTCTTGCCATAAACCTGGACATGTAGCAGCCCAATGTAAGATAAATAAAATCAAGTTTAACCAACAAAATATGCAGCAAATGAAAAGACCTCCTCAAGCAAGCAAATGGAAAAGACAATCTTTCACCAGGGACACAAATCATTTCCATGGCTACTATTATGTCTGCAATAAATTTGGACATAAACTTGTTGAATATAAATTATGTTAAAAAATGGGAACAAAATGCCATACATCAGCTCAACCATACATAGGAAAAACAAGATGTTATTTATGCCAAAAATTGGGACACAAAGCAAATGAATGTAAGCTGCCATATACATTAAATAACTCTAGACAGGTGATGGAACCAAATCAAATCAGACCAAAATATGAATAAAAAAGAAATGCAAACATTATGAGGAACCCCAACAACATATGGAAGAAGAAGAAAAGGGGGGAGTATGTTACTTTAATGACATTATGAATCCATCATATGCTCAAGGGGAGCTGCTCCAGGAAGCAATGCAGACATTCAGCCAGGGTTAGACAAGAAGCAACTTCTCAGGGGGAGAGAAGCCCATAAAATTTTTCATAGAATAGCTAGAGCTATGGAGCTAGTAAAGACCTATAAAGGATTATTACACTGTACATCTCTCTGCAAGTGTTAATAATGAAACAAAATGTTCTTAAGAAGGATGAATAAGAGAAATGTTTATCATCATTATATCATTAAATCATTCATCAATTGGTATCAATTGGTATTCGGAGTAAGCAACCTTCCTATCAGTAGATTACCAAGTGTTATTAGTGGAGAAGTGGTATGGTACATGTCCCCAGGATCGGATTATTATGGCAGAAGTACATCAAGGTAGTATTCCCAACGTTATCAGCATTATAGTATATGTGGATTAAGCTCTGGTTGCTCTGATTATTGTAAAGTATTTTATGATTGTAAATATTGGATAATGTCGAGCTGCATTATTAAAGCATGGAAAGGTCAATAAAAGTGCCAAAGGATCATTATCTGGTTTGCATTTGAAGTTTTATATTGATCATTGAAGCAATATCTATTCTTGGATATAATTGCATGCCTTCCTCAAGTCAGTATTAATATACTTTCAAGGCCTCTTTCTTAAGTTATCCATAAGCTTGTTGAAGTCTGTCTGATGAAACTTCAAGTAGCCAAATGGAAGATGTTTCTCAAATATCATGGTGATAGAACCGTTGAAGTGTCTGAAGTATGATGGTTTATTTGTGTTAATATACTATTTAAGTTTAAGAGTATTATTGACTCATCTAAAACTTACTTAAGCAAAAAGGAATAATTGATATTTCACCATTACAGAGAGTTGATCATTGAGCTACATATCCCCTTGTGTCATAAATGAAAGTGTATAATTGATAGTGCGAGTTTCCAATGCACGGAATGTATCAAGCCTCGAGGGTTTTATGTTTAAATATGTAACTATTCAGTATTAAATTCATTGGGCCTTTTAGATTGAAAGATATTGTCTAATCTTACAAAAAAGTGTAAGCTCTGTTGGAACTCATTGTTCACATCAGCGTTAAGAAATTTTGGCTTGTAGTGATTATAACTTCAGAAGTCTAGCACATATCACCACTATCAAGCAGTAAGGGACAAAAGTAAAAAACATTCTATGGTGACATGCCTTCCATCATTCTCATGAGTTTGGGATAGCATCAATTTGTTGTGTATATTCATGCAATCTCAATAATTTTCAAAGTGTTCTCCCAACAACTCTTATACACCAGTCTAGAGCAGCAAGGTATAAAAACGGAATGAAGAAAGCCTACACACAACTCAAAGAGAAGTAATGCAAAGATGGAAACTACACTGGAAAAATATGTAACCCTTTGTCATTGATGTCAAAGGGGGAGGAAAAGTAAGTAGAAGAAGAAAGGAACTTCTGAAAAGAAAGTAGAGGAAGAAAGACACTTCTCAGAATAAAAGGGTGAGGAAGTCTTGGAGTATTGGTGGATGTGTTTCCATCAATGTCAAAGGGGGATATTGTCAGAAATATTGGCATTGATGGCAAAGGAACAGAAAGGAGTAACACCAGAATTATCATTGATGGCAAAGGAGCAGAGAAGTAGTAGCAATAAGGCAAAGGATCAGATTAGGCAATGATGCAGTGAAAAAGCACAAAAGAGAGGCAAAGGAGCAGTAGAGAAGCAAGGAGCAGCAAAAGAGGCAAAAGACAGCGTCATGCATCAAAGAAGAAAATTGTGCAGTGCAGGGTCAAGTCGGGTTATTCATGTTCAATAGAGTAAGAAAAATAAAAATGTCTAGCAAAGGTCAAGTCAGGTGTATGCGTACATTGTACGTGCATCAAAGAAAAGCAATGAATGAGCGGGCCAAGTCAGGCTGGTTTTAAAACGCGTGCAAAACAATGATTCTACATTCAGAAGATCATGAACGAGTTGGGTGATCTGCGTGCAGTAAAGAATAAATGAACGAGCGCAACCAAAGAAGAAAAGGCATTGAGTGAATGAGTGGGTCAAGTCATGAAAATACACATTCAGAATAGTGTTCGGAGGCTTCACCGCAAATCGCAATTGCAATAGAAGATAGACGGTCGGAATCTTATCAAAGAAATAAAGGTTGAGAGATGGATGGTTAAGATCTAATCGCACTTTAAATTGTCAAAGTGTCAAAGTAGACATGTGTCGGGCAGAGGTCCAAGTGCATATCGCACATCGCATGCAATATGATATAACAGTTAACGGAAGAAATGTAAAATTGCGAAGTTGCGACGTGATAAGACACAAAAATTGTGAAATGAAAAGTGCGGGCGATGATGTGGCGCGATAATGTGGCAGTGATGTGGCAAGCTGACGTGGCAGATGACGTGGCCCTGACCCCATAGATCATAGTTAATTTATGATGACGTTTCTAGGTGACGTGGTAGTGACATGGAAAGGTGACGTGGCATGATGACATGGAGATGATGTGGACCTGGCCCGCATATCGCACATCACAATCGGTGATTTTTATGTTTATTGCTAAGTCACTGCAAGTTATATGTTTTAAGTTGCGATGCGATTAGGAGCCACGTGTCATCTGAAGATTGACATCGCTATATTGCAATCGATGACTTTTATCTTTACATGTTAAGACATCACAAGGTAAGTTGTTTAAGTTGCGATGAAAAATATATCGCATACTGCAGAAAATAAGAAAACCCATTATGGTAAATGTTAAAAGGTGCGACATGCGATAAGGTTTTTGGGACGACTTGCGAAATCGCAAAATCCAAAATATTGCAAAATTCTTAAAGTTGTGAAGTTGCGGGGAGGTAAGTTATTAAAGTTGCGAAGTGTGATCCGTCGTGATTGTTCACCACTTGTGTGGCCCCATAAACCACAGGCTCCATGCGTATTCTAAAAATCTGCAGCTTTGCTAAATCATTTGGTAGAAATCGCATCAAAAGGAAAAAGGAGAATATAACATAAAACCAATGGAATGCTGAAATGCGATGGAAAGGCGGACGTGATACATTATTCAGGGGTAAATATGAATTTATTTAAAGTCCAATATTAATGTGTTTGTGCTGGTTTTATGAAGAGAACCTTGGAAGTGGAGGTCAACGCGGGTAACAAAGAAAAGGCTGAATGTGGGAAGAGAAGTCTCGAGTAAGTAAAAATCCATGTAGAACAGTGACCCGACTATAGAGTAACGGTGTATTGCAGCCGATTAATAACAAAAAGTTGAATGCAAGCATAAGGAGACTTGGGTAGATGACCCGACATAGAGCGAAGGAGCAAAAGGTTGAACGATGTGGGCAAGAGAAGGAAGGCATATAGGTAGAGTCGGGCAAAGGAGCATATTGTGGCATTATTGTGAACGTGCCAGCTGGGTCGAGTCAGGAAAAAGGTTGTTATGCAGCACAATTAGAATATAACAGTAGAAACAGAAAAGGTGATGACAATAATAGAAAAGACAAATTCACATCGAGCAAAGAGTTGAAAGGGCTGAATGAAATATTTGTTGTAACTATAAATGTATTGATTATTTTATATTGTTTGTGATGCAAAGGCAAGTCTCCGTAGGAATAAGAAAACTCCAATGATTGTTGTAATGATTATTTCTGATGTAACAACCTGAATTGAAGAGTAAGGAATTGAATGGGTGGAAGGCAGAGAGACAGGCCTGTCCACTTCGTATTCCCTGTGGAATGCAAACAATCATGTAGTTATCTGGATAAAACATGTAATATCCGTGTGCATAGAGGGGTAAGAGAGAGAGCAGCAGAATTGAAGAGAGCTGAAGAGGTTAGAAAGCTATAGAATGGAAAAGAGCAGAAGAATGTAAGAGAGTTATAGAAGGTTGGAGAGTGGAAGAATAAGAGAGAGATGATATGAAGTAGATATGAAGGCTGAAGAGGCAGCAGTGGAGAAGGAGTATAACAGAGTTGATATCCAGGTAAATCAGCATTTTAGTTTCATGTTGAGTGAGGGGATTGTAGTCTCCTTTCAAGTTGTAGCTTGATAAATTTCCAGTTGGAGCTTAGTGAGGTAGAAGCCTCATGTAGGTTGTAGCCTGCAGAAAATATTTGGTAGTTGGAGCTTCCTTGCAAGTTGTAGCTTGCAGAAATTGAGGTAGGAGCCTCCTGTGGGTTGTAGCCTGCATAAAATGCATGGGATTTGGTGCTTCTGTTTCAAGTTGTAGCTTGATAGATGTCCAGTTCGAGCTAGTTGTGGTAGGAGCCTCATGTGGGTTGTAGCCTGCATAAAATACATGGGAGTTGGTGCTTCCATTTCAAGTTGTAGCTTGATAGATGTCCAGTTGAAGCTGGTTGAGGTAGGAGCCTCCTGTGGGTTGTAGCCTGCAAAAAATAGATGGGAGTTGGAGCTTCCTTGCAAGTTGTAGCTTGCATAATTTGAGGTAGTAGCCTCCTGTAGGTTGGAGCCTACATAAAATTAGTGGAGAGAGGGAGTTGGAGCTTGCCTTTGCATCACAACAATAATAAGATGTGGTTTTATCCCTTATGGGTTTCCACTTATATCTGTTGTCTATGTGCTTGATGATTATGTGTTGATGTGATGTTTTAATCTGCTTAATTACTTGTTGTCCACACATTAAGTTTGTTGATTCATTATGTATTAAGTTGCTTATGAAATGTAGGTGTAATAAGTTGAATGAAAAGAGTTTTAAATTTCCATGAATGTACTAAAATGATTCACCCCCCCTCTCAGTTTAGCTAAGGGTTCATCATTTGACACTTATCTCTTTCAGTTTGGCATGTGTGTTTTGAGTTGGCAGCTAAGGATTGAAATTATTACATATAGAAAGCATAAAATTACATAAAAATTAAAAATAAATTACACCTCTGTTTTCTTATCAAAATGACATTTTGATATGAAAATCATAAAAAATCAAAATTACAAATTAAAAAGTATCATATTTACATGCTGATAATCTTCTGTAGATGAAAATAAAGTGTTTATTGAGTCACTCTCACACCTTTTTCCAACCTTATTGAGATGAAATGGTACATTTTTGGACCTTGAAAAATGAAACCTAATGACCTAATGGGACCTTGAATGACCTAGATTCCATGATTGACTTTGACTGAGATAAGACATAGTGAAATGAGCTTTTCAAAAGTGTTTTTATGCTTAGCAAGACATGAAGGTGGGCTAGCAAATGAGATTTTGTGAGGGAGAGTGAGGTTTTATGACTAGGGCTACCATCAGTGAAACAATTTTTAGCATGAAATAATGGAATGTTATAAAAATTTCAAAGTGGGACACCTAAAATGAGAATGAAAAGAGTGATTTTGATCACTGATGATAGAATGCATATTCTGACTCTAACAGATCCCACCTCACTCATTGAGGAGGCATATGTACACAATACTATAGAGATTACTTAGTGTGTACATGACTAATCTATTATAAATGTAGAGTGAAGGTATAGGGTGGATAATTTAGATTAGAAAGGAAAGCATTCCATTGATTAAGTCGGAAAATGTACTATAATGGCAAATTGGGAAAAAAAAAAAAAAAAAAAAAAATCTCACAATCAATATCCTAGATGGATAAAAATTTGAAAAAATTTTATTAGGAGACTACTAGATCACATCTCCATAAAATTAAAAACAAAATATTAATATAAGCACAATAAATACAATATATATGTTAATAAGCCATAGTGCCACTTAAAAAATTGCAATATTAAGCTTAATGGCAAGAGTTGTTGAGTTAAAAAAAATCCATTGGAATGGAAAACCCACACATTGGAAGTAATGATGAATCACAAAAGTGAGTGGTCACATGGTCTATGAGGGCCTCCTAAGAATGATAAACATGATCCTCCATCAAGATAAAAAACGTGATTTCAACTAAGTTGTCCAAAATTATTGTGTAACTATTTATTGGAATTATCGTAAAATTCTCTCAACACACACACACACTTTTTACACCAATGATATGGAAATAAAATTCTGAAGATCTAATGAAATACATTTAATTGTGGAAAAATTCCAATAATTCGATGTCTTTCAAGAACAAAACTATCTCAAAAGGTTTTTGAAGATGGCCATCCTTTGTTAATTGGATCTTCAACACCTCTAAGATAGAAACATGATTTCAACGAAGTTATCCATCATTATTGTGTAGCTATTTGTTGGAATTGTCGCAAAATTCTCTCAGCACACACACACACACAATTTTTACATCAATGATATGGAAACAAAAGTGTGAAGATCTAATGAAATACATTTAATTGTGGAAAATTTCCAATAAGTCTATGCCTTTCAAGAACAAAACTATCTCAAAAGGTTTTTGAAGATGGTTATCCTTTGTTAATTGGATCTCGAACACCTCTAAGATAGAAACATGATTTCAACTAAGTTACCCAACATTTTTGTATAACTAATTGTTGGAATTATCACAAAATTATCTCAGTGCGCGCGCGCACACACACACACACAATTTTTACACCAATGAAATGGAAATAAAATTGTGAATATCTAATAAAACACATACACACACACACAAAATTTGTACACCAATGATATGGAAACAAAAGTGTGAATATCTAATGAAATACATTTAATTGTAGAAAAATTCCAATAAGTTTATGTCTTTCAAGAAAAAAACTATCTCAAAAGGTTTTTGAAGATAGTCATCCAATTTGTCATTAGAAATTTTGTTAATTAGCTCTTCAACACCTCTAATGTAATACAAATGGAGCATATATGCCAAATAATGGAAAGAATGATCTAAATATGTTTTGAAATAAAATTAATTGTAAAAAAAATACAATCAATAAATTAGTTCTCTCTTCTTTCGACGAAAGTTGTATGGAAAAACACAAGTTCAAAGTCTAGTTACAAAAAGAAAATTTTAAAAACTGTAAAATGCATTTTAACTCCATATAGCATTAGGAATTAAAATTTCCAAAAGGATAAGGATTAAAATAATTCCTATCACTTCTTCCATTCTTCAATCATTGAGATATCAAGATATAATCACCAAATCAAAATCCAAGAAAATTCCATTTGCCATATCTCACTAATGAAGGTAACCATACCATTTCACTCAATTAAGACAAGCTACATAAACCAAGAACATTTGTTGAAATTAACAAAATCATTATGATAATGTTTAATAATAAAAAAAACCATTAGAGGGCATAACAAGTTGTAGAATTACAATGTAGAGGGACCGTCGTTTTCCAAATATCATTATATTGGGGAATGATGAAAGGTAAAGTCCACATCAAAATCTAGTTTAATAATAGTGGTAAAATTAAAAAGAATAGACACTAGGGTGAGCTAGCACAAAATTCTCACAAAAAGAGAACACAACTTTGAGTAGCGGGAAGATCAAGAATTTTTTCATAAATTTATGCATGGGTGGAGTCAATCTCATTGTAAAAAATTCACTAGGAACTTAAGAAAAGAGAGTCAGATCATTCACCAAGGAGGAGGCTTCAACCCACACTAATATGTAGAGTGAAGCTTCTTGTCCAACATATCATATGTTTTTTTGAATTAAGTAACAAATTTATGGATTCTGTGAGGATGTTTCAAGAATGAAAATCATCAACAATTTGAGCAAGGAAATTGATTGAAATCATCTCGAGAAAAATTCCAAAAAGACTTAGTCAAAGGTGAAATTAAAAAAAATATCATGAAACAAGGATACAAATTTGAACTCAAATGCACCAAAATTTTAAATGCTAATCTAAAGTCAAGCCAAGGTGAATTAGGTTAGAGAAACAAAAAAGTATCCTATATGATAAGCCTATAAACCATCCCAAAAAGAAGCAATACATGCCTGGATAGTTTTATTAAAGATGAGACATCCCATAGCTAAACAAAAAAAACTTCATACTCACCAAAAAATAAAAAATATTCTTATAACAAATAACAATTATGTATAGAAAAACACCTCATTAAATTTAACCCATAAATATTTGGGAAAATTCTCAAAGCTTTTCATAACATATCTCATATTCCTCATAAATCAAAACATCAATAAAAACATGACAAACAAAACTTTACTCCTTGTAAAACCAAAATACTTTGATACTACGTAAAATTTGACATAATCAATAAATAACATCATAAACACTACATAATTAACAAAATCAATTAAACATATAAAAATAATATAAAACACAAACAAAATGAAAATATTACATAAAAATGCAATACTACATGTGTAGTGCTAGAAACCTTTAAAAGAAAAACTCCATTGTGAAGATAGCATTGCATTAATATGCAATAATTGTAATGTTACAAAACCTATTCTATAATCAAGAGAATGATTATGCATTGCTAACTCTTTAATGCTATCAACCATCTCCTAGATGAAGTACACATTAGATTCCTCAATTTTTTGAAAACTTTAACCTTCTAATAATTTCATTAATATGATAAATAAAGTTAAATACAATATTAATCATATCTACATTAATGTTCACTAAATTTAAAAGTGAATTATTCACACCACACCTACTACAATGTTTACATCAACCTTTTCTTAAGCCAATTGTAATGATGGATATCATTACTTTTAAATATAGAATTGTCTATATTAAGTGTTGCATGGTTTTTTCTATATATTAATGTTAATTTAAGTCATGTATCATGGACATTGATTGGGGTTATTTTAGGGCTATTTTATTTATATATAATTTAAAAAAAAATCAAATTATACCATAAATCATATCTACATTGATGTTCATTAAATTTAAAAAGTGAATTATTCACACCAACCCTTACTACAATGTTTACATTAACTTTTTCGTAAGCTAATTGTGATGGTGGATATCATTACCTCTAAATATTGAATTGTCCATATTATGTGTTGCATGGTTTTTTCTATATATTAGTGTTAAATCAAGTCCTGTATATATTAGTGTTAAATCAAGTCATGTATCATGGACATTGATTGGGGTGATTTTTATTGAAAAAATAAATAAATATATTGTTAAAATATAATTTAAAGTTAAAATTAAATGTGAATTTGTATACTTCACATGTATAAATTGATGATATGGAATAATGATTTTGCATAACATATGCCTTCAATGAGACTTTACATTTCTAGAATAAAGATATGCATTTATGTAGAGGCACACACTCTCATCTTTGACCATCCTGGAGTGAGGATGTGTCTCTTTGAAAGGGTGAGGGTGAGTTAATTGTATATAAATATTAGTCTTACAGAAAACCCTTTTTCTATATTTTTGATAATGTATCAAGTATTTTGGGATATAGATTGAAGTTTCAATTAAACATATTTACACATGAATTGAGACTATATCAAAATAGAGGGTTTACCAATATTGATTTTTCATGCTACTTTATTAGATATAATCATGTTTTATACTATATTATAATCATCGATCAATCTACTTTGATTAAGGTTTCACTTAATGGTGAAAAAGTAGATACTTAAAAAATATTAAAAATTGTGTTAATTTTACTTACTATGATCATTATTTTAAACTAAAAAAATATTGAAAATGGTGTTAATTTTACTTACTATAACCATTATTTTGTATGTAAGAAAGAATCAAACATTAATAAAAACAATAACGCTACCCCACTTTAATTAACCCAATGAATATTTTGGTATATAGGAAAATCAAACATTAATGGGAACAATAACACTACCCCACTTTAACTAACCCAATGAATACTCATTAATAAATGGTTGACAACTAAAATAATATGTATACAAAAATTCCTTATTTAAAAGGTTTTCAAAAGTTTACACACCAATAAAAATTATAAAAAGATTTAAAAACAATTATAAAGACATGTAATGTAGGTATAGATTTAGTTTGATAAAAAAATGAATTTATTCTTTGCTAACAATTATTACTAGAATCCAATTAAATAATGAAAGGTAAACAAATGCTTTGTCCAAAATTACACTTGAATTAAATTTATTATATCATTTAAGAATATTAAATCAGTGAATTAAATAAAATGAAATTAGAAAAAACATCTAACACATAGTTTTTAAATATAAAAGATGTCATAATGCAATTAATTGATTTTATGTGGAATATGTTCTAAAATTACTTTTGCTTGGGTAAGAGATAGTTTTCCTCTCATGTAAGGAAATATATTAATAACCCAAAATCTAAAAATATTTGATACACATATGTAAAGAAACATGTTAATAACCCAAAACCTAAAGGCATTTCACACGAGCTAAAATTTGCTCCCTTATTGATTTTCTTAAATAAGAATAACAATAATAAGTCATTATGTATTCCTCTATTTGCAACTCGTTATAATTATTCCACTAGTAATTAAATTAAAAGAAATGAAACCACTTGAGAAAACAACTACATGGTGTTGTTGCCTTATATATAAAATATATAAAGTCAAAGTGACATTTCTTGGTTAAACACATCCATTGTTTACGTAGGTTATCTAACGCACACGGTTTTGATGAAAAACCTCTTCAAAAATAAAACATTAAACGTAATCATTGGGAGATTAATTTATTATGGAATCGGAAGTATGATGTTTACCTTTCTATATGGCACAAAAGCCCAAAACAAGATATATATTGTAAAAAAGTCCAAAACAAAATATGAGGTTTGGAGAAAATATAAAAAATAATCTTGTGAATGTACCAAAGCTGAATGGAGTGGAATAAGAAGAATGATACGAGTCTTAAAATAATGAAAAAACATGATCTCTAAGAATGAACTTGGCTGACAGCATTGTCATAAACGTACACTGGCACTAGAATGACTTGATTTCGAATTATGATCCATGTTTTCAGAGGTGGTCAAAATATGATACTGTCCTTAAACCTGTAAAATAGCTAAATGAAAATATAATGTTGGCTGAAGTGCAAATTAGAATATTGAACCTTCAATCTGAGATTAAAATGTGAATATACATGTAAGTTGCTCTTACCGAAAGAGTGTCTGTCACTTAACATATAGTTGGTTAATTTTAAGAATGGTATTTAAACAAGGCTACAAGGTAGCGACTACCTGTCGCTTAGTTTAAATATAGTAATGTTGCAATGTGATGTTGGAAATGTCTATGGGTAGCTATTACATGCCGCTTAACGTAATTATAGAAATGTTACAATTTGATTTTGAGCATGTCTATGAAGATTAGCTTTGTAATAAAGTATAGTTAAATTAAATTAGAAATAATTGTTGCAATTTGAGTTTGAGCATGTCTATGAGGATTTGCTTTGTAATAAAGTTGCTGCTTAATTTAGTTTAAATATAATTAAATCAAAGTAAAAATTAAAAATTTAAGCGCTATATAGTAGTAGTTTAAATCTATCTAAATTATAGTAAAATAACTTTTGTGTTGATGATGGTAAGCAATTGATAATTACTAGGAAGACCCATGAGCATATGCATTTGATGTGTAGATTAGAACTGCTACATATGCTTAGCTTATTTTTGGCATCAATATGAGTATGACAGAGTCGCTACTACCTGGTACTTATCAATGATCGGTTTTTATAAATTAGTACTAATATTATTTTTATTTCTACTTAGTACTAATAATATTTTTAGTACTAAAATAGAATAAAAGGTGGAATTTATTTTATAACTTTTTTATTTTTAATTCAATTTTTAAGAAATAATATTTATAATTTTTTTAATTTTCAATTTAATTAAAAAAATAATGTGTTGTATTGTGTCTACAAGTTTCATTGAACTCTCCTTATTTATTATGGTTTTATTATATTTTTATCGTTATATATATATATTGGTAGTGAATATAAGTTTAACTTAAATATTAAGTTTTTAATAATAAATAATAAACGTAATAAAATAGACTGGTTCAATCTAATTAGAGCCATCGTTGTTCTGAAACTAGTTTTGTGCGGGAAAAGCTTGTGTGTGGACCTGCACGGAGGAATGAAGAATTAGTAAATGGAATAGTACTAAATGGAATGGAATTAGTAAAAAATTAACATGCATAGTACTAATAATGTTTTTAGTACTTGATTACAATAGAAAATGACATTTATTTTATAACTTTTTATTTTCAATTTAATTTTTAAAAAACGATTTTTATAATTTTCAATTTAACTAAAAAATATTGTATTATATTGTGTTTACAAGTTTATTGTTTTTTTTAAGTGAATATAAGTTTAACTTAAATATTAAGTTTTTAATAATTAATAATAATTAGTTATCAACAAAGATATTTTGTTTTTATGCGCGGGAGAGTTTTTAGTGAAAACCCTATGGTCCCCACAGTGTCTTGTTGATGTGGCGAGTTTCGCAATTGGAACGATCACAAATAAACCACAGCCCTTTATGTTATGTTCCGATGGTATGATCGCATCGGAAGTGTTTTAAGTTATGGCCCGATTGCTATATGAGAACCGGACCCGATCTATATTATAGACAACAGTTAAAAGTTGAACTCGGGTCCGATTAACCATCGGCATCGGAACTTTTTCCAATGGCCCGTTTTTTTTGTTATGTCACGGACCCGATCCACTTTTATATAGCGCAGTTAATATTCCATCGCAGGTCCGTTCCTCCATCGGCATCAGAGTTTTTTATTTGAACCGTGTGTTTTGTTATTCAACCGGACCCGGTGCACTTTATAAAGCGGATTGAACAATTGGTTTTCGCATTACACTTATTATTTTATATTATTATAAAGATAATAATTTTATAATATAAAGATTATAATTAGTTCATAGAATTAGGTTAATTGATTGAATTTTATGATTAAAAATATTTTTGTTATTAGTTGTAGAGGTCGTCACGGATGTGTCAATGGTTGAGTTGTGTTCTCTTCACTCCTAGGGTGACTAGTTGGGGAGGTCACCCGTTCAATTGATTAGATTCAGTGATTGAATTGGTAGATAGTGATTTTTTTTTAAGTGAATCTGCTTAATGTAAATGATGTATCATAAATCTTCAATTCATAAATCACAAAAATAAAAATATAAAAATTATTATAATAATATAAATTAAAGTTTTTTTATCATCTTTCATTGCTTTTTCGAGAATGGCATTGCGTGATTACTTTTAGAACATATGCATTTACACTGATATGATATGCGGGTAAGACTGGCTTGCTTGGACGTTTTAAATGAAATCCTGAAATGTAATGGAAAATGATTAGCAGTCTACGCGTATGCTACCTGGCCTCAATTTACAACCTACGTACAAGTCTATGAAGAGTCTACGCTTTTTTAAAAGAAATGTCGGACGCTCAAGAGATAGCTTTGTATCAAATTGGTCTGGATCGTAATTAATTTTTATTGGTTACTATTTTTATTATGTGACAACTCCTACTGCTAATAATAACTGTTAAGATTATTATTACAATCATTTAGATCCGGGGCCATCTAATTATGATGACGTTGATCAATGTCGCGCGTGCCAGTGTAGTGTCTATAAGGTGTTGAATTCACATATTGGATCCTGCTTGGTCCCGAATAAGTTGCCCAATGGCGAGTTGATATGAATGATAGACATGTTCTTGAAATTAGTGGAAAGTCTGGGCAAGTTATTATAATTTCTAATAATTTTTAATATTGAGTAGTAAGTGATTTTTTGGGGAATGTTTTTTATTTTTTTTTATTTTTTTTTGGATTTGAGATATGTTGAAATCATAATTTTTGGATTTAATTGATTTAGAATAGTGTACGATCTATTGAAATTACAGTTTTGATAAGTTAATTTTTCATAATTAAAGTATTTTATGGATTTTTTAGGATGCTGAATTTGTATATGCACTCAAAAAACTAATTTAAACAACACAAATCAAAATTTGACCCTCAATTTTGTAAACTTCATTTTAACCAGAAATCTACCAAAAATTCTCACTTAAATACTACTCCATTTGCAAACGTGTATTGTTTTCATTCCCAACAATAAATAAATAAAATTAGGGTTTTTATATAATCTTTCACTCTCGTTTGATGGATAAGAATTTTTTTGGTAGAATTTTTAAATGGAATCCTAGGGTGCCATGGAGACCATTAGGAGTTTACAATTAGGCTATCTTGGCTAGATCTACAACCTAAGTAGTTGATGAAAAGTCTACAACCTATTTAGGTGTTAGCCAAGAGATCAAGTTACATCACATAGGTCTCAGAAGTAATTGATTTTTATTGTTTCTTTCTTTATTGTGTGTCTAGTACTAGTTGTTCATATTGTGATAAAGTGTTCGATGTAAGGGAGTCATTTTAATAACAACAATGTTAAGGGTGTTATTAAACTTATTTTACCCCTACACTACCTAATTATGAAAAGGTCAATTGAATCTAGAGCTACAATGAAATCCATATTAGATCAATTCTCTCTTTAAGATATAACTATGCAATGAAATTGGCTAATAGGTTTTTGTAGGCAGGCTAAAAGCAATCTCATCCTATTATGTGGGAAAACTAACAATTATATTTTGTTTAAGCTCTAAAAGAGTAAAGTAGTTTCACTTTTGTGATTTGCAATATCTATTATAGTCTTGAAAAACTATTAAGATGGCTATAAATAAACAATAAATACAATCTAATGTACCAAATCAGGTTTGATTTATGCAAGAGCACAATATGACTCATAATTTCTATGTGAGGAAATTTATATATAAACAATAGATGTAATTCATAATTTTATAATAAATGTAAATAGTGGTGTGTTTTTTTATGATTCATAATTTTTATGATGATTACAACTATTAAAACTATTATAAACAAATGATAGATATAATAATCTATTAATTCAAGATACAATTTATATTATTTAAAAAAAAAAAACAAAAAAAACACTTACACAAAATCTATATGATCAATAAAGGAATTGTAACTATTATATCAAACCCAATTAAAAAAATCTAACAGATCTTTGGGAAAAGGAAAAGGATTGAAACAAAACAAAACAGACCTATTCATCTAAAATAGGGAGAAATTTGAACTGAATTGGACCTTTTTTTTTTCCTTTTCTTCGGCCATATTTAATACGCATCATTGACCATTCCAATTTCTCCTATAAAAATTACTCAACATAATAAAAGTAAAAAAAAAAAAAACAACTATCTGATCAATAAAGGAATTGTAATTATGGCTTCAAACCCTGGAAAAAGGAAAAGTATAAAAGGCAAAACATACATACTACGTATTTTGATGGGCACTTCAAATTCTAATTCTAATTGCTTGCTAGCCTCGCATAGATGTCTTATATGTGCTTCCTGCGTCGTTCGAACTCTGAGGACACGGATCTATATCAAAATGAAAAATCCAGATGAACTTAATGTATAAATCACCCTATGCAATTGATGCACTAGGTTATATTCTTCTCTAAATCAAATGAGTGAAATCGCATGCAAGATGTGATGCAAGGGCATTGGGCTCAAAATAACCTTTGTCCATAAATAAATGTAAAGGGGGGTCTCATGTTTTATTTCCCCATGTAATTATTCATAGTTGAGTTATTTTTAGTTAATTAGAGAGGAAAATGTAACTGCTCGAATGATTAGTGGGCAAAGGAAGAGAGTTCGTCTCTGTCTGTCAGAAGGTTAGTCTAAGAGTTAGAGATTTGAAAAGTTTGAGCGTTAGAGGAGTTGAGTCGATTCAAGGCTTTTGTATAAAAATAAGCCTGACAGACATAACAAGGGGATTTGCTTAGAAACTGCATAGGCTGCATAGGACTGTAGTGGAGACAGAGTAGAGGAGAAGGGCCAATTAATCGAAGACCTGGCCAGCTAAAATCTTGTAAGTTAATTCACTGCGTAAATGAGGAATTTGTCTCAGTATAACTGTGCATTTGTTGTTCAAATTATGTGTGGAGAATACCTTGCGTATTTGTGTGTTTGTTGGGTTAATTCTGTGTTCTGTAGTGATATGCGAAATGGAATTCGTGATTGAAGAATTGAATGGTGCCCTGCATCTGATAAGGAACCCGATGATTATTTCTGGCATAGAATATGTATACATGTTCCTGGTGAAGGGAATTTGACTCCCATGTAACTGGCTTGAAGCCCAATAGACAATGGTATGACAATGCCTCGAATCCCCGCGTATTATATATGAAAAAGATTCTATGATTGTTTTAAGATCTGCATGTGTACTTAGTGATGCGATCGCCTGAAGACGGTGTGAGGATACCCTGAATTTGGTGGTTTTGATGGATACTCTGTTCTAAAACAAGAAATCGATGTTAAGTCTGGCTATCAAATATGTTTAAAGGGTAAATTGAACCTGCGTTGGTATGAATTCTGTAAGGGCAACTGTAATACAGTGGAGCCGATTTTGATTACCTCTGAGCTTAATTTGCAAGCTGGATCTGTGGTGAACTGAAACCGATGGAAATCGAATCGATTTCCCATTCTTGGCGTTTAACCTGCATAAATGAAATGAAACTGTATATTGACTGAAGCGAGTTTCAAATGAAGAGAGAAAGCGGAGTATTTGGCGTTGAAACTTTAAAGCGGAACCTTGAGGGTCAGGAACGGAGCCACAGAAGCCTGAACAGTGAAACCGATGTGTGGTAAACCAGTTGTATTCGCGCGATTGAAAGAGTGGGAAGTTGTTTTCATAAAAACAACGCGATATTGCCCATTGACTGACACGTAAGCCAACGGCGGTTTCACAAAACAATGAGTTTCGTGTAGATTGTGAGCGTTAACGCTCGACACTAAAAGTTTTGCGAAACTCCATGATCGTCGTTGGATAGGAGATTGAAGCGCGACGTGACATGGATCGTTGGATCCATTCGACGATTAGCGCAAGGCAAGAAGCTTTGGAGCCCGTCGTTTAAAAAGGTTAGTGCTGGGGTTTTAATCCTGAGTCCAAGGAGCATCAATGTTTCTTTAGTGTTGAATTAAGAAACATATATCTGCATTGATATATATATATATATATATATATTAACAGTGGTTGATCTTATAATTAAGTTGGGATATACATCATAGTAGAGGGACGCGCATTCAAAGATGGTGATAATTTAGAAGATGTAAGGTTCCGTTGGTCTACACATATGAGAGCAGATTTTATGCGTTGTATCATTATTATGGTTGAACCATAGAATAGAAATGATACCCCCGCATGTGGGTTGTATGGTTTCGTTGAAGAACATTGGTATATGCATATGGGTTCATAAACCTATAAAAGGTAAAGAATTCCTCGTATAGAGATAGAATCAAAGAAAAGATGTAGGTATAAGGGTATAGAATCCGGGCTGCTGAAATGTGAGAGTGCCCGGATAGTTGAAACTTGATAAGGTGAGAATTTGGGATGCGCCTATATGCATAGGGAGGAAATTAGTTTAATATCTCAATCTCAGATTGAGATATTTACGCACATAGATTTATTTAAATTGTCAGTTCAAGAGAAAGGAACAAGGTGAGTTTGCCAGAATGTGGATAAGATCGGGCAAGTAATCTTGAATGCATTTTACACGCAGCTTGAGATTAAAATTTTGAAATACCGGGACTGTGGGTTATACCCCCATCAAGATGTGAGGATGTCCACTCCCTATATCTGTTATAAGCAAACGATAACTGTAATATAATTTATCAATTCAGGATTAGTTGCTCATTGCTCGTATATTTAAGTTAATTATTTTAGAAATGAAAGAGAAATCTACAATGGTAGAATTTTTATTAAAGGCTATCCGCAGTTAATTATTTTATAGAACCAAAAAATACTTACCTCGTGAATCTGCTTAATAGTTCATTCTCGTCCGTAATGTTTTGGTTCCAAGATGTGAAGATGCCAACGAGTTAAAAATCAATCAAACCGTATCAAAGGCTCTGTATAAAGGCCCTGGCATCGAGCCTTGTTCTGGATTGATCTCAATTTGAGTCGATACATAGTCTATTGGTTATAGGCAGCGGGAGTGATACAGGATATGCGCATTATGTTGATTCGAACCTATTGAACCTGCATTCGTTATGAGCTGCGTATACCTCTCTGTGTGAAGGGTTCGAGACTGAAGTTCGAGGTAGTTAATATTTTTTTATGAAGGGCAGAGCGAACAGCTGAATCATTAAATTGAACGAAAACCACGGTATGGTTCGATTTCCTTCAAGTTCCTGAGTTGTATGCTATTGAAGGGTTTAATTTCTTAATCTTAGTGCAAAGGGCGAATTCATCCCTTGAACTCTATTTGATTTATATACGTTCGATAAACTCTGTATGTAGAGCATTCGGGTCCTTTTGGGATTCTTTTAATATTGATGAAATTTGTATCGGCATTGCTGAATAGAACCAAGGAGAACGCCAATCATGTCTATCGATATTGAATTTGTATGGAAGCCCGAGCAGAGATCATTGACTGTTGAAGAATGAACGCGGTTGATTTGTGCATGGAGAGCCCACTGGAGAGATCGATGTCATCGTAAGAACCATAAGGGCTAAGCTTGGGTATAGAAATCAAGTTGCATGACAAATGGCTTCAGTTTTATATGCGTAGAAGGCGATTGAATCGATTGTTGTTATGATACATGTGCGGACAAGTTTCATGTACAGAGGTATAACACAGTGATGAAGCCGTGGAACCAGGATGGCACAGTGGGAAGAAAATGAATAGGGGTCTCCAAAATTTGTGCGAACTGTTGAATTAGTGTGAATTTGGATTATGAAACGAAGCTGTTGGCGTTGAAGGCGAATCGTTGAACCAGAAGTAAAGGAAGGCGGAACCACAAAATTGATTGGAACCTTGAGTAGAAAGTAAACAGTAACGACGGTTTTGAGAACGAAAACAACCAGTATCGCGTGGCTATCCAACTGTAAGTGGATTTTCCTTTTCGAACGCGATCTGGGTCTTCAATTGACACATGTCGAAGGGTGGTATTTGAATACCATCCTCATCGTGTGATTTTTAAGAATTAACCCACGTGCATCAAAATCGCGCGAACCTCCGTTCTGTCCGTCGGATCATTGATCTGAATGCGACACTCCACCTGCCGTCGGATGCGTGAGGTTGTTAATATGTGGGCCCGAACGTCGTGGGTTACATGTATATGGGGGACATTCATATATGGTGACATTTTAATGAATATGTGAAGGCAATAACGTTGAATTGTGGTTGTCGCGGAAGTTTAATAAGTTCAACGCATTAAGACTTGGGCAATAATTATACAAGAATTGAAACGTTGGTCTTAATACTTACCTCAGATTCCGAAAGGGTTTCGAAGAAGAGTTAAAGAGCTCTTGTCTAATGTTAATTAAGGTTGAGGGTTGACATTGTTGTAAAGTGGGCGAACATATTATTGTAAGTGGTTGAAGCTACAATGTGATGGTGGTCGATTCATACACCAAGGTCGATTCATATTGGTTTACGTGAGCATCTCGAAGCAATATTTCGCAATAAGGCGGGAGCATTTTGCTATTATGCTACTTATTGACATATATATTTTTATATAAAATCTTTCTAACATATTTTTGTCAAAATATGATTATCACCCCAAAAAAATATTATATACATTGTATAGATCTGAGAAGCGAAATTCTTAATATATATTTTTATGAACATTAAACGATAAATTTTTTCTACTTGTTCTTAAATATTAAGTTTATTATTCGACAGTATTGAGTACTGACCAGGCCGGCCGCAGAAACGTTCTCGTATGAGGTGAAAGGAACTGTCAATTAAGGCGCTAATATAAACATTAACCCTTTCTTCAGATAAAGTACAGGCACAATAGCCCGACTGCAGATAAAGTACAAGACCTGCAGGATAGATATGAATGTTAATGACAGTACAAATAATGGTGATAAAATCTAGGCATTTTGCAATAACAAGTGAAAGTTTTTGGCCAATTAGATAACAGATAATTCAAATTAAAATAATTAAAATAAATAAACAATAATAAATCTTATAGTGAACCATGGAAAAAATGAAAAAATTTTGAAAACATATGTCTAATCAAGGTGAATTAATGTCACAATCAGGAAAAACCTGATGCGTAGTATCCTGCCAGTGGCAGGTACAATAAGGATTAGGTAGGGGTTTTAATTTATAAAATTGTTGGTCTAAGAAATACATATATGATGAGTATATATATTCACTATATATATAATGTAGTATATTTAAATTTAGTTATTAAAATTTAAAAAGATATAAAATAAGTGTTATATAATAATTAGTTTTTTTTTTTAGTTTAAATATAGTTAGATTAGATGGAAAGAGCTGCACACGTTAATAATAAATAATTATATGTTAAAATTCGAGTTGGGAGGAAGTAGGGCTATCGATAATTAAATTTTGTTTGAAGGTTATCTATTAGAAAAATATGAAAATTAATATGTCCCAACAAATATACGCTTAGTAAACAAATATGCTAGTTGTGTTTTTTAGTATAGATATAGTTAGATTAGATGAAAAGAGTTGCACACGTTAATAATAAATAATTAGATGTTAAAATTCGAGTTGGGAGGAAGTACGGCTATCGATAATTAAATTTTGTTTGAAGGTTATGTATTAGAAAAATATGCAAATTAATATGTCCCAACAAATATACTCTTAGTAAACAAGTATGCTAGTTGTCAATTGTTAGACGATTATCCAAAAAAAAACATGCTAATTGTGAAAGATTAATAAAATGTCCACATTGTCCTAAAAATGTTGATATCCAAATCAATAATTAAATCGATAATATATATTGATTAACATAAATTGGATTTTGACTCTAATATGACTATATCCATACCCTTGGAGAAAAGAGTTTATATAATTTCTTTTTTATAATATTCATTTTAATATTTTTAGATTATTTGTTTATGTATTTATTTTATGTTTTAAAATATGTGTTATATATCAATTTTTAAAAGATAAAAAAAAAAATATTATTTAGATATAGAATAAAATTATACTTATTTTATATTGAAAAATATATTTAAAATGTTGATTTAAAAAAAAAATTGTAATAATTAAAATTAATAATATGTTCTGTATAATTTAATAATACACTTTTTATTATATTATTAATTTTTATATATTTAAATTATTTATATATAAATTATTTTATTTATATGTGAATATCATTTTTATTTTTACATTAATAAAATTTAAAAAAAAATTAATACAAATATTTTTATATTCACTGACTTTCTTTTTATTAATTTTATTTATATGTAATTTTTTTGAGAGATCATACCTTGATATTAAATCCCATACACATATGAAAGTCTTTCACCTAGCCTTACCTGTTGAGTTGTGTAATGTTAAAGAAATGCTAAAGGAGATCACATTTAATATGAGGGTTATATATATATATATATATATATACATATATATATATATATATATATATATATATATATATATATATATTTATTTATTTATTTATTTATTTATTTATTTATTTATTTATTGTGTGTCGTGTCAATGATATTTACATTAAAGTGTATGATAAATTTATATAAACTTAATAGCATTTAATAAGAAGCTGCCAGTTTTTTAGTCTTAGAACATAAATGCCAACTATTTTTTGGTATTTATTTTTTAATAAGATATTTATATTGTAGTAGAATAATATTTTATGAATTGACAATATGTACAACATCATTATTGTAAGGTTAGCAAATTAATGCAATGAGCATCATTATTGTAAGGTTAGCAAATTAATACAATGAGCAAGAAGATGTTCAATATAATAGTCAATGAGGTTAGAAATAAGTAATTTAAATTATTTTTTTAAATACTAAAATTTAATGTGCAATGTTTAACTATAAAATTTTTGCAAATTATTTTGGTGAAACCTAAATAAATATGGGTTTTACAAAAAACCAAATACATTATCTATTATAGATTTTTTTGGTGAAATCCAAACAAATATGAGTTTGACCAAAAACCAAATGCATTATCTACTACCTGCTACAAAGATAATAATAATATTATATATTATTTTTAAAAGAGTATATATATATGTGTGTGTGTGTGTGTGTGAGAGAGTTGTCTTTAATGATTTTTTGAAAACATTTTTTAATTTATTTTTCTATATAATTTGTCTAAATTCCTGTAGGAATTCATTGAAATCACAAAGTTATGGTGTTGAATCCATATTTGTAGTTAAAAAAAACCAATTTAAATAACACAAATGAAGGTTTCACCTAATATTTTTCCACCAAATTTAGGCCAGAAATCCCACCTAAAACTACAAAAAGTCTCATTAAAGACAACTCTTATATATATATATATATATATATATATATATATATATATATATATATATATATATATATATAAGTTTGAAGAATAATAAAATTAAAATTATATATATTATTTTAAAAAATTAAAATAATATTATATTTAATGGTGTGATGATAAACCACACTGGTTGGTTCGAAACGCGTCGACCTCGTTCTTTTGCATGTGATTACTACCGAAAGAATTTCTACAAATTTATATTATGGATCACAGAAGCTTAGATTCCAAAAAAACAAATTATATTATTATATTTATTTAAGTAGCATAGATATATTTTAATTCTCAATTTATAAAGTTTTGAGAGGAAACAAAACTCTCGAGATGTTTTTTGAGTTTAAAATCTAAAGAAAAAATAGATTTGATTCCTTTAGTAACTTCGTAGACCAAGATTTAAGATGATGTTATGTTGGCTCTTAATGATATTATATATATTTATAAAAGTTTTATGGTGGTAGTATGTAGATGGGTACTTTATGGCCTCTAGGAGGACAAAGTGTTCATGTACTCATGGGCTCTTGGCCATATGACGATAATAAAGAACTGATATAGGTGGATATTGGTGGTCATCGACCTATTCCACTTAGACCCCCAACATTGTTTCCTTTCAATTTCCTTAATTCTAGCACAAATTTCTATTTTGACAGTTTTTCGGGTCCTGAACTTCTAGATCTATTTTGAAGCTCTAAACAAAGAAATTCGGGGCTTGCCAGGAAAGTAGGGGTTTGTCAAGAAATGTTATTGTCCTCATATAGATCTTTCTAACGAGGGATCATACGCACCAAATGGAGATCATATGACCAAATTACGACCCCACGAATTTGGCGTTCCATCTAATCCCAATGGGGTCCACAAAGTTTTGGCGCTTTATCTCCTTGGGTTAGGTTTTTGGATGTTTAGGGTTTTGAATTATATTATAGATATGCCTTACGTGGACTCCCACCACCACTTTAAAGTGAGGAAACTGAAAGACTAAATTGTCACTACTTTTTTTAAGAGCTTTGCCTTTTAATTATTTATGTTATTAGTGTTATTAATGGTCTTAGTAAATATTATTTTTATCTTTATTAATGATTTCAATAAAGATCCAATTTGTATTTTAAAGTTATTAATTCAATAAAAATATGATTATTTTAATTAATGGTTTCAATAAAGATCCAATTTGTATTTTAGAGTTATTAAATTAATAAAGATAGGATTATTTCATATTTTATATTAAGAGTTTTTTAAAATAAGTTATGATTTTTTAATATTATTAATAAGAAAGCAAATAAATTAGAATTTTAGTAATTTAATATAGTTCATGTAATATATATATATATATATATATATATATATATATATATATATATATATATATATATATATATATATTCTCCAATATTGCCACATATTTTATAAAAAACTTCAATTTCTATTGAATGAGTGTGTAATTTTATTTATTTATTTATTTTATATTTTTTCTAGAGATAACACTATTTTTTTTTTTAAATGTTAGTTGTTTTGTACTCAATTTGTTTATATATGAAAATCTTTTCAACATGTGCATATGAATAACAAATCAAAAATTTATTATTATTGTTATCGGGTAGACTTGGACTCTTCACCATAAAATATTAATTACAAATAACCAAATACCTCAATTTACTAATCAATAAAATCTAAATTAACCCAATTCTAAACCTTAATATTAACTTTAATTTAATATTTTTAAATTAACTTATTTACCTTTAAACTAAAAACAAGCACTAACTACTCTATATATATTCCAAACATTTCTTACTCAAAGGTACTTGTTGGTCAATACCACATGGAATAGTCATATAGATTCCGGTTGGCTCGCTGCTTGTCATTTTTATATATTTATCCCATCATATACACCCTAATTCTCACCTAATGCACATTTTATATTTATTTACATCACTTAAATATTCGTTGTACAATATGTATAATATCAAATGTTTAATGGGGCCGTGGACTTGAGCTTCAAAGGATAATATTATAGACATCACGATTTATAATTTACAATGATATTACATCATAACAAGGTAACTTTACAAGGTTTTTTTTTATAATTTTTTAATTTTTTAATTTTATAAGTAATTAAAATTTTATATTTATATTTTTGGAAAGTATTTAAAATAAGATAACAAAAATTTAAATATTATAATTTTTATTAGCCGTTTATGGTTATGGGGATAATTTATTGGAGTGAAATTTTGAATAGTTAGTAAAGTATGTTTATGATAAAAAAAGGAAACAAATTATTTATTAGATATACAAAAGATAAATAAAGAGATTTTTCATTAAAATTAATTAATTTTAAATAATTTATTGGTTTATTTTTAAGCAAAAAGTTATGTTTAGACCAAACTATAATCAAAATGAGGAAAGCCCATAAAAATGGTTTACTTGAATCCATTTTAAGCAATGGAGGGATCAAATTTGGGAGGGTTTTAATGGAAATGCTTTATGTATAGGAAAGTTCATGTTTCACTTAGAGAATAAACTACATGTTAAAGTTTTACGGGATGTTTCTCTCTACAATTACAACCCTATCAACTTTAGTATTAGCTTAATTGGAAGGAATGATCACTCTAAGTGGTTTGCATTTGCATGCATATGTGTTTTGCAAATCTATAGTGATTCACACCCATATAACTCGTTTGCAATGTCTACAGATGCATTATTCATTACACGAAATTTTTTTCGTATTTTTTAGCCATATTTCTTCCACTATAGAGAAGGGAAATTCACTCCTCCCAACTATAATAACTCAACTGAAGAACTTTGTATTCCTTTACCAATTAATATGGGTTTGATATCCTAAAGAAGTCTTCATCTTTGTCTTATAAGGATTTCCCATGATCATCTAACACACATTCATGAGCACTATATCACACTTGGTCTAGCCAACAAACTCCATAAGGACTACAGCTCTAAATGATCATTGCAGATTACAACCAATGTTTCATTATTATGTAATTATCCGTTTGAATATGGATTTGGAATATTCACCTTGGATTAAATTCAAATTCTTCATTGATTATCGCCATGAATGTCTTCATTTTCACCTTCACATACAATTGTTAAAAAGTTATATATTACTGTTGAGGAGGTAAATCCCCTCTGCGAACAGAGGCGATCCCACTAGCCTAGATCGAGTCTAGCAACAATCAAGTCATGCAATGATGTTGGTTCCTAGTTACAAAAATACAAAGATCGCGATGAGTAGCCTACCTCAAATCATACGCAGTTGTCGTTGGAGAAAAGATGATGTTTCCCGTCCCTCGCTTGACAGATCACAATCCTTCCGTTCGACACGTCTGGACACCTGTACACATGCAGGGAAACGACGACATACAACGTAACATCTAAAGCATGTAACTATATATCAGTCAGAGAGGATATAATTCATTGCATTACATAAAGAAATGAACACGTGAATGGAACCAAAATCAAAGTCGCTTATATTATAAATGACAAAAGGGAGATTACAACCAAATGCTCTGACGCTATGATCTTCCTTCGGCGGGGCTTGCAGCGAAGCGTGTCTCAACAAATCCTGTCGGGAATCTGGACAAAGCTCTCTCTCTTACGAGATTCTCTTCGGCTTAGTTCTCGATAGTTGCCCAGTTATAGTTTCCTTCCTACAAGTTCAGCTAGCTTGCTAATGGAGAGTGTAAGCTTTTATAGATGGAGGAAAGGAAGTTGGGATCCCTATAATCATGAGATAGGTCTTATCTCTTAGGAAGGTTCCATGATAGGTGGAAAACTACTTCCTATAAATGGAGATCAAGAGCTAAACCACTCAACTCCTTTTGATGATTCATTCTGGAGTTTGTTAGAATCAAACTTCCGCCATTTATTTTTAAAAAACATCCCTTAATAAGCTTGGTGCGAGTGAAACACAGGGACAAAGTGCCAGTTGGCGTGCCCTCTAGTGTGGATTTCCCCCATTGGCGCGAGGGATGAACTGGCTAGTCGCGCCAAGGCTAAAACATCTGTTTTTAGGGTTTTTCAGAGGAAATGTTCTTCAGGAGAATGTTTTTCCTTATGCAAGAGGATGTCATGAAGGTGGTTTCAGGACATTTTACTGTTCACAGGTCACGGGAATAGTCCTCCAATGTACGGGAGGAGGGATTGCAGGGACAATGACAAAATTTTGTGTAACAGATGCCCCCTAAAGCATTAGGTCCGAGAGAGAGGGAGGGGTGAAATGCTTTATGAGAATGCGCCCAACCGAAAACACTGTCGTCGAAAGACCTACAAATACAAATACAACTGATATCTCTGATACATGATATGTGGTATGGGCGTAGCCATCCATAATAGAGTGTACAATAACCGGGATCCAAGGTATGGACGCAGCCATCCAGCAAAGAAGGATCAACAAGTAGACTCAGGTATGGTCGCAGCCATCCAATCAAATGAGTCATGTAACTAATCATGATAATCCACAAAGAATCCACAGCCTGGATTTTATCAGACAAGATCCAGGGTCTTGCGCTCCATCTCGACCCGAACAGAGTACAAGTCCGAGCATGTGAATAAGTGAGCTGAAGTCGAACATGCTAGAACATCGTCTGATTACCGGGCTCTGCAAAACTTTCTGGCCGACGAAAAGTTATACAATAGTTCGGCCGAACTTTTGATTAAAAGTTCGGCTGAACTATTAAGTCGTTAGACTTAACGAGCCGTTGACGCAAAACATAGTTTGGCCAAACTTTTAATCAAAGTTCGGCCGAACTAATGAGTCACCAGTTACGCAAAAACCAGGCTCTGAATACGTTTCTGCAACTTTCGACTGATTAAACTCCATGAAAGGTTGTTAATTAACTGTCAGAACCAAGACAAGCATTTTCAGAATTGAATCTACTTTCAGGAAATATAACTTTTATGGAATTTCATAAACATTTACTAATTTTAATTATTTTTCTAATAAAATGGGTGCAAACAATTTCTGAGGGTCATTGTGATTCAGTGAAATCAAAATTTTGTATCTCCCAAAATACATTGTAAAAAAAATTGAAAAAATTATGGGGCATTACATTGGTTCGTCGTCTCTAATGGGTAGCTTTTAGATTTTTAGTTTATAACTTATATGTTAAGAAATTTCTTGCGACGCGAAACATATCCAAAATATGCAGTTTTTCGTATTGGACCAGTTCAAAAAATTCTAGTAATTATGATATGCATCCATTGGCTTTGTAAATATGACGAAAACAAAGTAGAATCTGTCTAGATTGTTGTAACACATTTTGTTTTTTCAAAAACACAAATTTTCAATGAATACAGCATTGCGACATAACATGACTTCTTATGAATCCTTTGATTGTTAAGAAACACACACTCAAAGAAATGCTAAGTTGACATATCAAATTTGCATAAAAAAATTTCAAAAAATAAGTAATAGAAAGCTAACAAAATTTCTCACAACTTTTATTTTTATCGCAAAATGAAATTCTACACAGAAAAATTGTTATAGTTTGCAGAAAGTTGAAGAACCGAAAAAAATGAAATTTTTTTCTCAAAAAAGGGCAAAAAGTGTAACCCAGCTTCACATTTTCACCCTACCAGCCAATAATGAAAGTCGTTAACAGATGCGAGAGGAACCACCAATAATGAGGATGGCCTTCAAGGTACTATAGGTACAATCCATGGAATGTGAACAATGAGCTGGCATCGAACACCCGCAGAATCATTCGATCGAAGGCCAATAATGAAAACCTTGTGTCGAATGAGAAGAACCTGCCATTGAGGCATGCAGGCTCCAAGGTACTTGAAGGGAGTCTCTAGATCAGCTTCCTGGATAATGAGCTGAAGTCGATAGGAAGTGACCTTGATCGAAGGTGGGCCATAGTGTTTCCCACATCATCGACCCGAGACAGAGGAACATGATGTTTGTGAATCAAGATCAGTAGAGAATCAGAGGGAGGTTGAAAACTGCAGAGGCCAACTTCTCTTGAACATATCGGCGGCACGACATTAGATTTGGCAGTATTTGACATCAAAGGATCTGAGGTCATGATGATGTGGTAAAGAGCAGATGAGTGGTCAAAAGAGATTACCCAAACCCACGGAGGCAAGCAGATAACGAGATGAGATGTCCCCAACCCGACACGAATGCAAACAAGTGCCATTTTCAAGAGCAACATACTGTCGACACGATGGTGATACTGGTTCCATTTTCCCCCACCATTTCGGGCGCGTACCCCAATTATTTTTGGAAACAAGCTTGAAGGGGATAGCATATGCTTGCGATATAAGTTTGTCCTTCGGACAAATCCAACCTAGTACATTTAACGAGCCATAGGAAGGAGGAACTCGAGTAACATCATTGCGATGGAGTTCGATGTCATCAATTTTTAACGAGTCTGACAAAGGAAGAACTCGACATATTTTCATGTTTAGAGAGTTTGAAAAGACAGCGGAAAAGAAAACTCCAGCAGTCCCTTTTCGTAGATAGTCTCGCAGATCCGTAAAGGTAGAAAACTATGTCTGAGAGAACCTCCTAGTCCCGATAGGCTAGGGTATTCCTCTTTCGTAAACAATCTATCCTAGCCCGAAAAAGGGGTAAACGTATACTGGGTAGATGTCATTTTGCAGCCAATTTAATGAGCTCAAAACAACAAGCGACTCGGCAATCTTTTCAGTTTTAGAGAGTCAGAAAAGAGCTGAAAGGTAACTCCTCCTGGAGGAACGAGTGGTATAAAGGGCAGCAACTATTTTCGGTGATGGTGGAACTACTCAAAACAAGATAAAGGTCAATAGGCTAGCTAACAAGACCACTCATCACAGCGGTTCCTCGGGAATGGGTAAAACAACCAAGTGAAGGCATATGATCGGCCAAGCAGATAGGGACGTTGGAATGAGAAAACCAAGGTTCATCTGGAAAAACGGGCTGATAAAATGGCAATCACAAGAGGTAAAATGGGAATGGTTTCATTTTTACACAAGCTTGAAATCATGAGAAACTTTTCTTGGAATTGGTTTCATTTTTATACAAGCTTGACACAAAGATAAACTATGCTTGAAACCAGTTTCATTTTTACACAAGCTTGAAATGGAAACAAACTATGCTTGAAAAATTTAAGCATGCCCCCAGCATGGTGACTCAATTCGAGGTACATGCCCCCCAAGCTTCAGTCCATAGAAAATGGAGTGAAGGTTCAAAAACGAGATTAGAGAAAGACTTGAATGGGATTTTACGAGATCTTATCAAAGACTCGAATTGAATAGGAACGTGTTTCATTGTTTTAACGAGGTTGACACATTAAAAGAACTATCCTCAGATGACCTTGTTTCATTTTTTAATGAGGTTGATAAAGAAGACAAACTATCCTCGAAAGACCTTGTTTCATGATGAATAAGAAGTCATGGCTTCCAAGAGTTTCACACCGGATGGGAGAACAACATCTCGGAAATCAGGAACCAATGCCCCCAGCACCTGATGCACAACGACACTATCACTAAATGCGGGCACGGGACAGGTAGCCACATAATTAACCTATGGCGGGGAAGATACAACCGACGGATAAAGACCCAGAAGGGATGATGGTGGACCAGATTTCATGTTAGGACCAAAGAATGAAAGTTGATCAATGGTCACGATCTGACCTTGGTGCGGAAAACACATCACACGAAAGAGGGAGGAGACAAGCACTCCCATGGCATAAGTATAATCGCGGCCCAAGAGTAAATTAAAATCCAAGGGGCCTAGAAAAACCATCACGTCCATATGGACGGTTTTCCCTCCCAAAGTAACAGACAACTTCAGAAGGATCCCTAACGGTTGACTGGTTCCTCTGTTAAACGCCAACAGATTCTGTGTAACAGGTACAAGCAGCGGTGAACCGAAAGCTTGCCAAGTAGTCGAGGATAAAATACTAACAGACGCACCTTCATCTTTAATGGTGTTGGGTACGACCAGATGGGAGGCTTGTACCATGATCTCAAAGGGCACATAAGAAGGAAGGCGATAACCTGCGAATCGAACCCAATCGAAGGAAGCGACCAAACTACTTGGAGGGGTTACCATCGAACCGAGATGGTCTTCCCCTAGTGTTACGGGAAAAGAAGGAGCATCCTCCACCACCTCCATCATGGAGGCAGAAGGAGTATCCTCCGGGACCTCCATCATGGGAGGCAGAGGAGTAGCTTCCTGAGATATAGGGATAGGAGAATCTTTCTCCAAGTCCGAGGAATTTGAAGAAACAAGAAGAACCTGAGGGATGTGAGATCCACTCTCAACGGAAAAGACCTGGCATACCACAGACGGGGCCAGCTCAACCTATCCCACAACCAATGGTTGGTCAGGGATGGATTCATGATGGTGAATTTCCAGGGGAGTGGGATCAAGCAAGGATGACTCTTGAATGATCGTTGAATCAACTGGTGAAGGACTCAAAGAAATCTGTTTGTAACCAGCTGGAAGGCACGGTGCAGAAACAGTCGAGTTGTCCAAAACTCTCTTGGCTTCATCCATATACGGACAAAGGTGAATGGCATGGTGCCCTTCACACAACTTACAGGGATTCGTAAGCTTACCCTGCTTCTTAGGAGCTTTAACAACACTAGCTGAAGACGTGCCCCCAACCTGGCTCCTGGAGGCCAAAGGTAACAGCGGACGACCGTTGGACCATACTTCAAGCACCTTGGGAATTCCAGGGCAATCTCGAAGAAGATGGTTTCCCTGGCACAACATGCAAGGGAACTTAACTTTCCGGGGAGGGTTGGAAGGTTCATTGGGAGCAGGTGTTTTAGAAGCAACAACTGCGGGATTAGCCTCTCGCTTATCTGACTTCTTCTTCTTAGTCTTCTTCTTCTTCTTCTTAGCCACCTGGGTACTAGAATCCAAACTTTCACCAGGAAAAGTAGAAGATGAGGATGAAGAAACAGGCGAAGAAGGGGATAAGTCCACCTTCGAATCAACATGGCGTTGCTCAGGCGAAGGAGTGGATGGTATGGTAGCCGGAACACTTGAGACCACAGAGGTTGAAAAAAACCAAATAGGAAACCCAACAGTTAACCCAGGGAGGGATAACGTGGCCATATAAGGAGCACCAATATTTCCTAAAGCAGGAAAAGGACTAGGAATCCCTTCAGAGGGGACTCCTTGATTGGAAAACTTTGGAAAAGTTGCCATCAGAAACGACCTTGAAATAAAACACTAAGGACAAAAATTCTAACCAGGAATATTTTGTGGGCGATTAATTTTGAAGTCACTGAAACCAGACTCTGCTGTTTCATATTTTAAGAGTCGAGAGACAAGCAAAAGGTGACTCTATCGCTTTCAATTTGGAAACAAGCGTAAAAGGACAAGCGCTTGATGATCTTTTCAAATTTAGTGAGTCAGTAAAGATCAAAATGACTGCTTTGGTAATCTAGGCAAATGGGTGTACCAGATATCCGTGAACTGCCATATACACCTTGGTAAAAATGAAAGAGAAAGAAACCAAGGACTTGACGTACGTGTAGGTAATCTCCCCGAATGTTGTGTCTGGTGTATCACGGGTAAAAGGCAGCAGAATCGGCTTCCTACAGATAAAGGATTGCAACCTAATGGGGTCTCCCTTTATATACTCGACGGTACGGGGAGCACAAGTCCATACTAGCGCTGTCTGTAGCCATATGGTGAGCGACAACTGCTAGGTTTAAAGATGCCAGAACACGTCTCTACCTTAGACTACTAGATGTTCCGTTAATGTTTCAATGTTTCCTTATGTTAATTTAGTAAATTTTAAAGTTGATCTTCAATTTACATTTCGATTTCCAGGCCCTATCGAATGTTGGATCTCATAAAACCTCTAAATGCAAACTACATGCCACAAAACATCATTTTGTTCAATGAAGAGCTATCTACGGGAGAGTTGAGAGCTTTTCAAATGACAACGAAACGAAAGGCACAAAAACATCCACTACTGTTTCCAGTGCAAGCTAATGAAACTAGAAAACTTCTCTCTTAGAGTTATATAACACTAGTAATGCGACATAGCTTTCAATTTTCACTAGGCTAATCAAAATGCAAAGAAATTTGTTTTTGTATTTTTCAATATTTTAGAGCAAATGCACTAAATGAATGAAAAAACTAATGAAAACACCAATTCGAGAAATGACAGTGAGAGAGCTGAAACAAACAAGTTCACTCAATACAAACGCACGCAATCAACACTCAAACTGATGACAAAATCCCTCAAAGCGAAGAAGAATCTCGAAAAAGACTCACACAAACCGTGTAATCTAGGCTTAGAGTGACACAAAGCGAAACTGAATGAAAGAGAGAACAATCACTCAACTAACGCAATGATACAATGGAATCCAGCAAAACGAATGCAAAGAAGTGAAAACGAAGTTGACCGGGAAAGCAAGGACCCAAAAATCCCATGGGAGGCTCAACACACTGAAGCATCTAGAAGCCCTAGGGCTAGAATGCAAAACTGATAGTAAAGGGCAAACAACCGGAGGACAAGGGCCAAACACAGTCAACAATGACTTCAAGGCACTCAATCAATTAGAAAAATGACACCAGGACCAAAACTCAAGCTCAGAGAGCCCAAAAGCAAGCAAACCCTAACACCAAACAGAGTTGACGCGCCTTTTTGGCTATAATCTGCGCCAAAAAATCATTGGCGCAGGGGCCTAACTAGCAACAAGCGCCAGTTGGCGCGACTGTCAAGAGCTAAACCGCGCCAATCGAGTTTACTATGGGAAAAAGATGAAAAATGACAAACAGAGACTAGATCTGGTCTTCTGGGGGCTGAAGAGGGGTTTGACACCAACGAAGGTGAACAACAAGAGAAAATAAATCAATCAAAAGCCAAAAACAACCAAAAGAGGAAAGACTAACTCCAAATGACTTCCTAGTGGAGTTGCCAAATTGTTGAGGAGGTAAATCCCCTCTGCGGACAAAGGCGATCCCACTAGCCTAGATCGGGTCTAGCAACAATCAAGTCACGCAATGACGTTGGTTCCTAGTTACAAAAAGACAAAGATCGCGATGAGTAGCCTACCTTAAATCCCACGTAGTTGTCGTTGGAGAAAAGATGATGTTTCCCGTCCCTCGCTTGAAAAATCACAATCCTTCCGTTCGACACGTCTGGACACCTGTACACATGCAGGGAAACGACGACATACAATGTAACATCTAAAGCATGTAACTATATATCAGTCAGAGAGGATATAATTCATTGCATTACATAAAGAAATGAACACATGAATGGAACCAAAATTAGAGTCGCTTATATTATAAATGACAAAAGGGAGATTACAACCAAATGCTCTGATGCTATGATCTTCCTTCGGCGGGGCTTGCAGCAGAGCGTGTCTCAACAAAGCCTGTCGGGAATCTGGACAAAGCTCTCTCTCTTACGAGATTCTCTTCGGCTTAGCTCTCAATAGTTGCCCAGCGATAGTTTCCTTCCTACAAGTTCAGCTAGCTTGCTAATGGAGAGGGCAAGCTTTTATAGATGAAGGAAAGGAAGTTGGGATCCCTATAATCATGGGATATGCCCTATATCTTAGGAAGGTTCCATGATAGGTGGAAAACCACTTCCTATACATGGAGATCCGAGCCAAACCACTCAACTCCTTTTGATGATTCATTCTAGAGTTTGTTAGAATCAAACTTCTGCCATTTATTTTTAAAAAACATCCCTTAATAAGCTTGGCGTGAATGAAACACAGGGACAAAGTGCCAGTTGGCGCGCCCTCTAGTGTGGATTTCCCCCATTGATGCGAGGGATGAACTGGCTAGTCGCGCCAAGGCTAAAACATCTGTTTTTAGGGTTTTTCAGAGGAAATGTTCTTCAGGAGAATGTTTGTCCTTATGCAAGAGGATGCCATGAAGGTGGTTTCAAGACATTTTACTGTTCACAGGTCACGAGAATAGTCCTCCAATGTACGGGACAAGGGATTGCAGGGACGATGACAAAATGATGTGTAACAATTACATAGAAATGGAACACATAAAATATGCAGAAACACAAACACATAAATAACATATAAAACAAGAGAGACACAGATATATGTGGTTCACCCAACTTGGGCTACGTCCGTGGAAACAACCAGTCCGTCCTTTCTATTATCCAACAAAATGAAGAGACACAACATACAACAGATCCATTGTAATATCCTCTACTCTCTCACACAGTCCCTCTTTCTAGTTCTCGCTCAGAATATACACTCAATACACAGCCGCAATACAATACCCTCATACAAAACGAGGGGTTGCCTTCTCGAGCAAAAAACCCTACATTAAACATAACTTCTACCGTCATATCATCTGCTTAATGAACGACCCAGATTGACTACAAAATTACAATATTACAAGGCAATTTTAGGGGCACTTCCCCCGAACCCCCCTCCAGGGGAAGGGGGGTCTCATAAAATCGTCGTCGCCCCCCACCCCCCCCGGACCCCCCTAACAGCGATTAAACGATGAGTGGCATTGTCGCCTCGTTAAGAACATGGGTCTAACGCGACGATACATCTAAATAAAGAAGATAATCAAGCTCCACACCCAACAAAAATAACATTATTTATACTTGACTATGGAATTTGTATTAGCCAAAAAATTCTATTTCACATTATTACTTATGTGCTCATTTTATTTAACTTCATATTGGGCCGAGAATTAACTAAAATATGGACATCTTCAAGTTACAATCCTTCTACTCTCATGGAGTTCAATCTTGGTGAGTCATCTCCTCAAACATTCTCTTCAAAGCAATATTTTTTCCACTAGTGCTCAACCATTCTCACTATAACATGGACTACATTACAAGGCTTACTAAGTCTCTCTTATTTTTTAGAAGCACGACCATATAGGTGCATGTGTGAAGGAATTCTATTACACCTATTCTTAGTTATATGAACTTTTATTTTGGCATTTCTCAATTTTTGTGTGGATGAGTTGTGCTTAGGATTTTAACATGACATTTTTATATATATGAAGATGCAACCATTTAAAAAATTATCATGTTTTCTTAGATTTGTCATATCCACCATCTTTCCAAGGACTTTGAGTGTCTATGGTGTTGTATAGTGGATAATATAATACGAGTAAGCTCAAATTATATTATTCATAATGTCGTTAACATCTTATAACAATTATGTAACTTTGCTTTGAAATTGCAACCAAGAATTTATATCCCTCCAATTTGTAAGAAGTCCCTCACATTTGTTGATATACCTCATCTTAAAAAAAATAATCATTAATTTTTACTATAAACTAAACCATAATTGTTTAAGATTAATCTTAACAATAATCATTCTAACAATTTCTAACTACTTATATTAGCGTCATGTTTTATTCATATTTCCTTAGAATATAAAAAATGTAATATAGCTTGAGTAATATATTCATGAATTAAAAACCCAAAAAAATTTGTTAGTTTCGAATCACTTATATTAACCTCATGTTTCATTCATATTTCCTCATAGTATAAAGAATGTACTATAGCTTAAGTAATATGTTCATGAATTAAAAACCCAAAAGAATTTGTTAGTTTCTAACCACTTATATTAACCTCATGTTTCATTCCTATTTGCTCATAATATAAAGAATGTACATTTGTTTGTGTATAAAAGAAGGTATCCTTACATTTTTAGTTACATTCTCATGACTTCTCCTCGGGTTATATATGGTTTGATAGTATGGAAATTTACACCAAATTAATAGAGCGGGTTTATGATAGTAAATACCCAAGGAAAATTCCAACTACATTTTCATGCTTTGAAGTAATAAGTACATTTCCCAATAAGGAATCACATTACCTTTTATGAAATATTTCATAACGTGGTTTACATTTTATAAGTGATATGAAGAAAATATAAAAACAACTACATTTTCATGCTTTGAAATAATAAGTACATTTCCCAATAAGGAATCATGATTGTACATTACTTTTGATATTTCATAGGGTGATTTACATTTTATAAAAATATAAATACATAAGGACAAACTTTTAACATTCATACTTAGACTTTGGGTTTGAAAATCTTAAATGCAATGATATGAAAATTTGAAGAGCCAAGTTTTGGATGGGCATTTTTAAAATTGAATTTACAACTCAAGACGATTTTACAATTGTATGATAAAATTAGCATTTGCCACATAAAATTAGCTAATTAGCTTCATCATTTGGGAAAAGTATGCGTAAATGTGTGTGATATATACCTTAATTCTTATTTTGTTATTCTTAAAGTTACATATAATGATTAAAGTTGGATTTGGGAATAGTACAATTAACAAAATATAACTAGTAGCTTGTAACATAGTTAAGGAAAGTGGTAAAATATAATAATAATATTATATATTATTTTTCAAAATTATATATATATATATATATATATATATATATATATATATATATAATTGTGAAAAATAATAAAATTTATATTATATGTTATTTAAAAAAATTAAAATAATAGTATATTTAATGGTGTGATGATAAAGTTTAAATTATGAATATGATTAATTTAATTAAAAAGAAATTATATTATTATATTTATTTAGTTAGTATAGATCTATCTTAACTCTAGATTTATAAATTTTTGAGAGGGAACAAATCTTTCGAGATGCAAATCTTTTTTTGAGTTCAAAATCTAAAGAAAAATTTGCCCATCGAGATAGATTTTATTCCTCTAGTAGCTTCGTAGATCAAGAGTTAAGATGATTCTATGTTGGTTCTGAATGATATTATTTATATTTATACAAGTTTTATGGTGGAAGTATGGGGATGGGTACTTTAAGGCCTCGAGGAGGACAAAGTGTTTAGGTACTCATGGGGTCTTGGTCATATGAAGATAATAAAGTAATGATCCAGGTAAATATTGGTGGTCACCGACCTATTCCACTTAAGACCCCCAACATTGTTTCCTTTCAGTTTCCTTAATTCTGGCACAACTTTCTATTTTGGAAGTTTTCAAGTCCTGAACTTCCAGGGCCAATTTGAAGCTCTAAACGAAGAAATTTGGGGCTTGCTGGAAAAGTAGGGGCTTGTCGAGAAATTTTTTTGTCATCGGATAAATCTTTCTAACGAGGTATCGTACGCGCCGAACAGAGATCATATGACCAAATTACAACCCCAGGAATTTTGCATTCCAACTAATCCCAATGGGGCTCACAAAATTTTGGTGTTTCATCTCCTAGGGTTAGGTTTTTGGATGTTTATGGTTTTCTATTGTTTCTCAATCCTAAAAAGGCCACCAAGCCTCATTGTAACACAGTTAAGAAGGAATGCAGTCGTAACATCTCTTTTTAGAGATAAGCTAACATCACTTGAGCTAGTTTATTTTCATTCTGCATGTAATCAATTTTCAATACTTGTCATTAATTAAGTGAAGTTCAGTTTTCATTGTAGCTTTGTGTTTCTGTTTAAATTTGTATTTCATTTCATTCCTGCATAAATCTAGATTAGTGATATCAAAGCGGTTTGTTCTTTCTTTCTTTTTCTGTACATGTCCCCAACAAGGTCGGGGTATAAGGAGTTGAGACTTGAACTAGTTGAACCCTTGCAAGGATGGTATCGCCGACACCGATAACCTCCCATGGCGGAAGAAAAGAAAGACATGGGAGCAGGAGATCCTTTCAAAATTTTGTTCGAAGAGGCCCTCGAGTGAAAAAAGAACGATATGATGGACAAAATTTTTCCTAGATCCTTCGGTGGGTATCAACGGGCGAAGAATATTCATCTAATAGTCACTTTGGAGGCGTCGCCCCCTTTAAGGTATAAGTTAACTTTGAAATTCCTATATTTGAAGGCCAGATAGACACAGTTGTAGTAGATAGATGGTTAAATCTGTTGGAAGGATAATTTTCAGTCCATAATTTTTCCAATAGGGAAAATATTACTTTTTCACTCCTCAAAGTCATCCCCCATGTCAAGGACTAGTGGGAGACCTACTGTGAGTAGAGGGACGAGAAGAAACCCTTACTATTTTCAGTCACACCAACTTAGAACTCTTTATGAGACGTCATCAAGGAACAATATTACCCTGTCATGGGTTATGAATATACATACATGAAATGGACCTCATTAAGGTAGGAAATGGACCTAGACGTGTCGGAGTTCACAAATATTTTTCATACCCTCTGTACAAAGCTGGCTATCAAGGGATCTGAGCGACATCTAGTGCTCAATTACCATGGTAAACTACACAAGTACATCTAGGAAGAAATGGAGTTCTTGAACATCTCCTCGCTTGTACAATGATTGTGTATTTGTGCTTGTCGACAGATTTATAAGATGGCCATATTGGTTGCCTACAAGAAGAGTATCACAGAAGAAGCCACTGGCAAAATTTTCTTTGAATGAGTGCAAGTATATTTCAGAATCTTGCGCCAGACCATTATATCAGATCGAGATATAAGGTTCCTAAGAACATTCTGGTTGAGCCTCTGATCATTTTTGGACACAAAGCTCACAAAGTCAACCGCATTGCATCCTCAGACTGATGGCTAGAAAGAGGTCATCGATAGGATGATTTTTCACATACTAAGCATGTAAAACTCCAAAAAAATGCGAACGTAAGATGAGAATCTTATCTATGTGCAATACAATTATAATAGAACTTTCCATAGATTGGCTGTCCATAGCCCATTTCAAGTGGGCCTATGATTTCAACCATTATGTCTCATTGATGTTGCACTGCCTCTTGCAACTACATGGGAAGAATCTACCCATGTCCAGTTCGAAGCTGATAAAGCCACCAGTTTTATTGAATGCATTGAGCATATATGCCAACAGGTTCATGAAATCTTGGATAAAGCCAATGCCAAGTACAAACAATGACATGATCAACATCGAGTGCCACATAAGTTTTAGGTGAGCGACAAAAGTTTGGTTGCATTTATAAAAAGAACGCCTTGTTGGAGCCCATCGGAAGCTTCAACCACTCTGATATGGGCCTTACATCATCACTAAGATTTGGCAGTGAACGCTTTCAAGATTATTATTCCCCCATTCCTCGGCTTGCACCTCGTGTTTAATGTGGACCTCCTTTGGCCATAATTTCCACCATTGTTGGAAACATCAAACATTGTTAAGAAATTGACAACAAAAAAGTTCAACCTAGACTGTATTAAACAAGCCACAACTGATCAGATCATGGACACACATATCGATAACACTCGCCAATAGAGGATCAAACTGTATCGAGTTGTCAAAGCTGGCCAGCTCTTGCACCAAGGCAAGTGGCTCACTAGGGACCAAGTTCAAAAAAAGTTTCCCCATCTCATGGAAGCGCTCAATGCAATGGGGACCATTTCTTTCTAAGGGAGCAGGATTGATCCAGGTGGATATTGGTGGCGGCCTACCTATTCCACTTGGACCCCCAATACTCTTTCCTTTCAGTTTCCTTATTTCTAGCACAACTTTCTATTTTGGTAGTTTTTCAGGTCCTAAACTTCTAGAGCCATTTTAAGGCCTTAAACGGTGTTTTTTAGAAAAACGTGCCATGCCTGTAAATTTTGTTTTCCTTGGAAATTTTTGTTGTCCTTGAATAAATATTTCTAATGAGGTATCGTGTGCGCCAAACTGATATCTTATTCGAAAATTACGACCCCAAGAAATTGGCGTTCCAACTAATCCCAATGGGGCCCACAAAATTTTGGCGCTTCATCTCCTAAGGTTAGGTTTTTGGATATTTAGGTTTCTTCATTATTTCTCAATAATAAAAATTCTTCTGAGCCTCATTGTAATAGAGTTCATAAGACATGCAACCGTCACATCTCTTTTCAGAGATAAACTACCATCTCCTGAGCTAGTTTGTTTCCATTCTACATGTAAACAATTTTAAGTACTTGTTATTAATTAAGTGAAGTTCAATTTTCACTGTAGCTCTATGTTTCTATTTAAATATGTATTTCATTTCGTTCCTGCATAAATCTTGTTCAAACAGATATATATATGGTCTCTATCGGGGAATTTTGTTAGCCAAAGAACATTAGGTGGACACAATTATGGTTATGGGAGATTCACTCCTAATCCTGAATCATCTAGTCAAAGGCTCCTTCCCAAAGAAGAAATATATGGAAAATATTATTGTGGAAGATATCCCATCCAAAGCATATTTCCATGTCCTAAGAGAATTCTTCAGAGAAGTTTACAAGTATGCTAACAAGGGGTGTAAATTGAAGATAAGTGAATTAACGTCTAATGACCAAACATGCATGCTATAATTCCCCAACGATGGATGCAATCTATTAAAAAATTCCCTAATAGCCTTACGTGTTGTAAATTATGTTTTATTGCTCTAGTCTTGTATGGTATTCACCTACAAAGCACATTTGTTTGTTGTTAAGATATAATATTCTCCTCAGGAAAATCATGTATTCTTATTGGAAAAGAAAAAACAATTGGAAAATTTTCATGAATTAGCTCTATAATACCTGATATGTTTGTTGCTAACTAGAAAGAGAATTGTAGAATACAAATAAATAAATAAAGTAAAAATTATACATTTATATAAATTTCACACACACATATTCTTATTTTTAATCTATTAAAACCATCTATATACATTTTTAGCACTTTGTTTTTAATATGCTTTATACTTTTTTAAATATTATGTGCATTGTATAGATAATAAATATAGTTTAGAAAGAATGTTTGTTGTAAGTGTTAAATTTTTATATATTTATGATTTAAATTTAAATACAAAAATATGAAATATAATGATTATGAATATAAATTATTAATTTAATTTATATATTAAATTGAAAGTTTCTAGATTTTGGAATCCCACAGGGATTTATTGAAATCACAAGTTTGACAGGTGAACTCTTCACAATTGAAGTTCCCTAGGGGTTTTTGAGGGTGCTTAATCCATATATGCAGCAAAAAAAAACTAGTTTAAACAACACAAATCAAAATTTGACCACAATTTTTTCGTCTACCAGAAAGAGATTAATCACATCATCAATATTTGCTAGAGTCAACTTTTAGAACCCTCTAATGTGGTTCATCGTCAGGATTAATCCATTTATAATTATTATTTATTCATCCGATGATCACCTTTTATCCAAAACCTGTGGACATATATATTATTATTTTTAATTGTATGTTTATTAACTAAATTTATGAAGTTTTTATATGTTTATTAATTATATGTTCACACACACACACACACACACACACACACACACACACACACACACACACACACACACAATTTATTTTTTTATAATTTTAATTAATAGAAATAAAATTACAATATAACAAACTTAATTGAATCAATTCTCCATGCAATAATTATTTTTTTAATTCATTTTGATATTTGTTAAATAATTTTTAAATGCATTTTATCTATTTTCTATTTTATTTTTAAATGCATTTATTATATATTTGGTTTTATGTTTTTGCCTACCTTCAATTTATTTATTTTTTTTTCCAACAAAATTGTGTAAGACTTAATATTTATTATTTTCTATATGTTTAAATTTCCACTACTTTTGTTAACGACTCTTGGATAGATAATGATAGGTGTTCTGTAAATGCACTCCTTGATGTGAACTCACTTGGATAGTCAGTCATAGGTGTTTTGTCAATGCACTCCTTGATGTGAAGTCATTGGTTCAATTCCGTGGTGGGATGACGTGCCAAGTTTACAAACAAAAAAAATCCTCTACTTTTAATTTTATCAAGAATATTTTTATTTTGATTAAAAATATTTAATAAGGGGTGTAAATTTAAGTGGGTTTAATAGTTAAGAACATGTGTTTTTTTACGAAGTTAAAGGTTCAAAATCATAGGGTAGAGTCTGTACATGTTAATTGATTAATATTGGCTAGTTGTGATAAGTCTTGAGAGATAAGTGGTTCCCCTGACATGAAACCCCAAATGATCATTAATGAGAGTGTCTCCATATATCTTACCAAATCACAAGTTTTTATTAATGTTGAGTTTCAGATTCTAAACACTACTTTCACCCAATTTTTAGTTTAATAAAAATCATAAAAAAAGTCAATATATATATGAATTTTATATCTATTTTATAAAGCAATAACTAGATAACATCTACTCATAGGCATTTATGTTCGGTTCATATATGAAACTAAGTAGTAACCAGAGTAAATCTACCTTATCGGTATCCAACAAATTTCTCTACATCATGGGTATAAGATAAAATTATGGACAGATATAAGGTAAAATTACTCTTCATGTGTGTGGAGCTAAGTAAAAGTGATTACTCTGATTTAACATTAAAGATAATGAAGCATAAATATATTACTAAGAATATTATTATAAGGAAGTAAGAGGATATTATAAAGAAGTAAGAGTTCACATCCCAGAAACTTAAAATCCTTAAATAATTTAAAATTTAGAAGCTTTGTCAAGAGTGATATTTTATATATAAATTACTAACTAGTTATTTTATGGGGAATACTTTTAGTTTAATAAATATAATCAATAATAATTGTTTTTCTATAATTTAAGTATTAAACTGTAATAGCTTTACTATCTTCATCTTAAAATAAAATAAAATGCCTATACATCCATCTATATATAAATAAGTAATAAAATTATAACTAAAACAAAATAAAAATAATCCATAATTAATCCTAAGTAATATAAAGAACTAAGAATTCACCTCCCTTAAATTTAAAATCCTTAAATAATTTAAGATTTAGAAGCTTTATCAATAGTGATATTTTACTTATAAATTATTAACTAACTAATATTATAGAGCATAATTTTCATTTATTAATATTAGTTTGTAAATAAAAACCATAATAATTATTTTTCTAAAAATTAATCGTTAAACTATAATAATTTTACATCTTTTTCTTAAAATAAAATAAGTTGAGTGTGCATCCATCCTTCTATGAAATATAATACAAAAATATAAATACAAAAATATGAAATATAATAATTATGAATATAAATTATTAATTTAATTTATATATTAAAGTGAAAGTTTTTGGATTTTGGAATTCTGCAAGGATTTATTCAAATCACAAGTTTGATAGGTGAACTCTTCACAATTGAAGTTCCTGTGGGGTTTTTGAGGGTGCTTAATCCATATATTTAGCCAAAAAAACTAGTTTAAACAACACAAATCAAGATTTGACCACAAATTTTTCGCCAGATTCCAACCATAAAGTCTCCCATTATCTTAGAATCTTGTAATACATATTGATTCTTCGAAATTGACTTTCGATTAATCACATCATCAATATTTGCTAGAGTCAACTTTTCCAACCCTCTAATGTGGCTCATCTTAGGACGAATCCATTTATAATTATTATTATTCACCTGATGATCAGCTTTTATCCAAAAGTCGTGGACAAAAATATTATTATTTTTAATTGTATGTTTATTAACTATATATATATATATATATATATATATATTTTTTTTTTTTTTAATTAATAGAAATAAAATTACAATATAACAAACTTAATTGAATCAATTTTATATGCAATAATTTATTTAAATAATTCACTTTGATATTTTTTTAAATGATTTTTAAATGCATTTTAATTTGTTAGATATTTTCTATTTTCTATTTTATTTTTAAAACCATTTCTTATATATTTGGTTTTATGTTTTTGCCTACCTTCAACTTATTTTTGTTTTCCACTACTTGATGTGAAGTCATTGGTTCAATTCTCTGGTGGTATGGGGTGATACATTGGACATGATGAAGATGTAGTCCTCCAAGTTTAAAAAAAAAAATCCACTATTTTTAATTTTATCGAGTATATTTTTATTTTGATTAAAAGTATTTAATAAGGGGTGTAAATTTAAATGGTTTTAATAGTTAAGAACATGTGGTTTTTTACAAAGTTATAGGTTCAAAATCATAGAGGTAGAGTTTGTACATGTTAATTGATTAATATTGGCTAGTTGTGATAAGTCTTCAGAGGTAGGTGGTTCTCCTGACATGCGAACTAAGTCTTGAGAGGTAGGTGGTTCTCCTGACATGCAACCCCAAATGATCATTAATGAGAGTGTCTCCATATGTCTTACCAAATCACAAGTTTTTATTAATATTACATTTCAAATTCTAAACACTACTTTCACCCAATTATTAGTTAAAAAAAAAAATCATAAAAGAAGTAAGAATGTTTATAAATTTTATATCTATTTTATAAAGTAATAACTAGACAACATCTACTCATATGCATTTATGTTCGATTCATATGTGACACTAAGTAGTAACCAGAGTAAATCTACCTCATGGGTATCCAGTAAATTACTTTACCTCATGGGTATAAGGTAAAGTTATGGACAAATATAATTTCATAACTTCATGTGTGTGGAGCTAAGTAAAAGTGAATACTCTGATTTAACATTAAAGATAATGAAGCATAAATATATTACTGAGGATATTATAAAGAAGTAAGAGGATATTATAAGGAAGTAAGAGTTCACATCCCTTAAACTTAAAAACCTTAAATAATTTAAAGTTTAGAGACTTTGTCAAGAGTGATATTTTACATATAAATTACTGACTATGGGGAATACTTTTAGTTTAATAATAACAATATGTAAATATAATCAATAATAATTGTTTTTCTATAATTTAACTATTAAACTATAATAACTTTACTATCTTCATCTTAAAATAAAATAAAATTCTTATACATCTATCGTTCACCTCCCTTAAATTTAAAAACCTTAAAAAATTTAAGATTTAGAAAGTTTATTCAGAATAATATTTTATTTATAAATTAAATTTTAACTAAAACAAAAGAAAAATAATCCATAATTAATCCTAAGTAATATAAAGAACTAAGAATTCACCTTCCTTAAATTTAAAATCCTTAAATAATTTAAGATTTAGAAGCTTTTTCAATAGTGATATTTTACTTATAAATTACTAACTAACTAATATTATGGAGCATAATTTTCATTTGTTAATATTAATTTGTAAATAAAAACCATAATAATTATTTTTCTAAAAATTAACAGTTAAACTATAATAATTTTACATCTTCTTCTTAAAATAAAATAAGTTGAGTGTGCATCCATCCTTCTATGAAATATAATACAAAAATTTAAATACAAAAATATGAAATATAATAATTATGATTATAAATTATTAATTTAATTTATATATTAAAGTGAAAGTTTTTGGATTTTGGAATTCTGCAAGGATTTATTCAAATCACAAGTTTGATTGGTGAACTCTTCACAATTGAAGTTCTCAAGGGGTCTTTGAGGGTGCTTAATCCATATATTCAGCCAAAAAAACTAGTTTAAACAACACAAATCAAGATTTGACCACAAAATTTTTGCATTCCAACCATAAAGTCTCCCATTATCTCAGACTTTTGTAATACATATTGATTCTTTGAAATTGACTTTCGATTAATCACATCATCAATATTTGCTAGAGTCAACTTTTCCAACCCTCTAATGTGGTTCATCCTAGGACTAATCCATTTATAATTATTATTTATTCACTTGATGATCACCTTTTATCCAAAAGTCGTGGACAAAAATATTATTATTTTTAATTGTATGTTTATTAACTCTATCTATATATATATATATATATATATATATATATATATATATATATATAATTTTCTTTTTTAATTAATAAAAATAAAATAAAATTACAATATGACAAACTTAATTGAATCAATTCTATATGCAATAATTTATTTAAATAATTCACTTTGATATTTGTTTAAATGATTTTTAAATGCATTTTAATTTGTTAGATATTTTCTATTTTCTATTTTATTTTTAAAACCATTTCTTATATATTTGGTTTTATGTTTTTGTCTACCTTCAACTTATTTTTGTTTTTTTTTTTGCCTACAAAATTGTGTAAGACTTCATATTTATTATTTTCTATATGTTTAAAGTTAAAATTTCCACTACTTGATGTGAAGTTACTGGTTCAATTCCCCAGTGGGATGGGGTGATACATTGGACATGATGAAGATGTAGTCCTGCCAAGTTTACAAAAAAAAAATCCACTACTTTTAATTTTATCGAATATATTTTTATTTTGATTAAAAGTATTTAATAAGAGGTGTAAATTTAAATGGGTTTAATAGTTAAGAATGTCATGTGGTTTTTTACAAAGTTATAGGTTCAAAATCGTAGAGGTAGAGTCTGTACATGTTAATTGATTAATATTGGCTAGTTGTGATAAGTCTTGAGAGGTAGGTGGTTCTCCTGACATAGGAACTAAGTCTTGAGAGGTAGGTGGTTCTCCTGACATGCGACCCCAAATGATCATTAATGAGAGTGTCTCCATATGTCTTACCAAATCACAAGTTTTTATTAATATTACATTTTAAATTCTAAACACTACTTTCACCCAATTATTAATTTAAAAAAAATCATAAAATAAGTGTGAATGTTTATAAATTTTATATCTATTTTATAAAGTAATAACTAAACAACATCTACTCATATGCATTTATGTTCAATTGATATGTGAGACTAAGTAATAACCAGAGTAAATCTACCTCATATAGCCTCATGGGTATCCAGTAAATTACTTTACCTCATGGGTATAACGTAAAGTTATAGAAAGATATAATTTCATAACTTCATGTGTGTGGAGCTAAGTAAAAGTGAATACTCTGATTTAACATTAAAGATAATGAAGCATAAATATACTACTGAGGATATTATAAAGAAGCAAGAGGATATTATAAGGAAGTAAGAGTTCACATCTCTTAAACTTAAAAACCTTAAATAATTTAAAGTTTAGAGACTTTGTCAAGAGTGATATTTTACATATAAATTACTGATTATGGGGAATACTTTTAGTTTAATAATAACAATATTTTACATATAAATTACTGACTATGGGGAATACTTTTAGTTTAATAATAACACTAAGTAAATATAATCAATAATAATTGTTTTTCTATAATTTAACTATTAAACTATAATAACTTTACTTTATCTTAAAATAAAATAAAATTCCTATACATCCATCCATCTTTATATAAATAAGTAATAAATATAACTAATACAAAAGAAAAATAATCCAAAGAACTAAGAATTCACCTCCCTTAAATTTAAAAACCTTAAATAATTTAAGATTTAAAAACTTTGTCCAGAATAATATTTTATTTATAAATTAAATTTTAACTTAAAAAAAAAAAACTAATCCACTAAAAACTCACCTCCCTTAAATTTAAAATCCTTAAATAATTTAAGATTCAGAAACTTTATCAATAATGATATTTTACTTATAAATTACTAACTATCTAATATTATGGAGCATAATTTTCATTTATTAATATTAATTGGTAAATAAAAACCATAATAATTATTTTTCTAAAAATTAGCCGTTAAACTATAATAACTTTACATCTTCTTCTTAAACTAAAATAAGTTGAGTGTGCTTCCATCCTTCTATATATAAATAAGTATAACCTAGACCCCAAAAAAAAAAAAAAAAAAATAATCTATCTTTTAATTTAGCCCGAAATAGTAAGATCGGGCAAAACCAATTTTGTAAGGCGAACATGTTTCATAAATCTAAATTATTAAAAGTGGTCATACTACAGACAACGACAGCACTTTATAAATATTTCCAAGGCGACGGTCCTACTTTTAAGGACAACATGCTGTGAAATGAAGGTGCCCGGGTGCCGCCATCCCTAATTATGGGTCCATTATGAGTACATGGAGAGGCGTGAAGGCCCATGTGTTGCCGCTCCTACCAGGCCTATAAGCGCACACTGCACTCAGACGGCGATCAGATGGCGCGAAAGTCGGTCGCACCTTCCGTTTCGTCCATGAATGTCAAAGACGGAGACGGTTTTTGTAAGTCAAACCCTTCGCGAATCAAACAGCCCTGTAACAAATCCTGAAAGCGATGCACACAAAGATCTTTGTCAAATTATCACAATCTTCTGCAGTAGCCATTGCGGTTGTTAAAGATGGAGCCTGGACTTCATAGAAGCAATGGCAACCTGTAATATCACCATCCGGCACGGATCTTGAGCTTTTCTTACTAGTGAAGAGCGTGGGGACACGATTTCACCGGTCTATCGCTTAGTCAGCGGCCAACGGGGATGGTTGTTTGCAATCAATCCATTCGCTGTACCTGCCTTACCTACTCTATGAGTGCTCTGTCTTTATTTTAATGCGAGATTCGGAATTAGTCGATAGAGGCCGGTTTTTCTACGGCATTTACAAGAACATAACGCTGTTAAAAACGTAGCATCGGGATTTGCGTTGTGAAGAGGCTTAAGTAAGCCGAGGCGTTGTAAAGATTTTCATTTACCATGGCGCAAGGAAGCTGTATTTTGCCGCTTTTAAGGGGCGGATGCTGTCGCGCTGGGATGTTGCGTACCGCACCCGGCTGGAAGCAGAGTATTAAATAATAAAGGTTGCTTTTGCTTAGCAGAGTCCTCTCAGACGGTCCAAGAAGCCGCGATGGCTTTGTACTTTTCGCGGATTGAGAATGTGCTTGGTCAAGTAAATCCTGGAGAGGGAAATTTCCCGGAAACAAAGCCGTGCGCCGCTTTCGAGGTATTTGCCTTCGAGTCTGGATGATTCTTGTTAATATCATTGTAGGGACTGTAACTTTGCAAATCATCTTGCAAGTTGTCTACTTGATCAGTATTTCACTTTCGGTCAAGCTAAATAGATGATATTTTAATGTCTTCAGTTAGATCTGGTATTCCTTTTACTTGAAGCAGCAACTTCACGATATCTTTGAAGTATTCAGAAATCTGCGGGAATAGCAAACCAGAAATCAACGGTTACAAATCACCTACTTTGGAAATGCCTCTTCAATTAGAACTAAAGTAACGCTGCTGGCTTTCTGTCAGAACACCTGTAGCTTGCATCTTTAGCAAAATGAAAGGAATACTGTCTTATATATAGCAGTTAACTTCCTTCCTTTTTCTTTTGTGTATCCAGAGGCTTTGCAGGTTCTGGACGGTCTTTGTTCTTGTTATACACTTTTGCTTTGTTAATGGTAGCGAACTCTAGCAAATTTTGATGTAACCTAAAGTCTATTTAATTGCAGAAATCAGTTCTACTTTTGCAGAAAATAATGAGACTAATGGCAGAATGCAGCAATGGAGATCGATCTCCCACTGAGAGAGTTTCTGAAAGCGATCATCTGCAGCAATCGCAACATCTTGCCTTGGTTGTTATAGCAGAGACTGATTTGGTCAAAGCATTTACAGGAAAATGGGGCATTATCAGGAACAAATTGCAACTTCTGACCGTACAATTTATAGATCTTGCAGATTTTCCAGGGTACTTGCAAAATGCTCTGTGTAGAGAGCTTCTCCAGTCAATCTTTATTACCTTGAGTGAGGCGCAGGATCTTGTCAAGAAGTGCAGTAATTTAAGCCTCGGCATGGGTAAGCTGCAAATGCAAAGCAGTTTGGATGGTTTATCCATGAAATTAGACCAGCATCTTCAAGACTTTGAGCTGCTCTTTAAAAGCGGAGTTCTACAAGAGTCTGTGATTCCTCCAATGCTTTCTCGGTCAAGAACTATTTTGAGCAGAGAGGCAATACGGTGCACTTGCAGAGAGCTTCTAACTCGACTGCAAATTGGAAATATGGAATCCAGACAGAAGGCCCTGGGTTCATTACTGGCATTGATGTTAGAGGATGACAAGAATGTAATTATTGTTGCAGGTCAGGGCAGCGTATCAGTTTTAGTTCATTTGCTGGACTCAAGTTTCTTTGAAATCAAAGAAAAAGCTGCAGCTGCTATCTGCAGGATTGCCCAAATTGATAGCTGTGAACATTTGCTGGTTACAGAAGGGGTTCTGCCTCCTTTGGTTAGACTTCTAGAGTCGGGAAGCTCTCTTGCAAAAGAAAAAGCATCTGCAGCTCTTCAAACGCTAAGTTTCACCCCTGAAAATGCACGCTCTGTAGGAACACATTGTGGCGTGTCGGCACTAGTTGAAATCTGTCAATTTGGGACCCCTGCAGCCCAGGCAGCTGCTGCAGGGACTCTTAGGAATCTTGCTAGGATTCCAGAGATAAAGCAAAATTTCATTGATGAGAATGCCCTTCCTGTTTTAATAAGGTTGAGTACTTCAGGCACTCCCCTTGCTCAGGAACATTCAGTTGATTGTCTGCAAAACTTGGCATCGAATGATGATAATCTGAGGGCATTGATTGCTAAAGAAGGGGGAATTCATCCTCTTCTATTCTTTTGGGATAGGGCTTCAACTCCTAGAGCACAAGAAATTGCAATCGGAGCACTGAAAAACCTTTCTGCTTGTAGGACAAATTGGGATGCTCTTACTTCTGCTGGTTTTATTCCTCGACTGGACAATGCCTTAAAAAGTGGAAGTCCAACTGTTCAACAAATGGCAGCGGTTGCTACATATGAACTTGGTACTACAATGGACAATGCGAAGATGCTTGGAGAAGCTGGTTGTATTCCTGCTTTAGTTACAATGCTTGAAGCTAAAACTACTACTGAACAGGAAGCGGCAGCACGGGCCTTATCGGTTCTTCTTCACTTTGATGGTAACAGGGCATTATTCAGGAAGGAACCAAAGGGAATTCTCAGAACAGTGCAACTCCTAGATCCATCAAATATCAATATAGACAAGAAATACCCAATTTCCATTCTGCTCAGTCTTTCCAACAATTTTAAGTGCAAAAAGCAGATGATAGCAGCTGGAGTCTGCATTCACTTGGAAAAACTTGCAGAATTGGATTGTGCTGCCAAGAAACTTCGTGATTGTCTACAAAGAGGCCACCTTTGGAATATATTTGGCAGAAGATAGAAGTACAGAGTTTGTAACCGAAGATATTTGTTTATTTTCAGTTTTCCTCCCTTTGTCTGTGCATTTTGAAGGGTCATATCGAGAGAGAAAGAATGGTAGTCCTCACCAAACAATAAGAGCTGAATCTTGTGCTATACGGTCACTTAAAAGTTCAAGGCATGCCCCCTCAGCACTGCAACCAAGCACCTACTGATTTGGTTTGTACATTCAGTCCAACTTACCAACATGCTCTATACTCGTTTTCTTTGTCAGGCGGAACAAATTGACCAATCTCATTTCAGTTGTCAATTGTTTTGGACTATATACCATATATTTTTTAAATGCTTGAAGAAATTTGTGAGAAGCGAACCATAAATCTTTCATTGCTGTAATGATTGTATATGATATCGGAATAAGACAAATTCGGCAGTGGATTTTGACAAGCCTTGAATGCATTTCAAAGATCAAAGCTAATTCAATTTTTTTTTGCCAATTCTTTCCGCGAATGATGTGTTCAGCAGATATGTGACCAATTTTGTCCTTTCCTAAGCAATTCTCTGCATCCCATTTCCATTTCTTTTTTCAGTTTGGTTGATTCTATGCCATTCCCTGAAAAGTTCTTGACTACAGTTAAATGTTTTGCATACGAAAGAATTATTCGATGTCTTAATATATTGTAACCCAATTTCTCTTAGAAGATAAAGGTAACTGTATGAAAGACAGTTGAGCCGAAATTCTCATACTGGGGTAACATGGTGAAGTGCGGCTTTTTAATTCACACTAAAATTTATTTCTTTGTGACTAGTTGCCTGTCGTCGAATTTCGACATAAATTCCAAGTGTTTGCTTTATCTCTGGTTTCAAGATCTTGATAAAAAGAAGAGAGCTGTGGGAGATCTATGAAAATTAGTTTTTGATGTTGTGACATGAATGCTGCAAGAATAAACCAGAATTTGGAACATGAATCTTTGCCATTTTGCTCTATCTGGTTCCTCATAGTTTTGAGATCAGTGGTCTGTCAGATGATTCAGTTTGATGTGATCCTATTTCTGGCTCTGGAGTAGTTGGAGCTTTATTGGCCAAGTTACCTCACTGGATACCTATAGCATGCTTTGATGTTTCGTTGACATAAATTGCTTCAAGTATGCTAGGCATTAACAAAATCAATACAGAGGAATGTAATTGCAGTGGATTGCGGACAAACTCTAAGAGTCCTGTATATTTTCAGTTTTCGGATGTTTTCTTTAATAAACTTGGTACTAGTTCACATATTTTCGCAGTTCTGTATATTCTCAGTTTTCGGATGTTTTCTTTAATAAACTTGGTACTAGTTCACATATTTTCGCTTATCTCTTTCTACAAGGATGTTTAAAATGTGAAGTTAGCTGTGACAGTTCTACGGAAAGGATATTTTTTGCTGGCTCAACAACAATGGAGCCTGACTCTGAAAATGTTAAGAGCCTGACTCTGAGAATGTCAAGGGAATTGAACATTTGACTTTTAAATAACAAAGAGTCTCAAAATAATTGAACCTAAACCCGTGACCTCGACTGGACCAACTAAGCTAATCCTTGGGACTGAATGTGAAGATAGCTATTATCTACACACTCCGTTACTAATTTTTATGAGTTCTTTTAGAGTCGGACCTTCCAAAATTTTGTGAGTTGATTTTTTAGAGTCGGACCTTGTTCACGAGACAATGTGGCCATCCCAGGGCTCCTGGAGAAAACAGAGAGTTCATGTAGATTCATTGTTTCTGTGAACACCATATTTGGCAGGGTAGGTCATGAATGCAACGAGCTCCAATCTACCTACTATGCACCAGACGTTGGTCACTTTGATTACACATGACGATGAAGAACGCACAGTCCCATAAAGCTTCTGCAATAATGGAGGTAACAGCTCATCATTTTATAATAATTTGCATTTTCAGTCTTGGTTTTACGTGTAAAGAGAAGAAGTTACATCATCCAAATTGGATCTGTTAAAGAAGCATTAGTGCGAAACTACTGGATAGTTGATCTATATTGGCCATCAGATCAGCAAAGCTCATCTGCCAAATTCAGTGAATTAAAACTATTTTTTGGCCCCTTTTACATTCCTTCTATTTTCTTCTCCATAGTACTGTAATTTGCAGCTATACTGGATTTATAGCTAATTTGGAAGATGCCAAGAAGATTTGAAGGGTTCTATAATGGATTTTCAGATCTCCTCAATTGTTTAAGTCAGGTTCAGTGACATTTCAGACGAATTTTTGATGGAAAAGATTCTATAAGGGATTTTCAGATCTCCTCAATTGTTTAAGTCAGGTCCAGTGAAATCTCAGCCGAATTTTTGATGGGAAAGAGTCTTTCATGTGTTGTTATTTGTCATTCTCTGTATCTAGACTTCTCTCAGGAACTTGAAGGTTCTGATGAAATTAATATATTTTAAGCAAACAAGGTTTACTTATTTTGGTTTCCTTCCAAAATCAACAACAGGCTTCTGAAGAGATATCAAAAGGTCTCTGAATAAGGTGTTTCAGGTGTTTATTTTCTTTTTAAAATTATCTTCCCAATCCACGAAAAAAATGCTGGTTTTTCTTTTAAAAGCTAAAAGACGATAACAGATTTTGTTTGAACATATTGCAGTGGCGGGGAAGAAGCGAGGAAATTATTATGAAACGAAGTGGGGAAAGACCTCAACACCTTTTCTTACACGTGAAACAGCAAACGGAGTGATTAACAAGGTACATGTATCATTACTCTTATATTCCTGTCTACAGTATTTTTGCGATGCAATGCTGCTGCAACTTTTACTATAAAGCACTCTGACTTTTTAGTTTATAGCTCATTGTTTGCAAGAACAGAGGTTGGATGGAAAGCATGAATTGCACCTTTTAGTTTAGAGTTCATTGTTTGCAAAAATAGAGGTTAGATTGAAGGCATGATTTCCACTTTGGCATCCACAAAATCAAATTTAAATGCAGTAGGTTCCTATCCAACTGTCATTGAGGTATTTACTGCTATTTGTTTTAGCAATATTAAAGTATGTTTAAAAAAATAGGTTTTGTAGCTATTAAACTGTATTTTAAAAAAAGGCCTTGAAGTATTGAAATAATTTAAGGTATGCTGATTTCATTGTAGGAGGTCTTAATATAACCTATTTAAAGACACGATGATTTTATTATAATATGCCTTTGGATGCGATAATAATATATCTATTACTAGGAGTTGGTTTTCCCACGAGGGTTTCTAGGATAATTTATTGTCCCTGTGCTGTTGCCTCTATATGTTGCTATTATGTTTTCATTTATCTATCTTTATATAACAGTGGTATCAGAGTTTAGGGAAGAGCACTCTATACAATAGAGGCTCTATGGTTGTACATGGGTCAAGGAGAGATGGGTGTAGTAGATCTAGGTTGCATTGAGGACAATCAAGCTACAGTGAGTAGGCTGCGTAGTTGCATGGATAGAAATCTCGAAGGTAGCCATTAAATATGTATTTTATTGAAAGTGGCAACACTTTCATCCATTGGCATAGAAGATGTTGCCAAGGATGTCGAGGAGCTTCTAATAGAATGCAGGTCACGGTGAGAGCGCTAGTGGGCACCTAGAGAGATGGGTGCAACAAATGATTGTTGAGTGGGGGTTGAGTACGTGCAAATTATAGATCAACAGGGCTGGAGATATAGTGAAATAAAGGTCACATAGCTACATGGACAAGAGAAAGTAGATGGAGTCGATGGTGTTGAGGCTTGGTGAAGGAGCCAACATGTTATAGAGAGCCATAATAGTACATGAACACCCTACAGTGTTTGGTCCAAGTTGAAAATCCTAGCCATAGACATGATGTATTATCCAAGGTTTTTGTAAGATATTTTATTTAGGCATACATGTTGTAGTCTAGTAGCACATGTTATCATTCCTTTCACGCATAGAGAGGATAGAGAATCAAGTTGTAAAATGAATCACTTGAACATGTATGACAATGGAAGGTGTATTTGTATGTTAATTCGAGTTTAGTTTATGTAAGACCAATTATTTAGGCATACATGTTGCCGTCTGGTGGCTCGAGTTATGTGTGATCAAGTTGTGGAGTGGACCATCTAAATATGTATGAGGGTGGCAAGTATACTTGTATGTTAGCTTGTGATTTGAACCTAAATGTTAGTTTTGCTGTGCTAATTTCATTGTCAAAATTATAAACAATTGCTAATAATTTTCTTCATGTGCATAGTTTTCCTTGTGGTGTTTTTGAGAGATAAACAAGTAATTGTGTCAAGTTTTATGTTAAATTCATGAGCGTTATAACATTAAAACAAAGTTCTGAACAACAACAATAAAATGTACAACAAACTATCAAATGATCCATTAACACAGTATTTTGATGAAGGAGTTCACCCCTCCTAGGATACATCTCCTTGGTCCAGCTTCCATGGCTTGGGCCTCTGTATTAGCTCAAAATGGAAAAAAATGTTGTTTACAATCATCTACTGCTCCTGAAACCTGCTCCAACATGCTCAAAATGTCCCAATCTACCAGGATAGACTCTTTCTTAGCAAAAAATGGTCGAATTTTGCAAAAGTAATGGCTCAATCAATTTGGCCTATGAAATCTCCTCCAAAACTGGAGAGAACTCCAGTTAATCCCGCTAATTTTGGAGTTCCGCCGCAAATGGCGGACTTCGCCAACTCTGCCGCTAAGATAAGCCTAGTTTAAATTTCAGATAAGTGTAGTTAGTTGGTAATTAAGTGCGAGTTTAATGTGCTAAGTGCGTTTAGTCCGGAGTGTTGCGCCGTGGTCATAGTCGAGAGTCACATGGGCTAGGGGCTGGCCCTCGCCTTACTCCCGCCATTAAATACAATCAAATTTAAATATAATTCACAACCTTTGCTAGTTAAGAACTATCGTGCGGATATAACGGTAAGACATGGCGTTTGTGTGAGGGAGGTTGCGAGGTCGACCCCGACCTCCACTTGACCTTCAATATAAATTTTTCCATTGTATAGTATAATATGACCTTTGCACTAACCAAAATTTCGGCCTTTGGGAGGGGGCACATGGCGGCCCCTAGCTGCACCACGTGTCCTCTTCCCATTGGCTCATCCCACAACCAATGAAAATGCAACAAGTCACCCAACTCAACAACCAACCACGAAGTGACACTTGCCATAGTGTCATTGGGCAAATTGACGGAATATTCCAGGAATATTATTCTTTTGCTGACTAGGTTGTCGAGTCACCATTCTGTGATTTTTGCACAAATTTTCGCTGTTTGTGAAAACGAACAACAAGCTCCAACTTTCACATACGGAGTCGGTTTTCTATGAAACGAAGTGCGCCAGATTCCTTTCGATGAGCACTTCACAGTCGTTCAACTTCCGAATGATTTTGAGCACTTCCATTTTTTAGCTTAACACTAAGCACTTGATCATTCCTCCCCACTATAAGCCTTTTGGACCCCAAAAGATACTATCAATGTTCAACAGGCGAGGGTACAATTCCCTTACCTTCTCAATCTCCATCCATTTGGCCTTAGAAGGATTTTGTCCCTTGAGTCCCACTCGAAGGTATTCGACATTCTCTCTCCTTGAAGTTCTGGTTCTTCTGTCAAGTATGAGATCTTGTTGAAGTTCATCAAGATATTATGGAGAGAAATCATCTATTGATGGTAGTTGAACATGCTCTCCTTGATCATCAATCAACAGAGGCTCAAACAATCTCAAATTCTCAACATTAACAACAGAGTATATTTGCATATAAGGAGGCAAATCTAGCTTAAATGCATTATTACCAATCTTTTCCAGAATTTTAAAAAGACCATCACGGATTGTCTTAAGCTTTTTACCTTCCCCTCTAAGTCTCTCTTTGCTAATATATAACCAAACTTCATCACCAACTTGGAATTTATGATCGACACAGTGTTTATCATGCCTTGCCTTGTAATTGCTTTAACTCTTTGCAAGTTGTTCTTGCACTGTGTGATGTATCAATTGAATTTTCTCAATAAACTTCTTTGCTTTTTCTATGTCGCTATGTCCATCAATAACAACATCGTTCCCAAAGATGAAGTCCAATGGCGATCTTGGCAAGTACCCAAGACATGCTTCAAATTTCGATGTGTTTGTGGAAGAATGCTTTACTTTGTTATGCATATTCGATAAATAGTTGTTCATCCCACAACTTGGGATGTTTGTTGCAATATCCTTTAAGAAGATGAATGATTGTCATGTTAACCACCTTGGTCTGACCATTTGTTTGCCAATGAAAGGTTGTACTGTTCTTCAACTTAGTGTCCATCGTGTCCCACAATTTTGACCAAAAATTCCCAACAAATTGAGAATCTCAATCACTTACAATAGAAGTAGGAAGACCAAAATGAAACCAAACATTTTGAAAGAAAAGATGCGTTGTTTGTTCAGCTGTAATTTGCTTTTTACATGGCATCAAAATACACATTTTGCTGAACCTATCTACAAATACATACAAGTAATCATGCCCTTTCCTTGACAATGGAAGACCTGCTACAAAATCCATTGAGATACTCTCCCATGGACGTGAAGGTATTGGGAGTGGAGTGTACAATCCCAGATTCCTATTGCTAGACTTACTTATTGCACACAAAGAACATCCTCTAATGAAACGAGATACACTATCAAACATGCGTGGCCAATAACAATACCTTTGGAGATTCTCTACTGTCTTGCCTACACTGAAATGTTCAACAATCAATGAAGTGTGAGCCTCCCTTATGATACAGTTTCTTTCTCCCTGTAGAATACATAACTTGCCTAAGTGATACAGCAAACTGTTATGTACATGGTAATTTAACCCTTCAATTTTCTTTCCTTGACTCAATCTTGCATACACTTTTCGAAAGTCATTATCATATGCATATTGCTCAATGTAACTTTCATGCAAAACATAATTGTGCTCGAGTATAATAGATGAATTTACAATAGGCCTAGAAAGCATATCAGCTACCTTATTGTAGATTCCATTTTTATACCTGATAACCAAATGAAATTGTTGTAGAAATCCCATCCATCTGAAGTGTTGTGGTTGCTGCAACTTTGATTGTGACTGTTAGTACTGCAATGGTTGATGGTCGGTATGGATAATGGTCTCCTTCCCCATCAAATAGTGTTTCCATTTATTTACACTTTGTACCAATGCATATAACTCTTTGTCATAAGTGGAATAGTTAGTCACAACTCCATTAAAAATTTCAGAATGAAATGAAATGGGCTTGCCATGCTGCATGAGAATTGCTCCCATGGCCTAATCACCAGCGTTTGTTTGAATCTCAAATGGCTGTCTAAGATCCGGAAGAGCCAATACCAGTGCTGAACTGATATTTTGTTTTAAAGCATCAAATATTTTTTGCTGCATATCTCCCCAATGGAAGACTTTCTTGACACTAGTCAATGCACGTAACAGAGCTGCAATGGAAGAAAAATTAGCAATGAATCTCCTCCATTATTGTGCTGCCCCTAGAAAGCTTCTTACCTCCATAGCTATATTGGGCTTGGGCCAACTCCAAATGACCTCAACCTTAGAGGGGTCTATCTTCAACTCACCTCCTCCAACAATGTGTCCCAAATACACTTAAGAAGTCTTGCCAAATTCACACTTTGACATATTTAAAAACAACTGTTCCTTTTTAAGACATCAGGTACTTTGTTCACATGCATGACATGTTCCTCTCCTGATTTGTTGAATATCAAAATATCATTTTAGTGAAAAATGACAAAATCATTTAGAAATGGTCTCAATACATCATTCATAACTCTCATGAAAGTAGTTGGAGCATTGGTAAGACCGAAAGACATAACAATCCACTCAAACAATCCTTGTTTTGTTTTAAATGTGGTTTTCCAAATGTCCTCTTCAACTATTCTAATTTGATGATAACCACTTCGTAAGTCTAACTTAGTGAAATACTTTGCATACCTTAACTGATCAAGCAAATCATCAATTATTTGGAGTGGATAGCGGTTCTTTACCGTGATTTTATTCAGTGCACAAAAATCCACACACATGCGCCAAGTCCCGTCCTCCTTTGGCACCAAAACAATCAGTGAACCACATGGCGAAGTAGATGGGCGTATGATAGATGCCAATGTTTGGATACAATTCTTGAATTTTCTTCTTGATTTCCATGCTCTCCATTATCAACATGTGATACATGCCAATGTTTGGAAGTGGAACGTCTTGCTGCAGCTGTATCTCATGCTGAATTCCCCTGTTGGTAGGTAACCCATTTGGCTCCTGAAACATCTGGCCATACTGACTTACCACATCAGACAAAACAGATTTTAATTTGTCATCACAACCTTCAAAAGATTCATATTCCATATCATTCTTTTTCTTTATCATGAGAAGCACACAAATTTTACTTGCATTTACTAGTTTCTTCATATGCCTTGCATTAACCAAAGAAATATTCAACTTTTTGGGATGATCTCTCACAATATAATCCACCCTATCCTTGAGCAAATGATATTTTTTCTCATGGTGATAAAATACCTCTTTCATGTCATACAAATATGGGCTTCCCAAGATAATTCCTGAAATGTCAAGCAGAACCACATCTAACTCAACTTCATCAACAAAATTTGCAGTAATGGAAAACCTGAATATACATTTCCTTGTAACCTGTAAATTTGCTTTCTTGACTATCCAACCCAAAGGATATGGCTTATGATGAGGTACAGTTTCAAGGTTAAGATTTTTGACCAAGTCTTCTTATATTAAGTTTGCGTGTGACTCGTTATCAAATAACGCATCAATCTTTATATGGTTTGAGATCACCCTCACATGGAACAACTCTATCCTTGTTTCTTCATTTGGAGTGTTGTTGTGACAATTTGATGAAATAGTGCTTGCTATATCTTCCTTTCCCTTTGTGGCCATGGCTGTAATCTTAGTCCCATCATTGGAATCGGATAAAGATCATGTTGTGTGGTAGCGGTCATCTTTTGTTTCCCCTTATTGTTCGTGTTTCTTAGGCCTTAGTTCAGGATGTAGTTTCCAACAGTGGGCTTCATCATGCCCCTCTCTGGAACAATGTTTGCATGTAGTTTTCTCCCCTTCTTTCTTAACACTTGCATTCTTCTTTCCCTTCCATTTTCCTCCCCTCTCTTTCTCCTTACCCTTGAATGGCTTCTTCTTACTACCCTCTTCCTGAATGTTCTTTCTCCTTGTTTCAAGGTGTGTGGCTTGCACACAAACCTCATCTAAATTGGCTAGATTGAACATAAGGATATTGTGTTTCAAATATGAATGTAAAACCCCAATTTATTTCAATAGAGTGTCTTGGGAATTCAAGTTTACACCTAACAAAAAAACCCTTTTCCTAAATTCCTGGGTATATTCTTGAACTGTTTGACCCTTGAGTTGCCTAAAGTGTTGCCAACTCATAATGGCTTTTTGCATGTAAGTTAAATGATAAAACTGTTTCTTAATTGAAGAAATAAACTCAACCCAAGAAATGGATATCTTGCCATGGATTCACATTTCCTCTTGAGTCTTTGCTTCCCACCAGACTAGTGCTGCTCCTTCTAGGCTCAATTAAGCCAACTGGATCTTTATGTCATCTTCTTGAAGGTTTTGAATTCTGCAATAAACCTCCAATTGACAAATCCAATTGTCTGACTTCTCTGCATTTACCTCACCATTGTACATGGGAAGTTCAAACTTAATGTCCAATTTGAGTAAGGGAGTTTTTCCTTTTGGGGTTTTTGAGTGAGTATGGGTGGTTTTTGTTGTGGAAGTGGAAGATGATGTTGATGGTGATGATGAGGATGATGATGAAGATGGTGTAGATGGAGGAGGCTTTCCTCCACTACCCTTTGAATCCTTCTCTTCATCCTTTTTGACTTCTGAGGTTCCCTCTCCATGTGGAGACTTAGAATTCTCTCCAACCATCCTGGTGCTCTTCTCTTCAGAGATGATCCTAACCCTTTCAGTTAGGTCATATAAAACCTTCTTGTATGCTTCCTCTTTTGAAAGGCCTTTAGTCTCTCATGAACCTGACATGATGGCTATGGATTCAAGATCAGCTTCTGGTGCAACTTGTACCTCTTCAATCTCAGCTAGAGATAAAACTTGAGGTGCATCAAGTGTAGCTAGGAGTGAAACTTTGGGTGGAGATGGTGGCCTTGTGGCTCTCGTTCTTCTGGTCCTAACCTTAGGACTAGCAACCAACCGTTTCCCTTCTCCTCTATGCAACTTTAACCTTATAAGCATCACAAATTTGCAACCATTAAAAATCTACTTGCACAAAACTCAAGAAAATATCAAACAAATAACCTTTGCTCTGATACCACCTTGATCTGAATCTGAATGTTAGTTTTGTTATGCTAATTTCATTTTCAGAATTATAAATAATTGTTTATCATTTGCTTCATGTGCATAGGTTTCCTTGTGGTGTTTCTGAGTGTTAAACAGGTAATTGTGTCAAGTTTTATGTTAAATTCATGAGCATTTTAACATTAAAACAAAGTACCGAACAACGACAATAAAATGTGCAGCAAACCATCAAATGATCCATTAACACAATATTTTGATGAAGGAGTTCACCCCTCCTAGGCTACATCTCCTTGGTCTAGCTTCCATGGTTTGGGCCTCTGTATTAGCTCAAAATGGCAAAAAAATGTTTTTTACAATCCTTTACTGCTCCTGAAAGTTGCTCCAACATGCTCAGAATGTCCCTAATTGCTAAGATAGGCTCTTTCTGAGCCACAAATGGTCAAATTTTGCATAAGTTATGGCTCAATCAATTTGGCCTAGGAAATCTACTCCAAAACTGGAGAGAACTCTAGTTAATCCCGCTAATTTTGGAGTTTCGCCGCAAATGGCGGACTCCGCCAACTCCGCCGTTTAAGATAAGCCTGGTTTAAATTACAGATAAGTGTAGTTAGTTGGTAATTAAGTGTGGGTTTAATGCGCTAAGCATGTTTAGTCCGGAGCGTTGCGCTGTGGTCATAGCTGAGAGTCACATGGGCCAGGGGCTGGCCCCCGCCATTAAGTACAATCAAATTTAAATATAACTCGCGACCTTGATAATTAAGAACTATCGTGCGGATATAACGTTAAGACATGGCATTTATGCGAGGGAGGTTGCGGGGTCGACCCTGACCTCCGCTCGACCTCCAATATAAATTTTGCCACTGTATAATATAATATGACCTTTGCACTTAGCCAAAATTTTGGCCTTTGGGAGGGGGCACGTGGTGGCCTCTGGCTGCACCACGTGTCCTTTTCCCATTGGCTCATCTCACATCCAATGAAAATGCAACAAGTCACCCAACTCAACAACCAACCATGAAGTGACACTTGTCATAGTGTCATTGGGAAAATTGAAGGAATATTTCGAGAATATTATTTTTTTGCTGACTAGGCTGCCCAGTCACTGTTTTGTCATTTCTGCACAAATTTTCGTTGTTTGTGAAAACGAATAGTAGGCTCTAACTTTCACATACGAAGTCGGTTTTCGTTGAAATGAAGTGCGCCAGATTCCTGGCGACAAGCACTTCGCGGTCATTCAGGTTCCAAGAGATTCTGAGCACTTCCATCTTTTAGCTTAACACTGAGCAACTGATCAACTTGAGGGGGAAATGCAAGATCTTTGGATGTGAGATGGTTGATGAACCATGTACAAGAAAACGTGTTCTAAATAGTTACAAAGGGTGCTTTCCCATGAATTCAAGTGAATAATACATTTATTTTATATGAAATTCAACAAAGATATTGGAACCAAGTTAATTTCCCCAAGTCAAGTTTAAGGGGGAATTGTTAGGGTATTTAAGGTAAACTTGACTGGTCATAGAGTCAATTTGGTATGGTCATTAATGGGTTTATTGTTGGTGCTTTATGTGCCCAATGTTTTGGTAACACATGGTTTTGACCATGGTATTTTCATGTAGTGTAGCATATTTAAGGGCATGGTGTCTACATTCTAAGATGTATTCGGGCCAAATAATAATAAATCTATTATTAGGTGTTAGTTTTCCCACAAGGGTTTCCAGGATAATTTATGGTGTCCATGTGTTTATAACACACCCAACCCCCTTATGTTGTATTAGGGTTGTGGGGCATAAATGGACCCAACCTTCAATTTTTATCATGAAGATGGGGTTATCAAATTTCCTTTTTCCTTCACCTCAAATTACAATTTTGATACTACCATTGTCTTCTGCTCGTTGACACGGGGGCCTCACTCAATAAACCTCTAACATATCACGTGCGATCATAGCATATTTAACAATACCCTTAATTTGAGTACATATTGGAAAATACCCCTAAAAATCACATTCTTTAATCCCCTACCAAGATAAAACCAATACACCTTCCCAATTTAAAAATCCCCTACTTTCACTATATATTGTAGGTATCCATTTTTTGATTAACATTTTTTACACCCCTTTATATTAGTTCATTAAATTTGAGCTCCATTTTTTATACCTACCAATATAAAAGCCCTTTATCTTCTATATATCCCCCAATATATTATGTCATTTTTTCCTCATTATATATCCCCCAATATGAACCCACGTTCTATGGTATTGCTCCCATAGAGAAGCCCCCGTGCTCGTTGAGAGCTTTTCAATGATATAAATTTTATCTCATTCTAAGCTCCAGGCACAACATTATGCCCATTTGAAGATTTATCCCTTAAGGGCTATGTATAAACTACATCGCTGGGATGCGGCAACCCTTTGGCCATATGCCACTCCCAACCTAGTCCTTGTTTATTGCCTGTCTCTTATACTGAGGCCTTGCCATATCAACATTTCTAGGCATCACACCTTTCCAATGTTCTGGTGTTCTAGTGTGCCGATATACCAGTGGCCTGAAACTTCGATATGATGATATCCATTGTTATACACCTTTGAGGTGCCACTATGCTGATATAGATAAACTTTATACACTGCCATTCTTTCCAATTCTCAATATGTCGATGGGCCAGTGGGACAACTTAACATGCGACCTCAACCTTTGATCCCCAATCAACGTTTGACACATGACATGTGCTGACTTTTCCTCTACAACGTGGCACAACGGATGTTTGCTACATGTCACTCACAATCACATAGTTGGAAACCAAAAACATTGAATTAGGGTGACAGGTCTCTTCCATTAACATTGCCACATCATCATGGGTGACACCGTCATGACATCTCTCAATGCATTCATTACTTTAATACTCGGTTACTTTGATACTTTGATGTCTCAGTGCCATCAAATGACATGCCCGATTAACATAAATGTTTGCCATCGTGTGTTGGTTTGTCAACTAGAGTTGCGTCATACCAGGGATTCCCATATAATGTGTGTTTTCCAAATCCTCCAATAGCCCGATATCTCAATAATCCCTATACCTACTAGCTCTTTTTCACAACCCTCTTGTCAACCATATGACCAAGGATTGGGGTTGAAGCTTTAATCCCAAATTTCTAATGTATCCACCAAACCAAAGGGGAGTTCTATCCTCGAATTTATACAATGTTGCAGTAAGGGGTTCAACCCCCCAATTTCTTTTTGGTAAGGTATACCTATAGAGGGAATCATTAGCCTAATATCTAGTCAACTTCTCACATGAAGCCACATAGGCCATTGCACATAGTCTACCCCTTCTAGGATCTTTCGACTTCTTCTCCCCAACTAGGGAAACCTTCCAATTGCTCAAAAATACAAACATATATACATCCATGCTACTAAGTCCTATTTTTTGGATCGATAAAGAGCAAACACCTTCACTCCAAGGCCACTTAATTTTTTCTTCAAATGTTCCACGAGCTCAAGAGTTCTTTCGTGAAAACTTCAATACTGATCATTAGATGTTCTAAGAATACTGTCTTCTTAAGTCTCCCCTTTTTAATGAAAGCTTCTACTCTTACTCCAGGGTCCCACCATTAAGATAACCTTCTAATCCTCACAACAAACATATGACTCCTCTGGCTTGTCCAAGGCAGTCCAAACTTATTCATTCAAACTTACAGGGAGCTCTTTACACCTAACTATTTATCAAGACTATCTGCAAGACAGAGGGGTTAACTTTCTTCCTCTTCTTGTTTGATCAAGATCTTTAACAACCGATGACAGGTAACGATGTCATAAGCCCTTCAAGAACATCATAAGAGCCCATAAAGTTACACAAGTAGACATATAGACATTATAGAGCTAACACAATCCTTAAAACCATATCTACCCTCTCATTTAGGCATAGTTGGAAATGTACCACTTCATAACATAAACAAGCAACACACTGGCTATGTTAGGAATTCAACAAACAAGCTCATAGAGACATAATTCATTAACATTTATTCTATTTATTTTCTCAAGGCTAAATTATAGAATTTAAAGTCCCCAAGGGACACTCATTTGGTTACAATAAAATGATGCCTACAACTAATGAATGGCAAGCCACGTTCCAATCCACTATAGGCTCAACTGCAATGCTTTCTTTCTTATAGCTAGCCACCCCCGAGCTACACCAAGAAGCCATGAGGGAAGTTCTCACACAACAATATAGGGCAAAATTCTGAAACCAATCTCCATCCAGTCAGATCTGTCAATCCTCTTTTCTATATGTCTTCTTTCTCTTGCATTCGTACAAACCCTAATCTCCCACTAGTGCCTCTTTTCTTTCTTGTGTACACACCAATGCTTCTTCTATCCCCATGAGAGAATGCTTTGTTCTCTCCAAGAGAATAACTTCTCCTTCTCTTTGTGGGTATCTTCCACAAAGGCTTTTCAAGAGGGAGAATGCTTCCTTTTCCTCTATTTTTCTCATGAGATTCCCCACATGTGTTGGTCTCTTCTTTCTCTATTCCCTACCTTGTGCTACACTTTTCTTTTCTCTCTTGCTCATGTGCACCCACTCACGCTTTTTCTTTGTCTTTACTTGTCCTTCATGGGTAAACTTCCTTGGGCTTCTTTGCTTGATAGGTTTCTTTTCAAGTATGCCCATACTGGTTAGTGGTATTCCACCTATACCCTTATGTAACTTTGGTACTACTGCCCAATCCTCTCATAACTGCTGGCAGTTATTGCCACACCTTCCCCCCATATATTTTCTTGGGAGAGGTTGACAATATTGATCCTTGTGAACATTTGGCTCAACCAATAATCCATTGGCGACTATTAACCCCCAAATTCCCCATTGTTGGCTTCCCTCCTCCTCATGGCTTCACATGGTTTGTATTATATCAAGGCTTCATTGCTTCATCAAATGATATTTAAATTATAATTAAAATTATTTCGGGTCATTTCCCATTTACATTTACATACCCATATAGAGATTAATAACATGATTAATTGCAATTACAATGTCAACAAGGTTAAGTTTTGGGGATGTTGCAATAGACTCTCCCTTAAAAGAACATCGTCCTTAGTGTTGACACCCTTTCAAGTATCATATTCAACAACGTTGCACTATTTCAAGTGCTTTTTGTTGATCAAGTTGTATATGGAAAACTAGCTTTCAATTTCATTAACATCCTTTCTCCTTCATATTAGCACCACTCATCATGTTCTTTTTCCTTTCCACTGCTTCAACAATGATATTTTCTTTCATGGTCTGGTCATTTTCAACCTTATGGAATTCCAACACTAATTATCAGCGAACAAGTGGATTTTTTTTTTTCTAAGCACAAGCATTTGCATGAATTTCACAAATATGGAAAAAATATCTATTTAATCACAACACTTATCTGCATGGCTATCCTTTGCTTCATTAGGCTTCCACAATCACAACTTTAGCTTGCTTCTTGCAATCATACATACCCCTTCACACTCCCAATCTAGTGAGTGTTTGACAAGTCTTCCTTTTTTGGAAGTTGTTGGTTTTTGTAGCATCGGGAAGTGTTCCCGCATTCCAAATTGGATTCCTAAATTGGTCCAATAAAAATTAAATATGAAGATTATAAATTATATTTCTAGCTTTCATGTAGGCCCCAAAAGACATGTCAGCCCCACCTTGTGAATGGGTGTGACCCTTGCTCAAAATCTATCCAGTTTAACACTATAAATATCAATTCGACCTCTCCATTTGGAAATAAACAGAAGTTTGACCAGAGCTGAAGCTTCCATTGACTATCATTGGTCGAATCTATTTTCCCATTGTTTCATTGTTTTTTCTTGCTGTTGTAACCGAATCTTTGATAGGTTTGATCGAGAAAAGGAGGATGGTCTTGATTATGAATTCTATGACTTTGATTGTAGTTGACAGAAAACACTTTGATTAGTTGACTATAGGCTGAATTTCATTCCCTTTGACCAGAGTTGACTTCAGTTAGTTTGAAGTATTTTGATCAACATTTTGACCAGGTTCGACTAGTATTTAAGCTTGGAAATTGGAACAGATTTCTAGACAATCTGTATTGTTAACTTTGTTGAAGATTAAAATCTCCTTCAAAGTAAAGTTGGCTAGGTTTTTTCCAAGGTTGGGTTTTTCTAGGGTAAATTTTGTGTCTCTTGTGTTTGATTGTCTCTTATGATCCTACTATTGTCATTACATTACTGTTGAAGATTTTCTATGTGTAATTGCTTAGTGATGTAATTGACATAAGATAACTTGAATATAATAATTGGAAGTAATTATCAAGATTAGAAAATCAATGTCTATTATAAGAAAATTCAACATGGTATCAAAGCCTAAGTGAAGGAGCAACCATTGAAGTATCTTGAAAAAGCCAAGTATAAGAAGAATTGGGTCGGTTCTGACAATAGAAGGAAGGTTGAATGCCTAGTTTAGATTACAAACATCATTAAGGGTTTGTTTAGGTCTACCTTTTTAAGGAAAGTTTGAGGACTTCTTATGATGCAATTTTAAGGACATTTGGAGAATAGGATTCAAGAGCCAGAGGGAGCTAAGAAGAAATGATCCCTCTCCTACCTTTGTATAAATCAATAAAATTCCAGTGATGATGCTAGATAAGCCTTCTTTTAAGAGAATCAAAAGCATAAGGGAGTGCCTAGATCTTTAATAAGGATGAGCCTACCTTGTACAAGAAATATACAAAAAAAGGGATATTATGTCCCTTCAGATTCACAGGTGGTCTATCTTTTAAAAGGGTTGAGATGTTGTGTGACAAATTCTTTTCTATAGTAGGTATAAATTGTACATGAAAATTTGATGAATGACCTACTTCTTGAGTTGTATAGCATACACATTATTGTTGAAGTCAATGGTTGCAGTAATTCACTCATGGTTTGAAATTTTTTGAAGTACATAAGAGCAGACCCAACTTACTATGCCAAGAAATGTAAACAAAAAATGTAGGACCGTAAGGACTGAACTAATAAGGTACTATTAAAGTGAAGGAATGATAGAGGTGAGACAAAGTAGTGTAACCAACACCAAGGGCTACAAGGGAAACTTTCATTGGAATTTATAATAATGATTTTGGACACATGTATGATAGTAATATTATTACTAAGATTGGGATAAATAGATTTGAGAGAAGACACCTCTAATGACTCACTGTTGAAGGATATTTGTGTTCATAATTATGGATCAAATTTTTAAGATGACATATATCTTGAACATCAATGCAAATTATTGCTCAAGAGTGATAATATAAAGGTATTAGACATAAATATGAGTATATTGTTAGTTTTTGATGGATATGGTAGCATCAAACAAGTGTTCTAGTCTCTAAGTGTCAAAGAGGCTAAGGAACAGAAGGACGCCAAAACCCAAAAAACGTTTCGAAAAAAAACACATAGAAACCTCTCAGTTAAATCAATTGATCAATAATTTAAAATTCCTAAGTCTAACTTAAAAAATTGGTCAATTAATGGGTATTAATTAATGAAATCGATTTTTCGCTAAAGACTTCCAGAAAAGTCATTTAACAGAGTCTAAGATGATATGAGCCATCGATCATGATTAGATCTTGGCTGTTGATGCTCCAACGAGAGATAATAAAATCAAGTAGAAGGGGTTGGAGATAAACACAATTTATAGGTGGTGGGCAAGGCAAATCGAATCCCCCAGTTCACAGTTATCAGCGAGGGCATAGTTCGAGCCAGGGAAAACAACATCAGAGAGAGGGAGAAACAAAATTTTGGGAGCATAGATTTGAAGGATATTTTCCTTAGTTTTCTAGTGTCTAGGAGGCATGAAAGAGGATGTCGAATTGTCTTCAGAAGAAGCCAATTTGTGCAGTGCGAGTTAGCGAGTCTAGTAGTGAAAATTTTTGGAAGAGGTTTGATTCGGTTGTTGGAGGTCGAATGAGTGCCCAGAAAGCAAAGCAAATTCATTCCAGAGGCAGAGGGACTTTAAACATCCCAGTTGGGGTTAGATCCAAAGATGTGCGAGTCACTCAGAACCAACATTACTGTGCGTTTCAGGTAGCAGTGCGAGTTGCTAGTGTGGGGTGCGAGCATGCTAGAGGAGGCCAAGTTGATTTGCAGAGGATATTTTGGATCTCTAGTATATTTTGCTAGTGCATTGCTAGAGGTTTTCCAGTTGGGAAACAAGTTGTAATCATTTTCTCAAATTGTTGAATAATAAAATAAACTCTCATCTGCTGCACCGATTTTGCCTTCGGCGTTTTTCAGGGACAATTGCCAAAATCAACAATGTCATTATTTTGTGTGTGTGCATCTATTTCTCAATTCCTATTTTTAATTTTGTAGTGTATTTTGATTTGGTGAAGAATTACAGTGTGGTTTATTCACTATTTGTCATTAATAATTTAACATAAGACAAATAAACTGTAAAGTTAGGAGAATAATACTTAGTTGTTGCAGTTCAAGGATTTTTCCCATGGTATTAGAACATTGCTGATCAGATCAAAGGCTCAAAGGTGAAAGGAAGAGAGATCGTGCAGTTTTAGAGGAAGATTTGAAGCACTATTTCCAGATTTGCGCAAGGCAGTCAAGAAGTGCGAGTAGCAAAGAGGAGATCGATTTTCCGTTCAGGGTGAAGGAAAAGTTCAATTTTCCTAAGATTTATAGCAACATGCAATTATTTTTCCAGAGAGAGGGTTCTAGTGACCATATCAGTGAGTTCGCAGAGCAGATCTAGTGTAGTCGTTTTGTAGCAAGGGTTTTGCAGTTACAGATTAGTGTGAAAGGAAGACAAAAGCACACAAAGAATTATACCCAGGACTTCTCTAGTGTATTTGAAGTTCTCAGATTTTCCAGTATGGCCACAAAGGTATTTGACATTTAGGAGGCTATGGATTTGTCTTCCAAATTGGAAGATGGATTCGCTCAGATCACTTGCCTCTCTTGCTCAAATTCATAGGGTGTTTGGTATATAAACAATGGAGAATCAACTCACATGATAGGAGTTAGAGACTACTTCTCTATCTACATGGAGGAGGATATGGAATTCCAAATCCAGATGGGAAAAACGAGTAACTTTACTCTAGTCGGGAGAGGTACCATCGATATTCAGAGGAAGTTAGGAGCAAGCACCAGTGTTACAGATGTGCTGCATGTGCCTGACTTGGGTATGAACCTAATTTCAGTGTTGGAACTACAATATAAGGGATATGATCTCTACTTCATCGAAAAGAAAGTGTTCATCAAGCGCCAACTCTGGAAGAAGGTGAATTAGTTGGAGTTCGTAGCAACGGGTTGTATAAGTTGCAACTCGACTTTCCAAGGGCACTAGTTAGCAACAACAATAATGATAACAATAGTAGTGGGAGAGACCTGAATGAACTATGGGATAGGAGAATCAGTCATCTACACCATGGAGCACTTAGGATGCTCAAGGAGATCGTGATAGGTGTTCCATAATTAAGCACGAAACACAATGGTGTGTGCAGGGGTTGCGTACTTAGGAAATATGCTAAGGCAACATTCCCCAGAAGTGACAGTAGATCAGATGGCGTGTCGCAACTTATACACTCAAACATTTGTGGCCCTATCCACTAGACCTCTCAAAGGGTACGATTACTTTGTCACCTTTATTGATGACTACTCGAGGAAAACCTGGATCTATTTTTGAAGACTAAGGATGAGGTCTTTAGTCATTTCCTAGACTTTAAAGCTCTGGTGGAAAATGCAACAAGGAAGAGGATCAAGGTGCTCCACATAGATAACAAAGGAGAGTATGCAAACAATGATTTCATGAGATTTTGTGCGAAGGAGGGCATCAGAAGGGTGTGGACATATCCGTACAATCTACATAAGAATGGAGTAGCGGAGTCGAAAATCAACTCTATAGTTGGGGAAGCAAAAACTATGTTGTATGACAAGGATATGCCCAAGTTTCTATGGGTAGAGGCATGTAACATAACGATGTATATACAGAATAGGGTTCCTCACAGGGTGTTGGGGAAGATATCACCAAAGGAGGTTTTCTCATGGAAGAAGCCAAAGGTCAGTCACTTTAGAATCTTTGGCAGTATAACCTACTACCGTGTACTAGATGAGAAACACACAAAAATGGATCAGACTGTAGAGAAGGGGTTTTTTATGGGGTATAATGAAACCTCAAAGGAATATAAGATCTACATTCCTAACAGTAGGAAGATTATTGTGAGATGAGACTTGAAGTTCATGGAGGACAAAGCCTTCAAGAGATCTCGCGAGATGCCAACAGGTGGTTAGAGTGAGCCAACAGAAGAACCATTGGTCCAAAAACAGGTGTAGCCACATGGGCATACTTAGGGACAACCACAAGGATAATTGTAGGGATTTAGTAAAGTTACCAGTATGAGAACTACTTCAGGTGCAACAGATCCATCGAGTTCGCAACAAACATGGCATCAGAGGCAGGTTGAGGAGCTAGTCGAACCACCCATCACTAGCGGTGAAACCAACAGAGAAGCTCGTCAGATGCTGAGGGATGTGTAGGAGTTCATGGGAGCTCCTAGGACTAGCAAGAGAGAACACATACAACTAGACATGTACCAAGTGTTGGTGGCGCAGGTTGTTGAACCTTCCAACTATCAGGAGGTTGCACAACATCAGGTGTGGTAGGATGCCATGGTGGAGAAGTATAGCTCCATCATGATAAACGATGTTTGGGAGGTAATGCCGAGACCCGTGGATAGGTAAGTTGTGGGTTTTGAATGGATCTATAAGATCAAGTATGTTGCAGATGGAAGTGTGGAGAAGTACAAGGCAAGGTTTGTGGAAAAGGGGTATGCGTAGAAGGAAGGCATAGATTATGAGGAGACCTTCGCCCTAATCCCAAATATGCTTCCATTCAGTGAGTTATATCTCTAGTAGCACAAATGGGATGGTAGATTCACGAGATAGATGTAAAGATAACATTCTTGAATGGGGTGATAGAAGAGAAGGTATACATTGAACAACCAAAGGGCTTTGGGACACATGAGAGAGGCACACATGTGTGCAGACTTAAGAGAGCACTATATGAGCTCAAACAAGCTTCCAAGGCATGGTATGGTCGACTTAATATCTAATTGCATCAGATAGGATTTTTCAAGAGTGACGTAGATCCCAACCTTTACTATCTGATGGTAGAGGGTAAGCCACTCATCCTAGTGTTGTATGTGGATGACCTCTTTTTGATAGGGACATCGGGGCTCATAGAGGACTGCAAGAGGAACCTGGATGCAGTTTGACATGAAGGATTTGAGACTGATGCATTAATTTCTAGGCCTAGACGTATGGCAGAGAGACATGGATATCTTCCTTGGTCAAGGGATATACACTACAAAAATCTTGAAGAGGTTCAGAATGCAAGAATGTAGGCCTATGTATATGCTTATGCTTATGAAATGGAGGAAGATAGATGCATCATATGATGAGGATGTGGACCCAACCTTGTATAAACAACTCATCGGTTCACCCATGTATCTAGTCAACACCAGGCCAGACATCTGCTTCGCAGTCAACACTCTCATTCAGTTTATGGTGGGACATAAGAGAGTGCATTGGAAAACAGTGAGACATATATTGAGGTACTTGTGTAGCACAATCGAGTATGTGTTGAGTTATACGCGAGGTGATGGTGTCAATTTATGTGGTTTTAAGGATGTAGATTGGGCAGACAGTTCAGTGGATCAGAAGAGCACATCAGGATGTTGCTTCAACATTGGATCATGAGTTGTGTCTTGGTGCAACCAGAAGCAGAAGTCTATTGCACTGAGCTCTACAGAAGGAGAGTACATGGCAGCTAGCATGGCCACATGCAAAGCTATTTGGCTTCAAAAGCTTCTAGTGAGTCTGTTTAGTCAGAATATGGAGGCAACCAATATCTTCCATGATAATTAAAGTTACATTAGGCTCTCTAATAATCCAGTGTTTCGCGATAGGTCGAAGAATATTAACATATGATACCACTTCATCAGACACTGTGTGTAGCGTGGAGTAGTTCGGCTACAACATGTTCCCCTAGAGCATCAGGTCGCAGATATACTCACAAAGGCTCTAGGGAGAACCAAGTTCGTCTACTTCAGAGAACATATGGGTCTATTGGAGAACACCTTCCTCGTTAAGAAGGAGTGTTAGTTTTTGTTGGATATGGTGACATCAAACCAATGTTCTAGTCTCTAATATGTTAGAGAGGCTAAGGAACAGAAGGATTCTAAAACCCAGAAAAGGTTTCAAGAAGAAACACTTAGAAACCTCTCAATTCAATTAATTGGTCAATAATTAAAAATGCCTTAAGTCTAACTTAGGAAAATTGATTAATTAAAAGGTATTAATTGAGGAATTTTTTTTCTCTAGAGACTTCCAAAAAATTCATTTGATGGAGTGTAAGATGATTTGATCCATCGATCATGATGAGATCTTGGTTGTTGATGCTCCAACGAGAGATTATAAAAGCAAGTCGAAGGGATTGAAGATAGACACAATTTACAGGTGGTGAGCAAGGAAGACTGAATTCCCCAATTCACAGTAATCAATGAGGGCTTGAGTTCGAACTAGGGAAAAGAGAATCGTAGAGAGAGAGCAATAGAAGTTTGGGAGCAGAGATTTAGAGGAGGTTTTCCTCAGTTTTCCAATGTCCAGTAGGTGGGAAAGAGGAGGCCGAATTGTCTGTAGAAGAGGTCAATTTGTGCAGTGCGAGTTGTCGGAAGAGGTTTGATACGATTGTTGGAGGTCGGATTAGTGTCTAGAAGGTAGAGCGAATTCATGCCAGAGGTAGAGGGAGGCTAGATGTCCCAGTTGGTGTAAGATCCAGAGATGTGCGAGTCACTCAGAACTAGCAGTGTGAATTTCAAGCAACAATGCGAATTGCCAGTGTGGGGTGCGAGCAGACCTGAGGAGGACGAGTTGATTTGCGGAGGAGATTTTGGATCTCCAATATATTTTCTTAGTGTATTTCGGGAGGTTTGCAAGTTGGGAAACTAGTTGTAATAATTTTCTCAAATTGCTACATAATAAAATAAACCCTCATCTGCTGCATCGGTTTTCCCTTTGGGGTTTTTCCAAGGACAATTGTCCAAAAATAATTGTGTGATTATTGTCTGTGTGTGGATCTATTCTTAGTTTCTGATTTTATTTCCGCAACGTATTTTTATTTAGTGAAGAATTATAGTGTGGTTTATTTGTTATTTGTGGTTAATAATTTGACAGAAGAAAAATAAACTGTAAAGTTAGGAGGATGGTACTCAGTTGCTATAGTTCAAGGAATTTTCAATCTACAATAATGATTTTGGACACATGGATGATCACAATATTATTACTAAGATTGGGATAAATAGATTTGAGAGAAGACACCTATAATGAATTACTGCTGAAGGATATTTTTGTTCATAATTATGGATCAGTTTTTTAAGATTACATATCTCTTAAACATCAATGCAAACTACTGCTCAAGAGTGACAATGTAAATGAATTAGACATAAATATGTGTATATGAGAAGATTCAAGAGGTTCAAACAAGAATATGACTCTGATTTTCAAGCACGAATATGTTAACAAGTTAGAGGGAGCTATGCTCCTTCTCTACTTATCACTTAAGTATGACTTTTTCCATGAGATCATTATGGTGGTGTGGCACAAGAGTTGGAAGTCTTAAGGTTTGTAAACCCTAGAGGACTTGGAAACTGCAACTTGTATTAAAGGATTAAATCCTAGGGTTTGTGAGATGAAACCATAGTGTAATATTTAGAATGTTGATACAAGTGAAGTTGTGTGATGCATCTTTTTGATAGCATAAGGATGAATTGGTATTGATGATCCAAAAGTAGCATACATTAGCAACTAATGTCAAGGATGAAGATAACCAACCACCTCAAAATAATTCAAAAGATTCTTTCAATCAAGAGAAAATTATTTTTTGTTATATTCAAGTTTCTTGTTCTTTAAATTTTTTATGCATATATTTGGCACTTTCTTTATAACTATATTATAAACCCTTCCTATAAAAAAAGACCTTTGTGAATACTACCATTACAATGACTTATAACAAGAAAGTACACATATATATATAGGATATATTAGCCACCTATGAAATTTTTTTCAAGCAAACAGGTGGCTAAATTATTTTATGAGCCTTCAAGAGATACATTTCCCACGAAAATCTCTCATCCTTGAAGCCTCTGTGTGCCCATCCCTTTTTAAAAAGATCCTCATTGTTGTTCCCATCCAAAAAGCCTCAATGCCTGTGAAAATTGTGCTCAGAAGGTCTCCCATTTTCCCTCGTACCTATGCAAACTTCCCCATTACCTATATTCTCCCACTCTTCAAGTTTTCCCCTTTTTTCCCAAAATCTCTCCAAATCCCCTGAACTATTCGTTGCATCTTTCGAAACAAGTGAAAACCCTTCATTTGATTTCAAATCCCCCTTTTTTTACCTCTACCGAAAGCCTCCTTTTGGCCTTAAAACACTGTCTCTAAGACTTAAAAAACCCATTGTCTTCTTTAAATAGGCTAGCCCCTTCGACCCAGCCCCAAAACCACTTCCCCACATGACCCGAGCGCTAAAACCAAGCGCTAGTCGTAAAGCGCCTATCGTAATCAGAGAGTTGGAGCGGAGCGCATTTCCTTTGTAAACATAAAATCTCTGATGCGATAGTGTTTTTAGTCCTTCGGCCTTTGAAGAAATCACTACCGTTGATATGAATATATCTAACGGTCCAAACAAAGTCTTACCGTGCCCGCCTCATTCCTTTGTAAACCCTCCGGTGATGATCTCTACCGTCGATTCACAGTTTAATCCAATGACCATTGCAAACTCACAAATCGCTCATCGGAACTTTTTATTGTGTCACTTTTTTTTCCCTCCGATCGTGGTCTAGCAATCCAATCCTGATCGTTGAATCCACAAGAACCAAGGGTCAGGGTTGAATCAAGCTCCACCCTTTTAACCTCCATCGTCCTTCCTCAATCAAATCCTAGCCGTCGATTCCCCTTTAATCCAACGACCCAGAAGCAATCGCACCACTGCTCGTTAGGTTTTCGACCCTCCCATCGCTCCCCTCTGATTAGGCTGCAGCCATCCATCTCCTCCTAAGATCCGACGGTCCTGATTGAATCGCCCTCCAAATTTGACCGAGGTCCCACCATGTCTACCCATTTCGAAGATTTTCCACACATTTTCTACGTATTGTGTTCGAAAGCCCAAAGCTTGGGTTTTTTATTTTTAATATCGTATCATCCCGCCAAGAGTTTAAATTTTAATGTTTTACATTAAAGTTGGTCTTTCCACCCGATTTCCACATACATTTTTCCACCATCTCACTGCATGTTCCCACCACTTTCCATTGCATATGTAGCCTTCGCTCCCGTTGCGCTACCATCATCACAAGGATTCCACCACATCCACCCTTCCCCATGCATGGATTTCTTAACGGAGTTGCGTATTTTGCAGGGTACAGGCGGTGAACGCCAACCTAGTTCACAGTCACTGTTACAATGGCACAGAACAAAAGAAAGACCATTTTTAGAGCCTGAAATTACAGAGAAGAGCCTGGGAAGTGTACTGGAGCATGATTTTAATTAAAGGTATAGAGTTTAACAGTTCGAAACCTTTGCAGCGCCACCAAAGCTCCGTTTTCAGTGACTGAGACAGTCGAAGTGGCGAAGAGTATCAGTACAGATTTAAGGAGTTCTAATGCACATTATTGAAGATATTAAGCCTTAATTCAGAGTTTTAAAGGCAAGGTACCAGATTGAAGACCTCATGAATCGCACAGAAGGCCTAGGGCATAAAAAACGATATATCAGTGTCACCATCAGCAGAACGTTCTCTCCCATGAAAGGACGAGGTGCCCATACTGCTTCCATTCTATACCGAGTCCCAGAGAATATCTCTGCCCTGACAATAGTCCTAATGCTATCAAAGCATTTATTACATAGTGTGGCAGACCTCATAGTTTGTATCTGCTTTTTTTTTATTCACTAAAGTACTGCAGAGTACTACAGCCGAGAGTACATCACGAACATACCTGGAGTAAATTTCAGCCTGTCAAAGACCATTCTTTCACCCAAAGAGTACTGAAGATTAATGCATAGACATTAAAATAGAATGGGCCTCGAGCCCCCCTTCCTACTCTATTTAATGTTTCATTTGGTGTTTCACCTACCTCCTCTACCTCTTTTTCAGATATAAAAACTCATGAGAAAACATTGTAAGGGTTGTTGATTGGATATCTCTGAACTGCAAGCTATTTCTCTTGAGACATGTTCTCTGTGTAAAGTTGTAAGATAGGCTGAGGAAGATGTTTTCAGACTGAAAACCAAGTTGTTGGCAATGTTGTACATGACTGGTGTTGCTCTTTAATATGACAAGCACATTTCTTTGGATGCTGATTTAAAGCAGCGGTGATGTTTCCTTATCTTTGTCTTTGTTTTACATTATAGTTCATTACATTTCATTTCTTCTGGAACACATCAAAAATCTGGCATAGGATTTACCCATGTTAGGTACCCTATGTTTCTGCTCTCCCTGCCTTCAATTTTTTCTGTGGAGTGTGTTATCTGAGGATTGATTTCAAACTAATTTAACTAGTGTAGTGGTCAAATATATACTGCTAGCTGATGTATGAATTAATGAGTCTGTTCTTAGATGTTCTTGTTAGGCTTTAATTGAATGAATTGGGATATTGGGAGTTTATAATTTTGTCTCTGTCTCACTAGGGTCCTTTTCAATTGATTAAACCTTTCTAAGTTCCCTTAAGTTTGAGGCCGAAGCATTGAGAGTTCAAAGTCTCTCTCTGATCTTAGGTTTTCACCTTTGTGTTCTAAAACCTTTAATGTTTCCTTGTCTGAAGAGTTAACCTTTGGGTCTTGGGTCACAGGTTGTCCAACGGCATGTCCTGTCCCTAGATCTGATTCCTGAAGGTCGCCTTGGAGGTTTCCTTGTTTTCACCTTCTTTCTTGCATTTTCACACTACACTATCATCTTTAAGATCCAATGCTTTAGATGAGTAGCCGAGCTGAAAGCATGCATATCAAATAGCAAGTAAACCCTTTCCTGACTCCATTTCCCAATGGTCTCAAATGTTCTCTGAGTCATCTCTCATTTTCCTAACTTCCTCTTTGCTCATCCTTACCTTATATTGAAACCTTCCTTTCTTGATTCCCAGCAACCAAATAAAAACCGAACAAACAAAACCGAGCCTTATATCTAGCCTAATATCTTAACTCAGAGCTTGAAAGATATAAAAAAATTCCTACATAGAGAGATCCCTCTCTGGACCCAGGAGGGCTAGATCCTAGGGTCTGAAAGTGGTTTTGATGTTGTCTCATCTTTCGGTACTGCCTAACTGCAAAAACATGAGAACCCCAACATAATGGCAACTCCACTAGGGAAGAGAGACCAATTAGCCTAGGTTTGGCAGTAAATCACTGTAGTGGATAGTAAAATATTAAATCCACTGGTGATCAGTAGGCCTGCTGATTATATTGGTTCACATAAGACTCCACTGGGAGACCAGCCTTCGTAACAACATCAGCCATAATAGTAGTAGCAAGTAGGATTTAGCTTCTTGATTCAAAAACAACATTCTGTCTTCAAGAACTATTCACACAAGAGCTTATCCCGACCCAAACCCACCTGAAATAGTTGAAAACCCAGAGAGAATTATCAGGAAATCACCTACACTTAAAATACCAACTATGTCTAGCCACATCCATAGAGCTAACTCTGCACCGGAAGACTTTACAGCTCTATCAGACCCACCTTTTGACTTAGACTCTCAAAACAGTTTACCTAGAACTAGGTCATTCGATGCTCTAGACCAGCCAGACCTTGAGTTTCCTGGTTCACCACCTCAAAGTGGTAAACACATTAGGGACAGAGAAAACCCTCCATCTATGCCTCCTGATATTCACTTCATTCAAAACTTGGGACTCTGTCATCCTAAATCAGCTCAACAGACTTCTGTTGGTCCAAGTATTCCTGTCATCCATATACTAGTTGTGCAAGCCAACCCCTTGCCTCCTCAAAATACCATCATGGTAGCCTGGTATGCACCTCTAGTTTCACCCCAACCTCTAGTTCCCTTGCCCAATGATTATCAATCAAATATCCCACACTTCACTACAAAATAATCTGCTACAACCCAGCACCATGTAGACAGGATGGAAGATTCTTTTGACTACATGGAGATAGATGATGATACAGTCAAGATGAGAATCTTTGCCCAGAGCTTAGGAGGTGATGTGAAGAAATGGTTTAAAGGCCTACCTCCTAATAGTATCCAAGACCTGCCTACTTTATATCAGACTTTCATAAACAAATGGGAAGTTAAGGCCAACCCTCTCCAAATCTTAGTAGAATACAAGAACCTGAAAAGAAACATAGGAGAGAGTGTCGATGACTACTCTACAAGGTTCAACAGCATTTATAATGCTCTCCCCCCCACACATGAAACCTCCCCAAGGTATGGGTCTAGCAAAATATCCTGAAGGCTTTGATGCCAACATGGCCTACCAGCTTAGGGAGAGAGATTACAACACATTGGAAGACACGAAAAAGGGAGCAGTGAGTGTAGAGGCTAACTTGATTGATAAAAAAGCAAGGTTGAGAGCCGAGAAAAGGGTGACATATAGAGATGACACTATAGCTTCCACCTCTGACCCCAATTATGACCGTCTATCTAAAAACGTGGAAAGGCTGCAACAAATGATGGAAAAAATGGTTGTCACAGTTATTAATTAGAATAGAAACTAGAATCATAACTAGAACCAAAAATTTAGAAGAAACAACACCACTCCCAACAGACAAAGAGACTCAGACCAGCAAGTCATGCCCCCATTCCAAGAGAACTTTCTTGATGAAGATGAGGGAATCATAGAAGAGTTCGAGGGAAACATGATAAACATGTTTGAAGTAGAAAACTCAATCTGCAATTGTTCCACAGAAGAAGATCAGCCCTCACCCTCGTATTGGGATGAGGAAATATTAGAATCTGAGGATTATAGACTTGGATTTGAAAATTCCATCATGCAGGTCAGAGAACAGTATGAACTTAGAAGAAAAAAGAGCCTAGACAGTTCCAAACAAAAGGTTTCTGAGGTTACCATCAATAAAAGGCCTGAGAAAACTTTTAAAGTAACTGCTGAAAGTAACAAATCAGCAGCTGAGAGTTCTGGGAAGAACAAAGAAAAGGACAACCAAAACACTGATAAACAAAGTCAACCAACTAGCAGCACTAGCACTGTAGTTAGTGCTCCTGATAAAATAGTTCCTAATCCTGTACATAATGAGAATCAACACACTGAGCCTTCCACTGAGGTGGTGGCTAACAAAACAGAGTTGAGCACCCCAAAGAGTCAGTCCACTTTCAATTTGGAGAGTGAGATTGAAAAAATTAAAATCTTTGTCCCACTCTCTGAGCTGCCCACTCAAGATGTATATAAAGGCCAAATTTTGAAAGCTTTAAATCTAGGTGAAAATAGTGACACTGTCAATCTGAGTGATGATCAACCAGCCCTTCTATTTGGTCCAAAGATAGAAGGGAAGTTTCAGGAAGGGGTGGTACCCCCTTTTTATATTAGTCTCAATATCCACGACAAGATCCTTCACAACGCAATGCATGACTCTAGGGCCTCACACAACCTAATGCCTAAGGTAGTTATGGAAAGGTTAGGCCTAGAGATTACTCGCCCCTACAAATAGTTATATTCGTTTGACTCTAGCAGGGTAAAGTGTCTCATCCTGATCAAAGATTTATGTGTGAAATTAACCCAGATTCTGGCCAAATGTATGGTCATGGATGTTGTGGCGGCAAATGTGCCACTTAAGTATGGCATGCTACTATTGAGGTCATGGGGAGCCAAGCTGCAAGGAACAATGCAGATGGATGGGGCATATGCCACAATCCCTATTTTTAGCCAACTTAGGAGACTGTATAGAGAGGCACAAATGAAATTCCTGGTCAGCAACCCTGAAAAGCCTAAACATTCTCCTTTGTACTCTGTGCACACAGATTTAGACTCCTTTATCCTTTGCAACGATGAATCCTTAGAGGGGCCAAAATTCAAAAACAGAGACTCAAAAAATGAAACAGAGCCCATATATTTTAACATAATGGCCACTCTGGACTTAGAGGAAAATGAAGAAGAAAACCTTATACAGTGCACTAAAAAAGAAACTAGGAGTGAACAAGAAATATAATGCAATCAACCAACTAGTCACCTCACTAAATCCCATATACATCAGGGAAAGAAAAACCCCCCACACCACGATGCAGACCCCACACGTCAACATAGCAGAGAAGCCAACGTTAGGGAAGAAAATGATGTTAAGCATGAGAGCGAAATGTTATGGGAAATGAATTTCGATGGGTCCTGTACTAGAAATATTGCAAGAGTAGGGGTGTGGTTACATAACACAGAAAGTGTGTATACAAAGAGTCATGCCTTCAACCTAAACTTCAAATGTACAAATAATATCGCAGAGTATGAGGCTCTGATCCTAGGCTTAAATCTGTTGAAAAAACTAGGAGCCTGTAGGATAACTGTGCATGGAGACTCTGAGTTGATCATAAAACAGGTGAATGATGAATACATAGCGAAGCACCCTAGGTTGAGATCGTACAGGAATGACGCTATGGATTTATTGAAAACCTTTGTAGAATATGAACTAGTGTTTGTTCCCAGGAGTCGGAATGTAATTGCAAATGGATTAGCTTGTATAGCTAGCTCATATCACAAGCCTCCCAGTGACCAAAAAATCATCATTCAGACCAAATTTAGACCTGCAGTGCCGAATAACGAAAAATATTGGTAGGTATTTGAGGGCGATAAGAAAATTGAAGATTTCTTGATAGGCAGGAACGAGTTTGAATTCCCAGATTCAAATTCGAAATCCGAAGATAGCTGCCTAAGTGAAGAGCCCTCAGACGAGGAAGAAACACCCTGTAACATAGAAATAAACACTTTAACTGAACTACTTGGAAATCTAACCGAAGAATATGAGAATGCAGATAAAGAGGAAGTAGAGGTACTGCAGTCGAAGGATAAGAATATACCCAGGGGACTGGCACCTTTAGAGGAAATTTTTGACTTTCATGATGTAGCGAAGAAGCCCGCTATAGAACACTCAGACTCTGATGTTGAGGAATGCAACATAGGCACTGAAGACGGGCCTAAGATGATAAAATTGGCTAATTCCTTACCCGCAGACATGAAAAGGAAGTATATTGAGTTATTCAAGGAATTCATTGATATTTTTTCCTGGAGCTACGAGGACTTAAAGGCTTATGACACGAACATCATACAGCAAAAAATATCTTTGAAAGATAACCAGAAACCCTTCAGACAGAAACTTCGTAGAATAAACCCAAAACAATTGTCTGTAGTAGAAAAGGAAATAAAGAAGATGTACGAGGCAGGAATAGTAGTTCCTGTAAGGTTCTCTGATTGGGTCTCAACCCTTGTAGCTGTGAGAAAGAAAACAGGTGAGATCAGACTGTGCATAGATTACAGGAACCTTAACAGAGCCTCACTTAAGGACAACTACCCATTACCAAAAATGGAACACATTCTTCAGAAGGTGGTAGGCTCAAAGAGGATCTCCTTGTTAGATAGTTTTTCAGGATACAACCAAGTTTTATTACTCCGAGAAGACCAACTCAAGACAACTTTTACCACTCCATGGGGCACTTATATGTACGTAAAGATGCCCTTTAGACTGATGAATGCAGGTGCAACCTTCTAACGAGAAATGGACATAGCCTTTTCGGAAGAGATAGGGCACTTAATTGTCATCTACCTGGATGAAATAATAGTCTACTCCAATACTAATGAGGAGCATCTAAAACATCTGAGAAGAGTTTTTGAAAAATGTAGGAAGCTCGGTCTGTCATTAAATCCCAAAAAGACCATATTCGGGCTGTAGGAAGGAAAGCTTCTCGGCCATATCATATCTGAGAAGGGAATTAAGATAGACCCACAAAGAGTTGAGGGAATACTTCAGATCACACACCTGAGGAAAATTAAAGAGTTACAGTCCTTTATTGGGAAGATCAACTTCCTAAGGAGGTTTATCCCCAACTTAGCTGAACACCTCAGAAATATGACTAACATGCTGAAAATAGATGTAGGGGTTAAGTGGACTGTCGAGGCTAAAAAATCTTTTGAATCGGTTAAACTTGCACTCACCCAGGCTCATGTCTTAATTTGCTCGGATTTCTCAAAGGATTTCCTGATATTTTCCTTTGCTTCCGAGCGTACAGTGGTTGCAGTTCTGCTACAGAAAAATCCGGAGGGAATGGAGCAGCCGATTGCTTTCTTCAGCAAAGCTCTGAGGGATGCAACCTTGAAATACAACATAATGGAAAAATAGGCCTATGCCTTGTTTAAGGCCTTGAAGGAATTTAGGGTGTACATACTGCATTCCCACACCACAGCCTACGTGCCTAACATAGTGGTTAAAGACATTTTGTCCCAAGATCCGGATGGAAAGAGGGGAAAATGGATTGCTGTAATATTGGAATACGACTTGGAAATCAAACCCACAAAACTGATCAAAGGTCAGGGCTTAGCTCAATTAATGGCTGAATCAAATCTACAAGCCCTTGACATTAACATGGTAGATGCCTTGGACGAGCAGGAAGGACTTCCTAATCCTACAGTTGAGGAATAATTTCAAAACTCTCCTTGGTATTCTGATATCACGTATATGCTCACAAACCTAAATGCTCCTCCTGAACTATCAAAGACTAAGGCCAGATTCCTAAAGCTAAAAGCCAGGAACTATTGCATACTGAATGAATGTTTATACTGGAAAAATCCAAATGGCCTATTGCTTAAATGTTTGCCTGAAACTGAAGCAGAGAGGATTAAACAGGAGTTTCATGTAGGAGATTGTGGAGGCCACTTGAACTGGAAATCCACCACTAACAAAATACTCAGAGCTGACTATTATTGGCCTACACTTTTCAATGACATCCATAAGATGATAATTTCCTACCATAAATGCCAGATCTTCGAGGGCAAAAGAAAGCTCCTCCCTCTACCTTTACAACCCATCACTGTTGAAGGTCCCTTTATGCAATGGGGCCTAGATTTCATTGGAGAAATACACCCTGCTTCTTCTGCACAACACAGGTGGATCCTTACAGCCATAAACTACTTCACAAAGTGGATAGAGGCCATACCTGCTAGGAATGCCACAGATTCTATCATCATTAGGTTCCTAGAAGACCACATCCTCTCTCGGTTTGGCTGCCCAAGAAAAATAATCACTGATAATGCTACTGCTTTTGGGTCCAAAAAAATGGTTGATTTTTGTCACAGGTATCAGATAGCGCTCGGTCATTCAACTAATTATTACCCACAAGGTAATGGGTTGGCTGAATCATCGAACAAGATCTTGGTGACCATCATCAAAAAGCTGTTGGAAGAAAAATAAAAAGTCATGGCATAACAAGTTAGTGCATGCTTTGTGGGCCAATAGGCTTACAACAAAGAAATCTATTTGCATGTCACTGTATCAGCTTGTCTATGGAACAGAAGCAGTGTTTCCTACCAGCCTTGGGGTACTAGTGATTAAACTTGTCCAAGAGATACAGACAGAGGAAGACAGCACGGTGAGGAGGATAAACCAAAAAATTCATCTCCTACAAACAAGGGAAGAGGTCTATAACAGAGCTCTGAAAGTTCAGGGAAAATATAAAGAAGTTGTTCGAAAAGAGAACCAAGGTTTCTGATTTTAGAATTGGAGATAAAGTGTTGAAGTGGGACTCAAGGAGAGAATACAAAGAAAAGCATGGCAAGTTTGACAGTTTGTGGCAGGGTCCATACATCATCCAAGCCACTCTTGGTCCAAATGCCTTTTTTCCGCCAGAGCTAGATGGTATAGAGCTGTTTGGGGGTCCTATCAATGGCAGGATGCTCAAACACTACTACTTCTGATGTCCAAATTCCAGTTTCCATTTGCATTGTGAATACCATTGCTGTGTTTTGTTTTCAGAGAAAAGAGAAAATGTTTCAAAAAAGAGAGAAAGAGAGGTTCATCCATGCTCAAAGAATGAACCTCTGAAGTGCAAAAGATGGGCTCTAACACAATCAAAACCAGAGCTGAAATGAAGAAGAAAGTGATTCTAACAAGCTCAAAACTTGAGTCACAAAGAAAAGAAGGATTCTTCAAAGTTTCAGATTTCAAGCCTTCAAGATTTTGTTTTTAGTTTTCCGCAATTTTGGTCCATGTGCAACTATTTTTATGCCTTGGACACGTAGTGAACTAGACTGTCTAATCCTAGTTTGACTGTTTTTAAATTTATGTTGTAGAATGTAGAGAAGAAATATGTTGGACAGTCTAATCCCAGCAGATATTAGATTAAGTAGAGAAACATGTAAGGCCAACAGTTTAATCTGGTCTCATGGAGTAATAAGGGTAGAAATAGAATAGGTTTATTTTCCTGATTGCAAAGAAAATTGATAATGTAAAGGGTTGGCTAGTCCAAATGCACCTCGAAGAAAAATGATAGGACTATAGTTTGGGTAGGTAGTAGTTTGGGAAGACCTCTCTGCTGATATAATGTCTTCATGATTTGTGGTGGCTAGTCTAAGAAAGAAAAGGGTGGTTCAAATAGTAGGCATATGGCCTACACAAAAGATCATTCTTTGGATTCTTGACTCCTTCAAGAAGAAGCCATCCCCATGTGGAGCCACTGTTAGCCACCTATGAAATTTTTGTCAAGCAAATAGGTGGCTAAATTATTTTATGAGCCTTCAAGAGATACATCTCCCATGAAAATCTCTCATCCTTGAAGCCTCTGTGTGTCCATTGCCTTTTAAAATATCCTCACTGCTATTCCCATCCAAAAGGCCTCAATGCCTGTGAAAATTGTGCTAAAAAAATCTCCCATTTGCCCTTGTACCTATGCAACTTTCCCCATTACCAATATTATCCCACTTTTAAAGTTTTCCCCTTTGTTTCCCAAAATCCCTCCAAGTCCTCTAAACTATCCGTTTCATCCTTCGAAACAAGTGAAAACCCTTCATTTGATTTCAAATCCCCCTTTTTTACCTCTACCGAAAGCCTCCTTTTGGCCTTAAACACTGTCTCTAAGGCTTAAAAAACCCATTTTCCTCTTTAAACATGCTAGCCCCTTCGGCCCAGCCCCAAAACCACTTCCCCACATGACCCGGGCACTAAAACCAAGCGCTAGTCGTAAAGCGCTTATCGCAATCGAAGAGTTGGAGCAGAGAGCATTTCCTTTGTAAACAGAAAATCTCCGATGCGATAGTGTTTTTAGTCCTTCGGCCTTTGAAGCAATCACCACCGTTGATCTGAATAGATCTAATGGTCCGCGCAAAGTCTTACCGCGCCCACCTCATTCCTTTGTAAACCCTTCGATGATGATCTCTGCCATCGATTCACAGTTTAATCCAACGACGATCGCAATCTCGCATAATTTCTCATCAAAACTTTTTGTTTTGTCACTTTTTGTTCCCTCCGATCGTGGTCCAATGATCCAATCCTGACCGTTGAATCCACAAGAACCAATGGTTAGGATTGAATCGAGCTTCGTCCATTTAACCTCCGTCGTCCTTCCTCGATCAAATCCTAGCCATCGATTCCCCTTTAATCCAATGGCCCAAACGCAATCGCACCACCGCTCGTCAGGGTTTCGACCCTCCCATCGCTCCCCTTCGATTAGACTACAGCTGTTGATCTCCTCCTGAGATCCGACGATCCTGATTGAATCGTCCTCCACCCTTGACCGAGGTCCCACCATGTCTACCCATTTCGTATGTTTTCCGCACATTTTCTATGTAATGTGTTCGAAAGCCCAAAGATTGGGTATTTTATTCTTAACATCGTATCATCTCGCCGAGCATTAAATTTTTAATGTTTTACATTAAAGTTGGTCTTTTTGCCCGATTTCCACATACATTTTTCCACCATCTCACTGCATGATCCCACTGCTTTCCATTGCATCCGTAGCCTTCACTCCCTTTTGCGCTACCATCATCACAAGGATTCCACCACATCCACCCTTCCCCATGCATGGATTTCTTAACAGAGTTGTGTGTTTTGCAGGGTACAGGTGGTGAACGCCAACCTGGTTCACAGTCACTGTTACAGTGGCGTAGAACAAAGGAAAGACCATTTTTAGAGCCTGAAATTACAGAGAAGAGCCCGGGAAGTGTACTGGAGCATGATTTTAATTAAAGGTACAGCGTTTAACTGTGCGAAACCTTTCTAGCACCACCAAAGCTTTGTTTTCACTGACTGAGACAGTCGAAGCAGCAAAGAGTATCAGTACAGAGTTAAGGAGTTCTAATGCACATTATTGAAGATATGAAGCCTTAATTCGGAGTTTTAAAGGCAAGATACCAAATTTAAGACCTCATGAATCGCACAGAAGGCCTAAGGCACACAAAACGATATATCAATGTCACCATCAGCAAAACGTTCTCTCCCATGAAAGGACAAGGTGCCCATACTGCTTTCATTCTATACCATGTCCCAGTGAAGATCTCTACCCTGACAACAGTCCTAATGCTACCAGAGCATTTGTTACATAGTATGGCAGACCTCATAGTTTGCATCTGCTTTTTGTTTATTCACCAAAAGTATTGCAGAGTACCACAACCGAGAGTACATCACGAACATACCTAGAGTAAATTTCAGCCTGTCGAAGACCCCTCTTTCACCCAAAGAGTACTGAAGATTAATGCATAGACATTAAAACAGAATGGGCCTCGAGCCCCCTTTCCTACTCTGTTTAATGTTTCATTTAGTGTTTCATCTACCTCCTCTGCCTCTTTTTCAGATATAAAACACATGAGAAAACCTTGTAAGGGTTGTTGATCGGATATCTATGAATTTTAAGTTGTTTCTCTTGAGACATAGTCTCTATGTAAAGTTGTAAGATAGGCTGAGGAATATGTTTTCAGAATGAATATCAAGCTGTTGGCAATGTTGTACATGACTGGTGTTTCTCTTTAATGTGACAAGTAGATTTATTTGGATCCTGATTTAAAGCAGCGGTGATGTTTCCTTATCTTTGTCTTTGTTTTACCTTATAATTCATTACATTTCATTTCTTCTGGCACGCATTAGAAATCTGGCATAGGATTTACCCATGTAAGGTACCCTATGTTTCTACTCTCCCTGCCTTCAACTTTTTCTACGGAGTGTGTTATCTGAGGATTTATTTCAAGCTAATTTAACCAGTGTAGTGGTCAAATATATACTGCTAGCTGATGTATGAATTAACGAGTCTATTCTTAGATGTTCTTGTTAGGCTTTAATTGAATGAATTGGGATACCGGGAGTTTAGAATTCCGTCTCTGTCTCACTAGGGTCCTTTTCAATTGATTAAACCTTTCTAAGTTCCCTTAAGTTGGAGGCTGAAGCATTGAGAGTTCAAAGACTCTCTCTAATCTCAAGTTTTCACCTTTGTGTTCTAAAACCTTTAATGTTTCCTTGTCTGAAGAGTTAACCTTTGGGTCTTGGGTCACAGGTTGTCTAATGGCATGTTCTGTTCCTGGATCTGATTCCTGAAGGTCACCTTGGAGGTTTCCTTGCTTTCACCTTCTTTCTTGCCTTTTCACACTACACTATCATCTTTAAGATCCAATGCTTTAGATGACTAGCCCAGCTAAAAGCCTGCATATCAAATAGCAAGTAAACCCTTTCCTGACTCCATTGCCCAATGGTCTCGAATGTTCTCTAAGTCATCTCTCCTTTGTCTAACTTCCTCTTTTCTCATCCTTGCCTTATATTGAAACCTTCCTTTCTTGATTCCCAGCAACCAAATAAAAACCAAACAAACAAAACCGAGCCTTATAACTAGCCTAATATCTTAACTTAGAGCTTCAAAGATATAAAACTTTGCCTACATAGAGAGAATTCCTCTGGACCAGAGAAGCAGACTGGTCCAAAGGGAGTTGAGAAAGAGCTCATATTTGTATTTAAATCAAAAACATGGGAACCCCAACAAGTCCTTTTAACCATTGCTTTTATCATAAAATTGCTTGTCTATATGATGTTTCTTTTGCCAATATTTCAACTGATAACAGACTTTGAGGTCTTACGAACTTCGCTACATGAGAGGGAAAAAATTTTATACTATGTTTCATTTTGTATTTCAGAAATTGAAACTAATAAAACTAATGCTAACATTAGTTTGATAGAAACAGTTGTTATAGTAATGAGAGATCTTGACTGCTACCTATAAGAACAATATATCACCAGATTTGAGTAATAGATAAAGCGCCCAACGTTCTGTATGTTTTCAGAGACATTTGGCTTGGGGATTTTAATTGGCTGCTATCGCTATTTAAATAACAAAGGCAGCCTCATAATACCTATGTATCAAAATAATATTCATCAGGGGATAAGAAGTAAGGAAATAAGTCTCCTTCAATACACTCGTAGACTACCGCTTTGCAGACTGCAACAAGCTATCAGTGAGTATCACCTAGTACACCAAGAAGTGTAAGGTTTGGGTCCGATACTAATATCTCAGAGAGAAGGAAATAATTTTTTGAACCTATTTCCTAATGGCTTTAATGTATACCAATTTTGAAAGCCAAGATTTACCATGAAACAAGGTTTTCTCATGGTTCTACCTATTTATAAACTCGTTTTCATAATATTTGGAATGATTCTTACCTTACATCGTTACCTCTTATCAGAAAGCGCCTTTCATCTATTTCTTTAATTTCTCATGGTTCTCTGCCATCAAGCCACCAGAAATAGAAACATAAAGATACACAAGAGATTATATGAATATTCTTTATTACATTCTAAAGCATGATGTGATAAATTTAACATACCCTTTTATAATGGTTATATATTTGTAAAGCTCGTCCATATGGTATTTCATTACCAGTTAATCCATTTTCATAATGTTAATTTCTATAGTTCCGTTCTCCCCACCATCATAGGAGAATGCTACAGCTCACCTGTGCCTGCGGGCTCCCTGCACCGAGTCTACCTCCGCCACCGCCACGCCTTGTCTATTTTAGAGACACACGTGCAGAGCCTCGCTCATGTGGGCCCGGCCATGGCGACTTTCTAGACCTATATATATATATATTATACCATTCGTGGACTACATGAATATGTTATTAGTTCCGCCGTATATATAATTATTATTTAAGTACGAGATGTATTTATTCAGAGACCTTCCAATTTTTTTTATGTGAGATCTGGACTGGTTCATACTTAAATATTTTAAGAATGCTTTCGCATAGTCGAATCGAATAAGAGGCTAATCCTTATCCTTTTTTCACCAACAATTCTAAAAAAGATATTAGTGTTTCCAAATCAAACTTTCGGTTCTTCTAGACTTTCTGGTTTTTCCACTCATAGCACAAATATAAATGAGATAGGGGTCCTCACATAATAACTCACTTATTAATAACCACATTTTTCTTCGTTATATTTTGCTTTTAATGGCAAAAAAGTTAAATATTATAAAGTTCATTTTCATGAGATATGAATATACCTAAATGTGCTACATTTGTGTAGTTGACTTTATAATTTTACCTGATAATGGATTAATATTTAATAAATTATAATCATGATTAATCCATTCCCATGTATTAAGATTGAACTTATAAAATGATCTATGAAGTAGTTAAATCAATTCTAAACCTTTAGTGAAAATGCTATGAACTGAATAAAATAAGCATCTCAACACTTAAAGATAGCAATATATTTTCTAATGTCCACAATACTATTAGAGCATTCAAATCTTCCTCGAAAAAGGAAAACAATCAAAACATCCATTTAAACTAAAAATTAGAACACATTCTCATACTGAAGTCGGTCAGATTATCCATAATCCACCATCTAATAGCAGTACTGTGAACCTTTGGATTCAATATTACTAGTTTGTGGTTTAAGAAATTGAAGTACTTACTTGGCTTTAGATAACATTGTACCATGGAAAACCTGCGATCCTACTAAATCTACACCTGGGCGAAGGCGCAGGCAACCAAAGAAGAACGAGGTGCCATATTTGCAAATTCCAAAGGTGTTCTACAACACAAGCAATGGACGCCATATCTTCTACAAAGATACACTAAGACAAAGTGTTTCCCCTCAAAACCTTGAAAGGCGTTCGTGAGCTTTGAACTCCACTTGGTTGTTTGCATGCTAAATAGAGAACAAATATCGCATCATGTTTCTTAAACTGGGTGTTTATTAATGTTACCTTCCCGAAAGTCAGCATGCCATGGTAATCCCGATACAAAGGTGAATTCCGCTCGAATACCAAAGTGCTAGCCCCCCGATTGAAACTCATGGATGCCTCCGGATGCTCCTTTAGCCAAAGTTCCAACATATCAATTGAGAGCCGCAACCATGGAAAATACAAGCATTAACTTCATGTATAAAGCAGAAAGAGTTGGGCATGGATTAAAAAACAAGATAGGCTACATGCAAAACTGAAACGTGACGTTTGAACATTAACAGTGGCACTTGTATATACATTAGAGTCAAGTGAGCGTTTTAAATTTTTTGGATGTAATTCTTTTTGTGGATGGTAGTATTTTTAGTTTAATTCTAATTATAAAATCATACTCGTTACAATCTGACAAAATATAACACCGCTTTCTCAAGACATCCATTATGTCAATCCCTGCCCATAAAAACAACCCAAACCTCGATAAAGTGAAATTATTTATATATACAATATTCTATAGTGCTCTTGAGTGTTGATATACACAAACATTAGGTAACGAAAGATGACGTGCATCGCATAACCAACAAAAAAATTTATAAAGAATCAAACATGATTCAAATATTTCAGGGTATATCTTTATTACTGGTTTATATTATGGCAAGTCTCTCTTCTAATTAGAATTGTTAGTGGATATCATGACAAATTCTGACTGCATCTTTCTTCCTTCCTTCTGGTGGTGGTTTTAGTTTGAGCAGTTATCAATCAATAGATCGCAATGGGAATCATGCTCCTCGCTTGGCAGGGACTGTTGCATAGCAGCCATTCTTTTCTCACTTTGTGGGCCTCACTAATTTATAGATTTGAAGATATAATATCGTAGTGTTTTGAGGGTGTCTTTTGATTTATTAAACTTGGAAAATGTGCACCTCATTAATACTAAATGTGGGTACAATTTTGTCTCAAATTTTAGGTCTAAATGGGACAAGTTTCTACACATCAAGATTCGGGTCATCCATCACAACCCAAAAGGAAAACCATGTCCACGTCTCGGGGTTGAACCACATAATTATTTAGTGTAAGTACAAATAATTCAGATCGACACATAGTTATACTAATGATCACGGTTATATATATATATATATATATATATATATATATATATATATATAATCCTTGTCATTATGGTCGATTCCACGTGTTTTTTTCAATCCTTTGTAAAAGTTCTATCAAATGCCTCATTTGCACCATTTACTTATGGATGGTATGCTGATGTTTTTCTACTATCAATTTCAAATTTACTCAATTTCATTATCACTATTTTATTCACAAAGATCACTTATAATAGCGAGGGGCACCCAAATTTGATAATAATGTTTTCATAAATGAACTTGGCTACTATTTCCTTTTGTGGCATGATTTGGATAATAATTTCTTGCTCATTTTGTTATTCATGTATGATAATAATGTATTTTATTCAATTTTTTTCTAATTGTGGGAATGGACTAATAAAGTCAATTGCCCAAATTTCAACTCGGTAAGCATAGGTTTACCAACTCGTAGAAGCATTTCATCTTTTTCAAAGAAATTTTCTTATACATCGGAAAAGTCACATTTCTTTATACTGCTTTGATATCCTACATCTATCGTTGGCCACGAAAGCCCCGCTAAAGAATCTTCCTCATCATTGTATCTACTTGAAAAAGTGTCCTCTCACAAATCCCGTGTGTGCCTCATCAATTATTCCTTCTCTTTCATGTTTTAGCACCTCTTTTATGACATTGTCGAGACCTAGCTTATACACAAACTTCATCTATTTTTTGTATTGAACTGCCGTTGTTGTGATCTTCTTTTTTTCTTAATAGAAATTTCTTCAAAGGCCTTTCCTTTTTCTAAGAATTATGCTATTTCACTAAGTTCTAGAACACACTCAACTCTCGAAAAGGTGAAAATTTGAAGGACATCGTTGATCTCCACGCTCTTTGATTTTGTGAAGTCAAGACAAAGGGTCAAGCCCATTTTTTTTTTTCGCTAGGACTATTGTATCAAATTCGTATCTTGGGACACAAAATCCACTAGAAAAATTTTCCTTAGGCATGGGTTTATTCATTAAATATTTTAGTGCTTAGTGGTATGTATAAAATGTAAATGGGTGTTAATTCAACAACTCAGGGACAAATTTCCTCCTTTGGATGAGTCTTTCCTACTAATAAATACCCCTCTTAGCCTTTATAAAATTTTATCAGTTAAGAAAATACATTTTTAATATGAAAACTCATGGTGCACAAAAGTGTTAGCCTAAAATTGAAGGAAGAGAAATTGGATGCCCGGATGGCTAAGTAACATAAGTCAAGAGAACCTCATTTGGACATCATCATCAAGCTCTTTCTTCTTCTCTCCTTATTTGGTTTGGCTCAATATCTTAAAGCTAATCATGGAAATGGCTGGTACATGTCTCAATTTGCAGTATGAAATCACATGTGTGAATATGTTTTTATATGTAGATTTAATATTGGCTATGGGTGTGCCTCTATGGATTCAGAGTGGTTTCTTAAAGAATAAGGATTGTTAGCTCTGCATAAGTAGAACTAGGGTTTTCATGATGTATTGATCACATATCTTGATAGTTGACCGCAAACTTTGAATTCTAATGCTTATCAACATTATTGTTGCCCATCCCCAGATATTGTTTTGTTGATTTTAACATATTTATATATGAATAATAAAATTGTACTTCCTCATTGCCACTTTCCTATATAACTCAATAAGAATAAGAATTAAAGTAGATGTTTTTCTGGGCCTTTAACAAACTGTGTGTCTCTTATTGTCTATTGTTCATTTACATTTATTGTTAAAATAAAAACAAGAAAATCCCATTTATTTTTCCTTGAATTAAATTAGGAGGAATATTAATTCCACATAATAAGAAAGAATGCAGAACTAAGTTATCTTGACTTATTTGGCCCAAATAATCAAGAATATTTTAAATAAAAAGGTAGAGTGTCTACTTTTTAGCATCCCAGATGAGTTTAATTTGAGTTGTAATTATTTAATCAAATGTCTCAGTTAGAGGAAGCAACTAGTCTTAAACTATTGTAGGATCTAGTGGGAGGTCAAGTAGTGCGGTGTAATTAATGATCAACCAATTAACTGATAATCAACCATTGATATACCTTCAGCATGTAGATTTACGAGTTACCCAATTGAGATTAGATTTGGCATGCAGGTAATGGGGCCAGATAATTATTCAAGTTGTACAGGGGGTGTGCACATGTACTGGGATAAGACTTACAGATTGCAAAATTGATGGGAATTTCATAATTATTAGATACACTCCAAAGGGAAACAAATGCAGGAACAGGGTCATAGCAAATCATCACTACAATAGTTAGAGTCATCTTAGGCGTGTTGAGAGAGTTTATACTTTCTAAGTATATTGTCTGTGCCCGAATTCTTCTCTATTTCTGATTAAGGAAACAAATATAGTTAATGACTCGTTGATTTCCCTTAGATATATCCCCTGTTATGTGCTAATTGATTCACGTCACATGTTTTTATTGATTTATTTTGAAATCTTTGTGATATGAGAGTTGATTCAAATATACTGTTTTAGTAAATTAAAATACAGTTTGAATCATACACTTACATGGGAATAAAGCCAATCAAATTATAAGAGAATTTAAAGTTATATTTTGTAGGAGGACCAACTTCGCAGATTCATTCTTCAAGAGCTACCACAGATTCAATATGGTGTTCATATAAGTGCCCAAGTATTCCCTGAGGGAAGCCCAAATTATACTGTCAGAAGGACAAATGGAAGAATCTCATAATAGGCTTGGGTTGAAGGAATCTACTGATAATGATTTCCTGTGTCAGCGCTGCAGCCAGAAGCCCAAGATCTAGCAAAGGAAATAGAAAGCAACAAGGAGAGGAGGATAATATTTGGAGGGAGAGTATGAGACCATATTGTATTTAATATCCATGGGAAGGAAAATCCATATGTAATGTGGAAAACATTGACATAATTTTTCTAGATAGGAGACCAAAAGTAGTTGCACTAAAAATATATAAGCTTCGAAATATCAAAATGTAGAAGGGAAACATTAACACAAAGGAAATTTCATAAATTTCACATAATTTCGTGATGAACTGGGAGTGTTGGTGTTACAAACTTCTGTTGAAGATGATCCGGTAAGCCTAAGACTTCTAGGCCTTCCCAAGAGCTAGCACAACTACCAGGATTCAGCCAATGGGAGAGAAACTACCAAAATGGGAAATATTATGGTCATATTTGGTATAGGAAGAGTTCATGTGGAACACTACACAAGACCTCATCCAAGGTTGAGGATTAGGAGAACTGTGCCTTGGATGGAAAGGCAAAGAAGGAAAGGGAATAAATCCCAATCCAAAGGATATTTAATGTTATGAAATATGGACCTGCTCAAGATTATTTTTTTTAATTATCATGATGGGACATTATGCCATGAAGTATTTGCACAAGGAGGTTGACAAGAAGCACTTAGAGGATGAGGGTGAAGCTCTGGAACCACTCTGAGCTAGAATTCACCCTCATTGCATGCAGGACATCGCTGATTGCTTGTGTGTGGTATCCGGGATAGTGGTACCTCATTCTATATGACGAGAAATAAATAATTTTTAGTGACTTGGAGCAGTATGACCTTCGTATGCACATTGAGATGGGAGATGATGTGTATAAATACAATGAGTAATTATGACAATCACATTTCAAAGGGAGTCCTGTCTTCCTCTCATTAAATTAGCATTGCTATGTTCAAAATTCAAGAAGAATTTAGTTTCAGCTTTCCATGCAGAATATCAGACAGGATGTGATATTTTAGAAAAATATATGTTTTCTCACATCGCCATGGAAAAGAAGGTGACTGCTGTTCTGTTGAAGAACCTATACTAATGCATGTATGGAATATCACGTGTTTCTTTGAGCATGAAAGAGATAAGGTGGCTATAAGACATATGTGAATCTGGGGAGAAATTATATAACAGCATGTATACCTTGGATTCACCCGATCTAACAATGTCCTAAATTTAAATATTGAATCACTTCTACAAATATTTTGTGGAATTAAAAACACAATCGCTAATCACATGAGCGAAGAAAGATCAATCACACACAACACGTATAATGTCTCAGGAAATATTACAACTAAAAAACACATTATGTTCTATTGTATATTAAGCATGGATCATGAAACAATTACATACAAAACTCTTATCACAAGAGCCCTCCAAGACTAACTAATTTTCTCACGTTGTCATATGAAAAATTGACCAACACATAGCCAATTCTCAACCTATACACACAACCTCGCCTTGCTTCGCACAATCCCCGTTGGAAGAGGATCCCCAAAAGATAGGCCTCGCTTTTCTTCCGGACTGTGTGGTCGTGCACTGAATAAGGCTGGCCGCATGTGCAAGCCAGTCAACTCGTTAGGGCCAGTCAACTTCCCTTCACCTAGAACTCAACTAGGTATCCACCGGATTCGGCATGTACAATCAATAATATAAATCCTAAGTTGTAAAGGAGATCACCGATACTAAATTAATTAATATTTAATTCACTTTATCTCTCACTAAGTATCTTTCAATTACAACTAGTTAATAATCAGTTTAAACCCAATTAATTGAGTTAAAATATTAAAACTCACACTCATGCACCACCGCACTTCGAACTCGTTACAACTAGAATTACTTCCGCATGCCTCACCAACTAAATTTAATCTAAATCCACTAGCTAATTGAGTTTATCACTCCTGGGCTAACTATTTAAAGTTCACATTGAGAATAGATTAAAGTTTATTGTCCATCTTAATTAAGGGATAACTAAAATAGACATGCACCCAAAAATAACACCGTGGGCCTCGCCCTAGTCCGGGTGCTTAATGCAACTAGGCGTGGGTGCTGAAATTTTCATAATCTCAACATCCCTCTCAACAAGAAAGGGATTATCCTTCACCTCAACTCGTCTCTATGGTATTCGAATTTTCTCCCCGGTGAGTGCCTTTGTCGAATATCTACATCCCGATCTTCCGTGGGAAATGTAACCAGAAGCAACATGATCTTCTTCCGTACACAATATCCGAGGGGAGATAAAACGTATGATTATATTCTTGGACCTATAATGAAACACATGATTAATCGAGAGTTTAATTAAACTTCCGATTATCACAATGAATCACTTTCTGGATCCATCCGTAAACCAAACAAACCAACCAAGATCTTTCTCATCCAGATAGCCCTCACATGCAACTTGACTTGCTACCATGTATTTCGTCCGTTGAACTTAGTGCCATGGATTTTTTTCCCCGTTGTACTAGGAAACCATTGTTGATCCAATGCTAAATATTCCCTCCCGATGTGCTCTTTCGTCCGATGGATCGCCTACCCACCGCATCCGTGAAGCCCTTGAAGCTTCACTCCTTCACTGGCTCGTACTATAGAACATACTCTAATGTGCCCCTCGTGTATCTCGAGACATTCTTCCCGCCTTCCAAAAGAGCTTGGTAGGCTTGAATCCATAGCTTGTCCGCTTGGTTAACCGCATAGAAAATGCATGGTCTCGTGTTCACCAAATACATTAGTGAACCCACTAACTTCCCCGGATACAAAGAGGACCCACTACCTCTCCGTGGCGAGCATCCTCTTTCCTTGAATTTCTTTGGAAGAGGAGTATCCATGGGTTTGCAGCAGATCTCCATGTTAAACTCACGGTATCTCCCTTTTGCATAATTTCCTGAGACATAAAAATTTCACCATCCAAATCACGTCATATTTCCAATCCAAGGAAATACGAAGGATTCCCATGTCCTTAATTTCGAACTTCCCTGCAAGAAACTCCTTGCGTGGGTGTATCGCCTACTCATCACCTAAATAAAACTAGATCATCAACATAAAGAACAATGATCAATACTTACCCTCAACCACAATCTAGTACAAAATTGCATCTTCTTCACTTTTGGTGAAGCCCAAGTCAAGAAATAGCTATCTATCCGAGTGTACCAAGAATGGGGTGCTTGCTTCAACCCATAAATTCTTCTTTGAGTCACACACATGCGAGAATGACTATTGAAGATTTCGAAACCTTCGTGCTTCTGCGGTATACTTCCTAATGATCCCATTTATAAACGTAGTTTTCACATCCATTTGATGAATGTGCAGCCTATCCGCGTGGAGAGTGCAAGTATGGATCTTATGGAAGAGTACATTGCAAATGTGAAAAAGTGTCGGCCATATCTATCCCCTCAATCCGTGATAATCCCCGGTCACAAATTTGGCCTTGTATTTCTCCACACTCCCATCGCCAGCCTTGCTTTACCTTGTAGATCCCATCTCCTGATGAAACTGCACTGTTTACCAGTCTTGGGACTATCTCCCACAAACGCCTAACAATGGAGTCATAATCATCCACTCACGCCGCATCAACCTGTGCTGGTTGTTGTGACCTCATCATCTCTGTGCAACATGTTTCACTATTACCAAATTTTCTCATAAGAGCCATGTGGTCCAAGAAAGAGTTCTGAGATCGCCTCTATCCGTTAAGCAGGGGCTCCTACATTCTCTGGGTGCAGAACATCAAGTCCAATCTCTATCACTTCCGTGTGTGCTCATTTCTGACAGACATGGCCACAGGTTTTCCTCCACTCCATGAACTTCCCATGTGGTCGATCCACATCTTGAGATTCCATCCTGGAACCATCAGCTTCCTCCTCTACATTCAAGTGCATCTCCCTCTCAAGGGACAACCGCATGGATTTCTCCTCATCAAATTTTATATCTCGTCGTACAATAGTCATTTTGTTATTTGGAAAATACACATGATAATTATGGGGTGTCTTAGTGTACCCCACAAAAATTTCAACCTCTCACTCGTTGGTTCAGCCTTTTCCCCGATTTCCTTGGTCACATGCACATATACACATGAGCCAAAATCTTGAAGTTGTGAAACATCAAGTTTCTCACTTCGTTGAAAGCCTCTTCAGTGTACTCATTCTTAAGTACTCTATGAGGACAATGGTTTTTGCATGTATGTACCGATGTTGCATGTCATCCATGTATGCATCGTAGGCCTTGATCATGCAACATTTTCGTGCTACACCCACAATAGTTATGTGCTTCCCTCTCCATGACCCCATATTGTTGTGGGTTATGAGGTGTTATGATTTCTCTTCGACTCTTCTTTGTTACAAGTTTCCATCTGCTAGAGAGATACCATCCACCATTATCACCCTAAGAGCCTTTACTTACTTCCTCAACTCTTTCTCTCCACTGCCTTAAACTCAGCTGCATCCTTGAGAATGTCCGATATTTTTTCCAGTATGAAGAAGATCCAATAATTATGAAAAAATTCATCAATAAATATTACATAGTACTTTTATTATTAAAGCAACAGAGAGCATCACACAAGTATGTGTGAACTCTCTCAAGGATCTCAAATCTCAATTTTCCTCTGAAAAGGCTTTACATACTTCCACATAGTACATCCTTGCTGTGTGTGTCATGGCAGCTCATACTCTACCATCCAGCTCACCACTTGACTACTTCTTCCGCTCATCATTACAGGTAGCTACTTAACTTGGTTTTGTGATGTGCCATTAACCCGAACTTTTAACCCTTTTTTTCGTCTCCGTTGTTTTATGTCAGTAACATTTTTCCTTCAAGTAAAACAACATCATAGCCTCTGTCCTCCTATCAATACTACACTTCAGACCAAATTTTTCAGGATTTTAGTACATGCATTACATCTTTTAATTGAAAGGGTTTACTCTTAAATACCTCTCAAATTTAATGGTACCAATCCTAGTAGCATTGAATAGCCCATCATCATCCATTTCAATATGCATCTTGAGATCCTTCTCCTCGAAGTCACCGAAAAGTTCCTTATCTCCCATTATGTGAAAGGAAGTGCCACTATCCAAATACCACGTATCCCAATGCACTCGGACACCATGCATGCGATAAATGAGAAGTCAAGCTCAAATTGCGAGGCAAGGGCTTCACCACTCGCGTATCCTCTAGCCTTATTGTTCTTCTTCTTGTGAACATTTATAAAATTCCCATGCTCGTGATGTTGAAAATGCTTCACCTTGGACATGTCCCATTTTTCCTTTCTTGGAGTCGATTATAATGGAATTTCTTCCCCTTCCCTTCCTTGCCTTGGCACCGTGCTGTAAATCCTCTTTCATCCTCATTCTTAGATGAATATCCATCTCTCGTTGTTCTCGTCCGAACTCCTTCTTTCACCAAATTCGTCCACAAGCTTGTTCCCAATCTAGAAATTTTTCCTTCCATCGAGCGTAGTCTTGATAACTCGTGCCAACTCTTGGGAAGTCCTAGGAGATCCAAGCTCACCAAATCATCATCAAAAACTCGTTATTCCAATACTCCCCTTAGTTCATCTCGATATTGGACAACTTTGTTAGATATTTTGGAATGGTGTCGCCCTTTTCCATATTGATCTTCCCGAATTTATCTTTGAGCACCAATTTCCCATGGTCGCCATCGCTCTAGAATAGATTCATCAAAGCCTTACACATTGCATATAGTGTTTTCCCATGGAGGCTTGAGACAATGTGGTGTCTCATACTCCCTCCAATAGATCCTCCTTGCCTTTACCACTTTCTTTTCCATGCATCAGATTGCAACATCTCGCCACAACGAGTTTAGGAACATCATTTTCACGAATTACTAAGCTACTGCCTTTGAGTATTGCCTCCATCCTATCCTTCCAAGAAATATAGTTTGAGCTACCTCAAGTGAATACTCCAACCTCAAGCCATTGAACGTTCTCTGAGCATTGGAATCAACCGTAGCACCAAGAAAGCCTTCCTACAAATTCAAATTCTATCCAAACACAAACTCAACTCCTACTTCACTTCGTAATTTGTTCGCTACCATGTAAAAATTATACAAAATGCATGTATTTATTGGATTCACCCAATCTAACAATGTACTAAAGTTAAATACTAAATCGCTTCTACAAATCTTTTGTGGAATTAAAAAAACAATCGCTAATCACATGAACATGAAGAAAGACAATCACACACAACACAAACATAATTTCCCTAAGAAATATTAATAAAATTAAACCTATTGTATCTTTTATTGTATATTAAGCATGGATCATGAAACAATTACATACAAAATTTTCTCTACAAGAGCTCCTCCAATACTCACTAATTGTCTCACACAAGCCATAAGGAAAACATCACCACATAAACAATTTCTCAACCTCTAGACAACGTGCCTTGCTCGTGTAATCCCCGATGGAATAGATCCATAAAATATAGGAATTATTGCCTTCCTTAACTGCAAGTATCATGGGAAATCCAATGGTTGTTTAGCCGCATGTGTGTGTTAGTGTGGAATTTAATTGCAAGAGTACGAAAAAAATCCCACTTTAACTACGCATAAAAAAACAACCCTAACTTCAAAGATGGTTATCAATTTCCTTAGATCTCAGCTAGTGATCGAATAATTGCTACAAAAAATCCGCATCTATGCAAATAAAGACATTAAACAACAAATAATAAGCAAGAGTTTATCCACATCCAATGAACAAGACAATAATTTTTAAAGAATTTTTGTATTATGACACATGGGAAGGGGAAAACATAGAAAGACAGCTACTGCCCTCTCAATGGGGTGGTTTCGTATATCCCTCAAAGACTTCGCATCTAATATCTATCTCCCTTGATGGTCTCGTAAAACCCAAACAAAAAAAATGGAACTCAAAGGGAGCTCACAAGCAAAAAGTAGTATGTCATGACGTTGATGGAGGATTAATGTTAGACTAAAAAGTATAGATCCTGAGTGACTTTTAGGCAACAAAAGGTAGTGAATGAATGGAAAAACCCTTTTTATTTATAACAAAATATTGAGTTAGTCTATATATTGGCATAATTAAAATATTATTAACCAAATCTAGATCCAACTTTTTATGGAATATTTTATTATTTTTGTTGAGGAAAAAGAATTTGAATTTGACAAACTTTTATTTAGAAATAAATAAATAAATAAATGATTTATTTATTATTTTAAGAATGTGGTTGAGTAATATTTAAATAAATAGTGATTTATTCAATTATTTATAAATGATTTAGTTTAAATTTAACAAGTGAATATTATTTGTAAATAATGTTTTAAATAATTATTCCTATAAAATAATAAGAGAAATAGTGTTTTATCTAATTAATTTTCCTATTTTGGGTTAAATATGACCAGACATACACTAAATAGTGGTTTAATTAATTATCCCTGAGGAAATAAAACAAATAAGGATTTATTCAATTATTCTCATGGGGTTTCGGCTTAGATTGTAGAAACAACTTAATAAATTATGGATTATTGGGTTATTTTTCATATGGAAAGAAATTTTACTATGGTAAAATTGGTCTTACAGGTACTTCTGTCCATCTAATAAGAATACGTTAGATGACCAAAAATTAGTGTAACATATTTCCCCCCAACATGCAAGCGTTTTGAGCTAATCGTATGACCGAAGTACGTTGTAAGAATTCAATCACTTCGTACACCGAAGGGGGAGTCAAAGAGAGATAAATATATGTTACACTGCAGCTGTCACCCCCGATATTCGTTGGATCGTATGAGCCTACTGACACTCATACTTACCTCCTCCGTAAGCTTCCTACAACCTTTGTTCCTCATTCCAAGCCCTAAACCGAAGGAAAAACCCTTAAAACTCAAAAAAGCCTTGGGAACGCAGTAACATGAAGCTCGCATGCGTTTGGCTAGGGCACGCAGTAATGTGAAGAGAAATTGCGTTTCCTAGAACGCATTTTCTAGTGTAATGCCTGCGATACCCCCGTAAAGTCAAAGCAATTCTAAATTAAATCGAAAAAGTTGAATTTTGGTCAATTCTAGAAGGTTCGGGATGAGATTTTTTGGGGATGAGTACGCTTTAGTAAGGTGCATGTATCCCACACCTTAAGGAACTAATCCCTTGATGTGAGGAGCCTATCCCTTTGAAGGAGGGTTCTATCCTCAAAGGTGGAACTTAACCTCCTCATCCGTTCTATAAAAGGAGGCATCGGGTAGCCCCTGGGGCTAAGTTTTTCGAGAAGATTTTTGAGTTGAAGTGTTGTTTGAGATTTAGACTTCTTTCTCGTTGAGCTTTTGAGAGGAAAGATCACATACCTTTTTTTTTGCTCCCGAAGGAAGAGTGCAAGACTTATCAAAGTAGGAGAGATCTCATTTCACCTGGAAGGCCTTTCGAACATCAAGGCAAAGTTGTAAGGTTCTTCGTATATTTCTAAGATTAATACAATCAAGTTCTCGTTTTTCTCAATAAATTGTCGTTCGATTGTTTATTTCAATAAGTTGTCATTTGATCATTTATTTCATAGATTCCTTGATCACTATGATAGGTATGTTTTATGATTATTCGTTATACGTGTGTGCTATTGATATTTTCGTTTTCAGGATTGCAAATCAACAAAAGATGATACTTTCTTGTGACAAAAGAGCCCTTGTTGCGACGAAGGATTATTGATGCAATTCGAAGTACCGCGACCGCAAATAAGCATTTGGATCTAAGGTAGGATCGACACCTTCATAGCATTTATTTGTAAAATGAATATACTTAGAGAAAGACACAAATTTAGTTGTTCGTTTGTTGCTAGATTGTCTTCTCGACACTAGGGAGATCTGGCCTTGTCCGGCAAGAACGATTTATCCGCCAACAATAAGGTAGACGTTAAAGAACGAGAGGATAAGACCCCCGAGGAGGCAAGACTTACAAAAGGGACAAGTCTCTTTTACAAGTGAGTACCTATTCTACATGAGGCGGGGCCATACCTATGCCCGCTAGGATAAAAAAGTATAAAGAATAATGATGTGTCTAGCAAAAAAATGACTGAACTATATAGTACATACGTCGTACAATCATACGTATAAAAAAATAATAATGGATCCCACAAACATACTATGCCTGTGACAACAACCAAGACTTATACAATAATATACTAAGTGTATGAGATATAAGTACAACCAAAGAGGCCCTGAGAAATCGTAAAAGGGCTCGAAAACTGAATGATACATGAAAACCAAAAAGGTGTCAGTGTTTTACCAGAGGCCGAACTATCAAATCTATGTATCCGCATCTAAGGTTGTATTAGAGAGGTCATCCGGCATGTGGGGAGCTACCCGAAGGGCCACTCCCTCATGAGGTCCGAAAAAACTCACACACACCCGGGAATCAATCGGTACAATCTAATGCATCACCGAACCATCGAGTACATGTCTTGATCATGCCATGAGGAGCCGGAGCCGTAGAAAAATCAAGAAGGGAAATAAATTGTCCCTTTTCCCCGATCCAAGGCATCGAACAAGAGTGGAAGATGGAACCAAGGTACACTTCCCTCTAGACCTTTATTCTCGGGAATGAATAAGCTAATTTCGACAGAACGAGGTCTCCGCCATAGGTGAGGCAATAAGGGGTCCTAAATTAAGGAACGAGGCAATAGTAGAGCGATTGATAGACCGACACCAGGGATGATGGTGGAATGGGGAACCGAGTAGCGGGCTACCAACTCTCATAGAGCATACAAAGGGAATGGATGACTCCGGGAGCTACCGAATCGACTCCCGTGAGGGGATAGTGGATAAAGTATGATTGAAGGCCACAACGTGCGACACGAGAGAGGAACAAAGCAATGAAGGATGGAGGACTATGGCAGTGGTACAAAGGACTCGGGAAAACTCCATGGATGTGATGATGACACAACCTCGTGACTTATAAACAAGGGAGACTCGATGATGCCACTACTACTGCACAGGGCCCGGGGGGACCATAAAAACATGAGTACAAGATGGTTACTTCAAGAAAAGAATTGACACGAGCGTAGACAAGTATGAAGGCAAGGTGGTGCCCCGAGGTACAAGTGTTGCAAGTGAAGAAATTCAATTTTGAGAAGCGGTGAAGTGACCCTTCTTGGAAAAAAATGTGTCTGTGTGAAGTATCAAAATCTACCAAAAAGAACATACCCATTTAAGAGCTCCTGGTGGAGAGATTTAAATGGTGTTGATGGTTTGGCCAACCAGCCATGTTTGTTTCCAGAATAAAGGAAAGAAAAATCAAGGTTTCCTCGTTTTAATAGTGCATTTCCCCTCCAATTCGATTCATTTGCAAGTGCAATCATAAGGAATGTAGAGGGGATAAAAGTCCTTTAAATCTCTGGCAGATCGTAGCAAGTAAAAAAACCAACCATCGGAATTAGGATTCGTCACCGCAAAGAGGCCCAACTTACACGCTTTTAATCATGGATTGAAGTTTCTCAGACAGGTCTAACCCAAGAAAATGCCAAGTCACACTTTTTGGGGTCCGTTCTACGACCCGCAGCAGGTACTGCATAAAACCGTGACTCCGTCCCAGAAATGACCTCGAAAAGTGCGTTTTGGTCGTGAGAAAGTAGGTTTTAGTGTTGTTTTTGAATAGAGTTAGGATTTTATGGTTGAGGGGCATAGGTGCCCCCAAGAATGTTATGGTCATGCCAAATGTATTTATAAGAGAATCTAAAAACACATTTTTATGATGTGGTTTGCCATTTTATGTTATGGTTATCTTCCGAGGGAAGAATGGATAGATGCAACAAGAGAAATAGAATGGATGATTACTAATCTCTTTCTGCAATGCATATATGAAGCAAATGGACTAAATTTTTGTGTGTTCGCATACATGGTGTCACTATCCCAAAGAGAGGATTTGGAGGAAAAGCACCGGTGCTCACCTAAGGGGAAACACAGGTTTGTCAACAACATCGTCTAAGGGATCGGGTTGTTGATGTAAGATGAAGAAATGATGAAATGGATCATCCCTAGAGTGACTAGTGATATGGAACTCTAGAGTTTCTTCTAAATGGGGTAGAATAATGGAACTAGAGTTGACACTAATAGATGCACTAAAGGAGAGTTGTGGAGAATTGCTTCTCGTTAATTCTCAAATATGGGTGCTCCTTACCCAAACATTGGGTGTTAATGTAATGGCCACAAGGTGTATGTGGTTCGAATGCATGGATTCGATGTAAGGGGGATAGATAAAGTCGTGGGCGGTAAATGCTTCCATAATGTCGTCATCGTAATAGTAGATGGGGTGACTACGGAAGAAAGACTACCCGACGAAAAAAAGATACCCGACTATCACTACGGCATGAGAATGATATTCATATAAGTGACTACTTGGGGACTGAAAATTAGATGAAGGATCCATTGAACATCGAAGGGAGGTCGAAGAAATAGAAGGGGATGCCCTGCAGGGGTCTTCCACCATGGATCTCATAGATGATGACAATGTGTAGAGGATAGTGGCCAAAGGCATCGTCATCTCAACATCAAGAGGGTGGATGTTAATGGGAGTGAATGTGTCCTCTCGGTTTTTCCAAAGACAAAATCACAAATAAGGGAGAGGTGGACTCATTACACTTGGCCTCGAATTGGTGAACCGCTTCCAAAGAGGTGTGGTAGTCTTCTGAGGCGAGGAAGGAGGTGAGGATAAGTAATATGGAAATCACACAAAGCACAAGGATGATTTGTGTGAAAAGACTTGAATTTCAAGGCCGAATCAAGTAAAGTGGCATGGAACTCCGGGATATCAAATCCCGTGAAATGCTTCATTGGCCATGGGCTTGAGATGAGGCAATTCCAGACAACAGGCAGCATGACTGACGACATCACAAAAGGGGGGGTACTCTTTGGAGGCTAAGGAGGAGTAGGTTTTCTGGTAGCCTTGTCTTTAGGTGCCTTTACGGCTTTCCCCCCTCATCCGAAGCTTTTGCAAATGTGAGTAGGCTCATGTTGAGGTGGATAGGTCAAAGAATCAAAGGAGGGGTCATGGCAACCCGCCTGGACTAAGGTCAAAGTCGTATAAGGTTTGGGCCTGCCTGTGCAGGATAGTTGGCCGGGGATCAATGTACCAGATCGGGATCCCCAAGGCGGCCATGTTAGGAAGAGACAAGGTAGCCATAATAGGTACCCCCTAAAATATCCCAGGAGGGGGAGCAAGAAACGTATTCTGATCAGAGGGGTAATGGTCAAGGATAACCCGATGGTTAAGGCCGTGGGAACCATTCAAGGAGGGTATATAGGGTCATGGACACCACTCGTAGAATAGGGGCCTATAGGAGTGGGTCCTTAAAGCTAAGTTGAAGTACTAGAGTAGGTTACGAGGGTGAGGTCGTTGTCTAGTCAAACTGGGCCCGTTTGAGGTCGGACGATAATATTGTAATCATGCAAACATTCGACGAGCTAGGTGATATAGGAGGAGTGGGATACGAGGGAATGAGCCAAGAAAAGAGGAATATTTATGTACTCCGAGTGAGACATTTACCAGGTTCGATCGCTTTGTTTACATACACCGAAGAGATGTTACTGAATCTGGAGAGGTCTAAGACTTCGCCTTTGTAATATGTCAACGATCGATGGTGACGATCATTCCATCGTGAGGAAAGAACATCTTATGGTGAACCGCATGGGACAATAGGCATCGCATAAGTGTATCTACGACTCCAATGTATCGTTGTAGTTCAAGGGGGCACCAATGACTTCAACTTCAACACAAACATTCTTGCACGCAAGAGTAATAGGAAAATTGCGAACATGCCAAGGGGTTGGGAAGAGTGGCCATCCCATAAACGGCGAGGGGTGATAGTGTAAGGGGCTAACTCAAAGAGATCCGAGTTGCTTCCAAAACCGAAGCGACATCACACAAAGGATGCCCCTCTTTAATGATACAACGGAGACATCGTATTCCGATCTTTACGGATTTGGAAGGTGAAAAAAGTAGGAAGGGGGATTCTTCATTTTGTCAATGTCAACATTTAAAATGATCATCTAAAGGATCCACAATGCCAATAGAAGTTAGTAAAGATTTTTTTTGTGAAGGGCATGACTGGTGGACTTCCATCGTTAACATGGCTAGGATTGCGTCAAGTCATATACTATGCTTTAGGATTGGGAAGCTTTACCGTGAAGCAACGTTTTGACATAATGGTCCCTCGGGGATCTTGGTATGAACTCGCCTTAGGCCGAGGCATCTCTAAAGAACGATTGGGTGTCGAAATAGGCTCTATGGAAATCCGAAGACAAAGTTCCGTAGCAAACTTAGTGGGGGTATGGGTGTACCGACGAGATTGAGTCTAAAGGTTGAGGTCAATGGCATTGGTTATCAAAGTTCATCACGAGGATTTGGAAATCGATGTACCAAATGGAGGAGTTTGAGTGGCCGCCTTACTTCGGGGTTTAGAAGCCACATATCCTTGCTTGGGAAAGGATTGAGAAATTACCTACTCGCTGATAGGGGGCAAAGATTGGGAGGAACCGAAGGGAGGCTTGTTGTCCTCAGATGTTTCGAGCTTCCCACATTTGATGAATTTGAGGTAAAAGAGATAATGATGGGTATAGTGGCCATAGACACCACAACAAGAACAAGGCTTATTCATCCAAATAGTCCTCGGCCCTACTTGGGCTAAGTGCCCCGTTGTTGGGTTATGTTATCGATGGGCCCCTCGGGGGATTTTTTCCTAGATTACAATGGTCATATTAGTTTTGGTTGCATTTCCTCTTCTTTGGAAGTAGGAGGATTAGTCGACCGATGTATACACCGCCTTGGGGGGGTGGCCGTTGGCAAAGAGCCTCGAGAAGGAAAGGGAAGATGGAGGTGCTACTGCCGGAAGAGTTGGAGCACCAAGTCAGGATATGGAAGTAACATGAGGTTAGAAACATTTGGGGTAAACAGGTTAAGGAAATAAGGAGGCATGACGTATCCTAGATAAAGGATGCCGAGAGGGGGAAAGGCCGAGGAGCCGGCTCCCTCCCTATAAACGCGATAACCCATGGGAGGATGAGTGTGACGGATGTGAAAGGCTCCAAAGATACCATTGGTAGCATGGGATGCCCCCGTGCATCGGCACCACCGAGTCTAGGGAGATCAGGTAAGAAGGTATAAACATAACCAGATTGTGCGTAGATCGCGTCATATTTCGCTGAAACTGAGGGCAATTTCGTCCGACGGTAAGTGAGATGTGACATCTTTTTTCAATAGCAAGAAAAAGGGATCCGAGAAACTAGTCCATGTAGACACCTGCCTTCGAAGGTATGGGCTTGACATAGGCTCTTTCTTCTCCGCCATTATCGAACATGGTCGATAGGTGGGTTGTAGAATTTTGACAAAAAGAGGTCAAGAGTTCGCACTGTATGTCATAGTGAAGGGGAAGTTGAAATAAGACAGAAAATCCTTGGAAAGGGTCGCAAAATTTAGTAAGGAAAGGAGGAGGCATGGTCGACATACCACTTGGAAGCCTCCGCAGCGGACCGAACCGAAGATGGATAGAGTCACTTCCGTGATGGAGTTGTGGGACAAACACCTCATGTGGAAAGAACGAACATGGTTGGTAGGATCCTCTCTCTAGAAATTCCTTCAAACTTGTATCTTCAGAGCTTGGTTGGTACAGTGCCAACCAAGATCATGGTGTATGGGGTCATTTATCAACTAGCTGTAACCGGTGAAGGCTTAGGCCTCGTCATATAAGGAAGCAAGGGAAAAACCGGATAGTTCCCATAGGCACCGCTAGGTGAGAATTTCAAGACAGGGTCGTGGCTGCCACTAGCGCAGGTCCCGAACCAGCCATAATGAAGGTGAAAGGTGGAGGAGAACCAGGGATAGAACCAAAAGGGAACCCGATGAACCGTGTTTTCGCAGTTAGAATGGGGACTCGTTGAGGATGAACACGAACCCTATGCAAGGGGGGTAAGTATTCCTAATGGAAACCGAGGATGAAGGCCTCGAGTCTCTCGGGATAAAATGCCTTGGGGCGCAATGATGGTAAAGAGACATGGAATACAAAAAGGAAGAGAGGTAAATATGCGTGAGGAGCAGGATCAATTGATTACAATGTCAAAACAAGGGCAAGGAGGTGACAGATAAATTGACATTAGGGAATTTTGAGGTCTAAAATGGGCCTCCTAAGAAAAATGTACAAAAAAAATAAATTTATAAGAACCAATAGGATTCAAGATGATGATGTCAACCATGGGGGATGATTCACCATTTTTAAATAAAAGGTTAAAAATATTAAAAAATAATAAAGTAATAAAACTACTTTTTCAACTCCTATTTTCAACTTATCTCCCAAATTTTTACTCAAATTTTGAGTATTTGTTTGATGAAAAATTTTAACCCTCAATCTAAGGAGTACCCATGTTGCATACTTTGGATGGATCACAGCATACGAAAAAATGAGAAATACATAAAAAAAAAAACGTGATTACAATCACATTTCATGTATTTCTCATTTTTCGTGTAGCAGACCCATCACATTCAACATCTACCTGATGAGGAATTAAATTTTGCATCCAATGAATACTCCCACTTGAAATTTGAGTAAAAAATTTTGAGATAAGTTGAAAAGTAGTTTTTTCTTTTTTTCCTCTTAAAAATCTCGATGATGTCATCAAATCTTATTTTATTATTTCCACTATTATTTTATAATTTCCTTAGGAGGCCCATTTTAGACCTCAAAATTCCCCTTAATGTTACAATGTTTTATTCTTGGCCTCGCTAAGTAAGTTGTGTTACCCCCCATTTTTCTTTATAAATAGGGACCCTTTAGAAATAAATAGGAAATTCTTTTTTTATAATTTCGAAATAAAACTGAAAATAAATATTTATTTTTTCTCGTTTCTTTAAATTGCACCGCACATCACATATCTTAATAAATTACAAAAAAACCTACAAAACATAAAATATGTGAATTGCACATGCGCTTCCGTTATCATCAATAAATTTTGTCGATATCAAAAGGATGACTAAGTTGTAAAGCCTAGATTTCTAAACAATACTTGAGAAGCCTTATGAGTTCTAGGGATCTCAATCGCCTTCATCATCCTAAACCTCGACTATTCTACTAAATTTGCATATCTTTTCCTTCTTTAAAAACTACCCCGTCACGTTCCGGGCACCCATTTTCAGCCTGATTTGCCTCATTTCATCACCGCACTTACAACCTCATTCATCCTCTTTTTCCCCCCCTCTCAAGAACCCTCAAAAATCCTCACGACCAATTTCTTCTAAAAACCCTTAAACAAATGTAAACACCCTTTTTGCTATCATTTAAAACTAACTACTAAGCCTATCGTAATTCTTTAATTTTTTATAAAAACTTTGTTTTCTATGCTAAAGGCACCCTTTCGCACAAAGTGGGTTCCTTAAGCCCCTTTCAACCTAAAAAAGCCTCATCACCTACCCTCATAAGACCGTTCCCTCTCGCCTATTTCTAAGCCCTTCCCCGGTTTTATTTTACACCTCCGCCCCATTTATTTTTACCCCGCATACCTTATCAAAAACCCACCCAAAACCTTTGAAAAATTAAGAGCATGTGCCCTCTACTTCACCCTCGCCTCTTCATTTTCTCCCTGATCATATCGACTCATTGATCTTGAGCTCCCGAGCCCTAATCCATGTCCATCACTTCCCACTTCTTCATCTGCACTGGCACTCGCGCTGCTCCCACGCTCTCGCCATGTCATTACCTCGGCCCCCGCTTCTCTCTCCATTTGACCCTTCGTCCAATGAAAATCCCAACACTGCCCCGGATCCAGTCCATAAAATTGAGCGCTCTGGGCCCCTCCAATTCTTCCACACCATCGATCTCATCCCTGAGATATAATGGGGCCCGTACCCAATACGTGCGGAAATCGCCGGAGCCTTAACGATCCCGACCCACGCAAAATGCGTTTCACCCCCCGCTACATGGCAAGCTCAGTTAGTGGAATCGCGTGTACTCGACCCAATACCATTTATCGTTGTTCACCTATGTGATAAACCACCATTGTTTTTCCGAAACCATTTTCCCCTCGTGCCAAAATTCAAATTCCTCTCCTCTTTTCCATGTTCCACCTCGGAACCCTCCTCTCTACACTCCCTCCTTCTCTCGCAAATCACCCCCCGACGCCTCGTAACCCCAAAAATATAATTTTACCCCTCTAGTGGGTTTTTAAAGCTAAACGTGTGTTCGTGTTTCTGTGCCTTTTTAATGGCGGTGATGCCGACAGAGGCATTACAATGATAAAAATATCCTCTCTCTAGATAATGATCCAAGAGGTGAATTTGCATTAAAAGGCTAGGAGGGTTGCATACAAAGTTTAACCTTCAATGAATCATGATCATCGATGGGTTACTCCAACCCTCCAAAGGCCATGAAGAAACCCTCCCCGGCACAAAAGGCACTGTAGTCAAAGGAGCAATGTTGAAAGAAAACAAAGAACAGTGGGCACAGCGCCACTAGCGTATCAAAGGATAAAACAAAGGATTAGCCCTTAAAGACAATGATTAAAGATAAAAGGCCAAAGTTTAAAGGTATAGGATAAATAAACAAAACAACATAAGCAAGAATAAAGGATAAAGGCAAGAAGACATTATCAAAGCAAAATCAAGGTTCAAAGGCCTAATTACTCGCTTATGATTAAAAGACAAATAACCCGAAGTCACCCTCGCATAACCTAACAAGTAAGCAGCTACTCCTCCAAAAGATCAAATTGCCACCTACAAAGATGATTTCCTTTCATAAAGGCAATTGGTAGTTATTTCATATTCGTAAAAATATTTTTTATCTCTGGTCAAGGAAGTTATTGTAATAGTTAAGAATAGGCCTTAAATTCAAACTCTACACCTATTTTCCCCAGAAGTTAAGACATAGTTATTGAAACAGAGAAGTATCTATAGATATTCGCCTTAGGCCTGCATGGTTTTCAAGGTTAGAATGCACTTACTTCCGTAATAAATGATACTCAAACCCTATCTTAAACTCACTCTCCTCATTTGCAGCATAAATACCGCATCCGAACTCATTTTATCAGTTTTCGGCATTTGATGACTTTTTGAATAAATACATAGTCTTCTTTTGGAAGTTGAAGTAAAATTGATGTTTTGGATCTTGTGGATGCCCCGATTTGTTTGTTGATGGAGGAGGCCAGATCACCGGATCAATGAGTCGATGTTGGTGGAAGTGCTTCTATATGTTATTTTTATTTCCTGTTATCTCCGTTTCCATATTTTTATTACAATAAAATATAAAAGTTTTAGGCTAAGAAATGTCTTTTGAAAGCACTTTAGTTCTATTTACTCTTCACACGTCTTGATGTTTTCTTCGCAAGGTCCATCGAGGATTCTTAATTGCCTCCAGCTTCCATCTAGCTTGTTATTTTAGAACAGATTCAATAGAGTACAACCAAGGAGTCTCCCTTTTGGTAAGTCCATGTCTTTTGAGTACGACTTGGAGAGGTTGTTTGAGGAAAGATCTCAATAGAGTGGAAACTAGGAAATTATGGTGAGTCCATGCTCCCTTGAGTACAACTTGAGATATTGTTTTTAAAGATCTTTTCTAAGTATGCTTAGTAGAGTCTAAACCAGGGAAGTCTATGGTGCGCCCTGCCCTTCCGACTACCTCTGCAAAGGTTGTTTTAAAGATTCCTAAAGAGTTTGTCAAAAGCAAGATTAGATTATTTCTCGTTTGATCTTAGGCTTCTCTTACCGTTTATCTTATATGTTTTCTTATCCGAAAGTAGTCTTCTCGATTGCCGGATTTTTTCCGAAAGGTTTTCTTATTAAAAGTTTGTCCAAAGAAATCTATGGTTTGACCTCGTCCTTTGGCTTGCTTCAAAATAGATGCCTCGAAAGATTTTTCGTTTTTAAAGTACATGATAAAGAATTCTTAATTACACTTTGTCATAATTTTCATTCTCATCATTAATGTTCACCTCATTTTCCTAAACTTTGAAGATTCATCGTCAAGTTATATTTTCCCTATGATACTCCCCGATCCATTAACGAACCTATCATGACTTTCATTCGACTCCACGTCTTAACACTGATATTTCCTCATTCATCTTATGCCTCTTTGATCATCATACCTGTCCGCCTAATAAACAACAAACCTTATACTTAATAACTAGTCTTGCAATCAATCCTTAAAAGCAAAAATCACACATCTTTGCAAACAACCTGCAAGAGATCCCTCTCTAAGTCTAGGAAGGCTAGGTCCTAGAACTCTAAAGATCGGGTTTCATGTTGCCTTGTCATTTGGCTTCATGAATTTTCAAAATCACAGACCAACATTCGGCAATCACTTGGGACCCGAGTGTATGATGGCCTAAAACTCTTATAGACTCATTTTTACCTTCAAAAACCTTAAAGAAAATCACATAGGCCATAGAGTAGACTCGTTTGTTTCACCATCTTAGCTACATGATGATTTAGGTATGTAACACTCTTAAAAACCATATAACAACACAAAAACTCAAAAAACCCAAAAATATCTCTAGATTGGATTTTATTATTCATTTGGTGGTGGACCATAACACATTTTACCTTCCCGTAAAATATAAAAATTTCCACTGGCAACTCCACTAGTATTCTTAGGATTTCCTTAGATCGTATCAAATCAATCCCAAAGGAGTTTAGAAGCCTAGTCCCATATTCTAGGAAGAAACTAAAAACTAAGAGAGGTTAAACTTTGAAACAAATTTCTGCGATTTCAAACCTCTTAAATTTTGAACTTGAAATATGGCTTCACATAGGATCAATAACAAATCTCATCCAGACCAAAATCCTCCTACACAATAGTTGATGATATAGAAAAGATTTTGTGGAAAACTTCTAGATCCGGAAATCTTAACTATTAGAGTATCCAAAGAATATGATCCGTCCCCGAAAAATCACACAAGCCTTGAAAGATCCTCACTTCGACTTGTCTCATACAAAGAAACTATTCATAACCAAGTCATGTTGATATGCACCAAGTTGGCCTTGAGCCCACATATTTGTAGCAGCGTCTTTTAGTAGAGAAGCCATCCCTTCCACTCCACCTTATTTTTAGCTTCTCCATCACTTCTAGGTTCCTTCCATAACAAATCAAGCCAAACCGCCTGGCCGGTCCAAACATCTTCAACACACCCATACATACTTCCACCGTTCAAAACACTCTATTTCATCCCACTTTCCTTTCACAAATCCACTTCTCGTAAATCCCCCATTTTCTCCTACCATGGCAGCATGGCATGCCCCATTAGTGTTACCACAACCCTTAGTTCCTTTACCAAATGATTATCAATCCAAAATTCCCCATTTTACTAGAGTCGAATCTACCGTTGCCCAATAACATGTATATAAAATGGATGATGCTTTTGATTACATGGAAATAGAATAAGAGACCATTAAGATGAGAATATTTACCCAAAGTTTAGGAGGAGAATCCAAAAAATGGCTTAAAAGCGTAACTCCTAATAGCATAAATTATCTCCTTCTTTAAGTACCAAACATTCATAAACAAATGGGAAATAAAAAAGAACCTCTCCAAATCATTTCTTGTAGTATAGAAATGTCAAAAGAAACACTGGGAAAGTTTCCAAGATTATTGCACTAGATTCAATAGTGTTTACAATGCATTTCCCCCAAACATGAAACCTCCACTAAAGCTTAGCCCCAGCTAAATTTCTCAAGGCTTTGATCCATACATGGGCTTTACCGCCCAAGAGAAAGAGACCCTCGAATCTAGAAGATATGAAATGGAGCCATAAATGTAGAGGCAAATCCGATTGAGAAAAGAGCTAGGTTGAAATCAAAGAAAAGAGTCACATACAAAGATGAAACAATGGCATCAACCTCATCATATGATACCAAGATTGACAACTAGTGTGTAATGGAAATAATGCTCGAGAAAATAAACTTAAATGATAGAGTGCCCAAAGAGAAAACCAAATCAATTCCCAAAACAGAAATAGAAATCCAAAATTCAGAAGAGACCCTATTCAAGATATACAAAGAGATAATGATAAAAAAATTAGGCCTCCTTTCAACAAAACTATGTAGATTAGGAAGAAGAAAGGAAACCGAAAGGTTGGAAGAAAGTCATGTAACTGAGATAGATCTAACAATGAGATGATGTTTTTCTGATCAAGAAGAACAAGGATTCTTCCTTAGAACAAATTGAAAACCATCATGAGGATTATGAAGATTACCAAATTGGGATTTGAAAATGCAATAATGGGGGTACACAGACAATACATCCTTAGAAGTAAAAGGAACCCGTACAATTCCAATGACAAAAACACTAATACAACTAGGAAAACTACAGAAATGATTCCTAAAAGACACAAGCAAAACGTAATAACACTCCGACTAAGAAGATCGACTCAAACATAGACAAAACAAATTAAGAGAAGTGTTGACACAAGCTGGCCTAATACTTCGCTAGTGTCCTCGAGAAATCTATCCTAAATAACAGCCCCAATAAAATCAACAAATCAAAATTGTCAAAAAGACTATGATTGACAAAAATGTAAATATGTCAAAATCATTAGTCCCTTTCATCCTTGAAGGAGAAATTTCCAAGATCAAAATTAGCATACCTTTGGTCGAACTAGTGACTCATGATGTATATAAAATCAAGTTTTGAAAGCTTTGAATATAGGAAATGAAACTGACACTTTGAACTTGACAAAATGATTAACTAGAATTTTTGTTTTGTCCTAAAGTAGAAGGAAAATACTAAGAAGGGACCATTCCTCCATTTTATGTCGCCTAAATATTCATGATTATATCTTACACAATGCCATTCTAGACCTGCCAGTTTCCCTACAATCTTATGCCAAAAGAGGTAATGGAGAGATTAGGCCTAGAAATTACCAAACCTTACAAGGATCCGTATTCCTTTGATTCAAGTAGTTAAATGTTTAGGTCCGATCAAGGATTTATGTGTCAACTGGCACAAATTCCTCAAGGGTCTAGTTATGGACATAGTGGTTGTCGACATCCCCCCTAAGTACGACATGATTTTATCTATATCACGGTGGGAGCCAAACTTGGGGAAGCCTTCAAATGGACATGTCTTATGCTACCATTCTAGTCTTTAATCAAACTATAATATTATATAGAGAATCTCATATGAAATTTATGTGGTGAGCAACATAGATAGGCCAAACAACAATCCCGTTTACTCTATTCATTCACAAATTCAGCACTTTATCTTATAAAATGAAGATGAAATCAACCAACAAGAAAATAGAAAATAAGACATGGAGTTATACACTCCAAACAAAATAAATCGTCTCCAAAAGAAAGATCTGACAATATTAAAATTAGCGCCCTAAACAACAAAATGATAATGAACATGAGGCAAACACTATGGGAAATAAGCTTTGATGGCCTGCACCAAAGTAAAGCCTCTGGGAAAGGTGTATGGATACACAATACAAACAAAGGACATTATTATAAACTTGATTTTCCTGCGCACCAATAACATCATATGGAGTCCTCCTTGGCCTACATTTGCTCAAACATTTAGGGAGCCAAGAAAATATCAATCCAAAGAGATTCATAGCCGATTATTAAGCAAATAAAAGGGGAATATTCCAACCAAAAACCGGACAAGAGAACAGGAATGCCGCCCTAGAGCTCTTAAAACCTTGAAAGATATGAACTCACCTTCATCTCTAAAGCTCAAAAACACCTTGCAAATGAAATTTCGTCACAAAGAATTGCCAAATACCGCATAAATGAACAATTCAATGTCAAAGTGAAAATAGGCCGACACACGTACAATGAGAACTATCAAGTGTTCGAGGGTGACAAACATATTTATGGTTTTCTTAAAATCAAGAAATGATTTTACTAAACCAACACCTAACTCAAGCCATGAAAAAGATTGTTTTAATGAAGATCAATCCCATGAAAGAGAGTTGTCCTCTCATCGCCGATATAAACCAATTTGAAAATATTCATACAAATGTATCTTCATTAAAAAAAACGTAATTACAGGGACCTTGAAGTTTTACAATGTAAAAATGATTCAATACCAAGGGGCCTTACACCATTAGAGGAGATTTTTGACTTCAATGATGTAGCTAAAAACCAAAGATGGAGCCTACGTTAAACTAATGTAGGTAGCATAAAATGAACCCAAAATGATTAAATTATCTAGCACTCTCCCTACTCATATCAAACAAGAATATATTAAACTTTTCAAGGAGTTTGGAGATGTGTTTGCATGAGGGTACAAAGATCCGAAATCATACATACCAGCATTATTCAACACAAAATTCATCTTAAGGAAAATCCGAAACATTTCAAACAAAAACTAAGAAGGATAAACCCTATTTTATTACCTTTAGTTGAGAAAGAGGTCAAAAAATATATATGATGTCGGGATCATAGTCTCCTTAGATACTCACCGTGGGTTTCCAACCTCAGAAAGGTTAGGAAGAATACTGTGGAAATTAGGTTTTGCATCGATTTTAGAAATCCGAATAAAGCCTCCCCGAAAGATACAATTATCCCTTGCCTAAAATGGACCACGTACTTCAAAAGGTGGTTGATCTAAGAGAATATCATTGTTGTATGGTTTTTCGTGCCAAGCAAGTGCTAGTACTCCCAAGTTATCAACACAAAACTGCTTTCACTACACCTCGTTAGCATTTTGCATGTTAAAATTCCAATTGGTTTGATGACTCAGAGCCACATTCCAAAGGGCCATGGACATAGGCTATTTCATAATCATTTCCTTGATGACATCATTTTTTTCTCCAAAACTCGATAAATAACATTTGAGAAATTTGAGAATTTTTTGAGAAATATAGAAAATATGGCGTATCTTTGAATCCCAAAAAGACACTCTTTGGTCTCCAAGAAGGGAAACTTCTTGGCCATATAATTTCCGAAGAGGGAATCAAAGTATACCCTAAAAGGATTGAAGGCATATTGAAAATAAGTCATCTTAGAAACCTCAAGGAATTGCAATATTTCATAGGGAAGATCAATTTTTTGAGAAGGTTCATCCCCAACCTTGTCGAAATTTTAAAGAATATCACAAACATGCTTAGAAAGGAAACATGGGTTAAAATGGACCTTAGATTCCAAACCGTCATTTGAACTGTTAAACAATCTCTCACTCAAACACTACCATATCAATGATTTCACCAAATATTTCTACATTTTCTCATTTGCCTCTAAACACACCATTGTTGCAATCTTATTGAGGTAAGAATGATATGTGAGCAAGAACAACCAATATCCTTCTTTAGTAGAGACTTAAGAGATTCTCCACTCAAATATAATACCATGGACAGCTATGCCTTAGCCTTGATAAAAACATCGAAATATTTCGAGTATACATTTTACACTCTCATATCATTTCTTTTGTCCCACATACCGTTGTCAAGGACATTCTAAATCAAGACCCTCGATGGTAAAAGGGGAAAATGGATTGCAATTATCTTAGAATATGATTTAGAAATTAGGTCTACCAAGCCGACTAAAGGACAAGATTAGAAAAAATCATGGCGTAATCAAATTTCCAGGCATTACATATGAATATGGTTGATGTTTTAGAAGAAACCGCAGGAATCTTCATGCCTCCATACATTGAAGAAATCTTTTTGAATTCACCTTGGTATGCCGACATTATTTATGTGCTTCTCTATCTTAATACTCCTCCTTCTCTATCAAAGACTAAAGCTAGATTCAAATGTAAAGCTTTAAATTACCGCATTTTAGATGGAGTGTTATATTGCAAAAATTTTATCATATTTCTTAAATGTTTTCTTAAGAATGATGCAGGAAAAGCATGCATGAGTCAAGATGAGGGAGAATGTGGAGGCCATCTTTACTAGAAGACCACAACAAACAAGATTCTTATAGAAATGGGCTACTATTGGCCCACCCCTTTCCCGTGATACTCAAAAACTAGTCATGACTTGCCATAAGTGTCAAATTTTGGATGGCAAGAGGAAACTCTTACCTTTACCTTCGCATCCCATCATTATCGAGGCTTCCTTCTAGCAATGGGGTTTAGAATTTATTGGAGAAATTCACCCAACCTCATCCGCCCAACATAAGTGGATCCTTACTAGCATCGATTATTTTACCAAATGGATAGAAGCCATCCCTTCTAGGAAGTCACACACTCTCGTCATTATCAAGTTCCTTGAAACCAACATACTATCTAGATTTGGTTTGCCCTAGAAAAAATCATTATATAATGTTGCCGCCTTCAAATATAAAAGAATGATTGACTTCGCTCGTAAATTCCATATCACTTTAGGAATTCAATGCCTACTACCCCAAGGAAATGGCCTAGCCGAATCATCCAATAAAAGTCTAATAAAAATTATCAGATTTGCCAGACGAATCGTAAATCATGACATAGTAAGCTAGTTCATGCATTATGGGCCGATAGGCTAACCACCAAGAAATCAATAAACATGTCACCCTATTAGGTGGTATATGGCATAGATGCAAATTCTCTCCTACATCTTTGGAGTTCCATTTATGGAACTTCTCCAAGAAGTACAAATGTTAAGAAAATGACAAGGAAAATAAGGCTAAATCAAACCATCCATTTAGAGTATTCAAGAGATAAATATAAAGGACACCAAATAGCCCAAGAAAACATCAAGAAGATCTTTGACAAAAGGACCAAAGCTAATAAAATTCCAAGTTGGAGATATAATGAAATGGGATTATAGGGAGAAGATAAAGGTAACATGGTAAATTTGAGAATTTGTGGAAAGGGCTTTACTTCTATTCATTCAATTAGGGGTCATAATGTTTTCTTACAAGGGTCAATGGAAGAAGAATTATTTGGAGGTCCCGTCAATGGCAGGATGCTCAAACTTTACTTCGTCAAGAAATCCAGATTCATTTTTCATCATTATACATAACATAACATTAGAAAACTGAAGAAAAATACAAACAATAAAAGAAAGAGAAAAGAGGGAAAATTCAAAAGAGGCACAAAATTTCCATACCAAAAAAACACTGCTAAAGGCAAAGTCAAAAATGTCACCGCCGATTCAAATGATATCTTGCTCCACCATATATACCAATCATGACCGAACGTGCTTTAAATTTATGTTGATAAGTTATAGAAGCAATGATTGTCAATATTATTTCGTACTTGACTTATCAAAGGGATAGATTAAGAGAATATAAATATAAAGCCGTTCCACATGCTTAAAACATAACCAAAGAGATAGATAAGGATGCCCCACAAAAAGCAAAACATCACTTTCTATTTTTCACCTTACTTTTTTCCAAATAATGTTTATGCGCCTTGTTCCAAATGCCACAACCATGGTTAATCAGACTGCCTAACTCGATTTGAATCATGCTTTAAATTTCATGTCAATAGTAAGATAGAATCAAGACCGCCAAACTGTCAATCTCGTTACCAAGTAGTTTAGGTAGAAAATAAAAAGAGTTCATCAATTTAATCAACTCTTGGAAGAAATAAGGATAGGAATAGATAGTTTATTTCTATTTTCAATAATAAAAATGTCAAGAGTTTCCAATCCAAATGCACTCAAAGAAGAAAAATGTTAGGACAAATAGGATTGGGTAGGTAGAAATGTTGATTGAAAGAACTCATATATTGCAGATTGTCAAGATTATCACTTCATGGAACTATCGCAAGTGAAAAAGATGGGAAATCATTCAACGCAAAAAGGACACTAGTTTGCCGAAACTTAGAGATTTGATAAACTCATGTCTGACACCTTAAAAGAAATATGCCCTCCCCAAGTGGAGCCACTATTAGTCATCAATAAATTTTGTTGATATCATGATGACTAAGTTGTAAAGCCTAGATTTCTAGAAACAATACTTGAGAAGCCTCAGAGTTCTAGAAATCTCACTACCTTCATCATCCTAAACCTAACTCCTGCTCTACTAAATTTTCCTATCTTTGCCTTCTCAAAACTACCCGCCGCTCCAAAAAAACTCCATTTTATACATGATTTTCCTCATTTCATCACCTCACTTACACCCTCATTCATCCTCTTTTTCTCTCTCAAGAACCCTCAAAAATCCCCTCCTACATCATTTTCTTCTAAGAAACCTCAACAAACAAAAACCCTTTTCACATTTGCTTAAAACTAACTACTAAGCCTATCGCATCTTTGATTTTTCATAAAAACTTTGTTTTTATGCTGTAAATGCAATCTTGCAATGTGCGTACCCTTAAGCCCCTTTCACCTAAAATCTTCAAATTTCCTTACCCTCATAAGACCTAAGCCCCTATGCCTATCGCTAAGCCCCTTTCCTATTTTATTTACACCCTCTCGCCTCGCTATTTTTACCCCCCCATACCTTATAAAAAACCCACCCAAACCTTGAAAATTAAGAGAAGGCCTCATCTACTTCACCCCGCCTTTGCTTTTCTCCGGATCATCTCGACCATTAATCCCGAGCCCCGGGCCTTGTTCCGACATCCATCACTTCCCTCATTTCTTCATCTAGCACCAACACAATCTTACGCTACCCGACATATCTCGCTCACGTCATTAACTTTGGCCCTCTCTCCATTTCAGACCTTCCATCCAATGAAATCGACACATGTCCTGGCTCCACTCCATAAACTCGTGCACCCGCCCCTCTCCACCTTTCCACGCCATATCAATCTCACCCTTGAGATCCTCTGGAGCAGTCCAATTCAATATCGCGGTTAAATTAGTGTTGATCTTTAATGGTCCCGACCCATGCGAAATGGGCATTTTTCGCCTTACCATGTGGTGCCGATTAGTGAACCGCGACCCCGCCCAATACCACTTATCGTTGTTCACCTATGTGATAAACCACCATCTTTTTTCCAAACCATTTTCTCCCCTTGCGCCAAAATTAAAATTCCTTCGCCTCTCCACTATGTCCCACCTCTCCGGAGCGCTCCTCTCTCGCATCTCCTTCTCGCAAATCACCCCCGACACCTCAAAACCCAAAATGCGCTTTTACTCCTCCTACGTGTTTTTTAAGCTAAATGTGTGTTCATGTTTTATGTGTTTTAATGGCCATGATGCCCACAGAGGCATTACAATGATCAAAAATATCCTCCGGATGACGATCCAAGAGGTGAATTTCCATTAAAAGGCCAAGGGTTTCATAAAGGTTTAACCTCGATGAATCATGATCATCTATGGGCTACACAACCCTTGAGTGCCATGAATAAACCTCCCCACGCCGCAAAAGACAATTGCAATCAAAGGAGAAATGAAAGAAAACAAAGAACATAAGGCTTAAAGGGCTAATTACAGATCAAAGGATAAAATAGAGGATTAGCCCTTAAAGACAACCTGATTAAAGATGAAAGGCCAAATTTTAAAGACAGAGGATAAATAAAACAAAACAATCATAAGCAAGAATAAAAGGATAAAGGCAAGAAGAGCCGTATTATCAAAGAAAAATCAAGGTTCAAAGGCTTAATTACCGAGTTTTATGACTAAAAAAAAAGATAGATAACCCAAATACAACTCGAATAACTCAACAAGGAAGCAGCTTACTCCTCCAAAAGATCAAATTTCCACCTACAACATGATTTCCTTTCATAAAGGAAATCGCGCTATCAAGACAACAAGATATTTTTTATTTTCCAAGGCAAGCTATTGTAATAGTTAAGAATAGGCCTTAAATTCAAACTTCTACCTATTTTTCCAGTTAAGAGACAGAGTTATTGAAACAGTAGAAGTAGCATGTGTCATTCCTGCCTTAGGCCTTGCATGGTTTTCAAGGTTAGAATGCACTTACTCCGTAATAAATGATAATCAAACCCTATCTCCAAACTCTACCTCTCATTTGCAAAAGATAAATACCGCATCATGGAAACTCACGGGGATGTTGGCATTTGATGACTCTTTGAAGAAATAAATAGTATTTTGGAAGTTAAAGGAAAATTGATGTTTCTTGGATCTCGTGGATGCCTTGATTTGTCTCGTTGATGGAGGAGGCTAGATCACCGGATCCTCGAGCTTGGCCGTTGGTGAAGTGCTTCTATTTTTATTTCCCGTTTTCATCTCCGTTTCCATATTTATTTGTTATAGTAGAGTAAAATTTTTAGGCTAAGAAATGTCTTTGAAAGCACCTTAGTTTTGTTTACTCTTCACTATCTTGATGTTTTCTTCGCAAGGTCCGGACAAGAGGATTCTTAATTGTCCTCCAAGCCCATCTAGCTTGTTATTTTAGAAATGATTCAATAGAGTATAACCAATGAGTCTCCCTTTGGTAAGTCCATGTCTTTTCGAGTACAACTTGAGAGGTTTTTTTGAGGAATGATCTCAATAGAGTGAAACTGGGAAATTAAGTGGTGAGTCCATGCTCCTTGAGTACAACTTGAGATATTGTTTTCCTTTTTTAAAGACATTTTTAAAGTATTCTTAGTAGAGGAGCAAAACCATGTGGAACTCATGGTGCGCCTTGTCCTCCGGATCGCCTCAAAAGGTTGCTTTAAAGATTCCTAAAGTGTTGGTCAAAATCGATTAGATTATTTTTGTTTGATCTAGGTCGCTTCTTACCGTTTATATTATATGTTTTCCTATCTAAAAGTAGTCTTCTAATTATAGATTGTTGTCTCGAAAGGTTTTCTTATTAAAATTCTCCGTCCAAAGAAGTCTATGGTTTGCCCTCGTCCTTTAGCTTCGGCTTTCAAAATAGATGCCTTGAAAGATGTTTCTTTCTTGTTTAAAGTACATGATAAAGAATTATTAATTTGTTTCTTTGTCCTACTTTTCATTTCAATCCTTAATGTTCACCTCATTATCCTAAACTTTGAAGATCCATTTGCCAATTTAGATTTTCCCTATGATACTCCCCGATCCATTAATGAAATCATCATGAATTTCATTTGACTCCATTGCCCAATGACTTAGAGTATTTATCATCTTCTATCTATGCTCTTTGATCATCATACCCAAACAACACAAACAACAAACCTCATACTTAATAACTAGCCTAAAATCAACCCTTAAAAGAAAACAAGCACACATCTTTGCAAACAAACAGAGATCCCTCTCTCTGGCTCCAGGCTAGGTCCTAGAACTCAGAAGACTGTTTCATGTTGCCTTTCCATTTGGGCTTGCCATAACCTACCAAATCACAGACCCCAACATGCTCAAGCTTCTTCGAAGATATGATTTAAACTATGCAAAAAGCCTCAATCATCGTTATATTTACTTTATCGCACCGCACTTCACTTAATCAATAAAAAATATTTGGCAAGAAAAATGATATAAATTGCAACTTGATTGCCCGATGAGCAACAAATTAATAAATATAAAACCTTCGCTATCGTGGTCACTTCCGCCTTTATAGAAAATCATGAATTGTATTTCTTCAAATATAATATATGCTTAATTGTTATCCCATAAAATTTGTGATCTCATTTTAAAATAAACATTGCATTTCGCAGTTGTTTAAGGGTAAGTATTACGAAATGTTATAAGTTATAATCCGTAATAAGGGCATTAACGTCATTTAATGAATCAAGAATGTAAAATAGCTTGTGTCATATCAAAATTAAATTTAATATCTTAATCTGATTTAAAACGATTGATATATCTTACATGTGGAGATATGTGAAATATTATTCGAAAATGATCAATGATGATCGATGTTATATTTTAATACTGATATATCTTCATGTGTTTGAAATAAAATGATAGATTTATCTCTTTGATACTCCATACTTGTTGTTCACTCTTCTTTCAAGAAACCAAGCATCGCATTGAAGAAGAGAAAAATGAGAAAAAAGGGTAAAGAAATTGCTCGTACGTCGTCCACTAAGACAGCTGCATATGTCTCCATTATTCTCGCATACCATCCGCAACAAATATCAGGCGCTCGACATGGGAGGCAATGTATAAAATTTTTTGAAAGTGATGGACCAAGGGTGATAAACAATTTTTCTTCGACGTACACTAATTCTACCGGGACAACTCTTGATGCATGCTCATACATTCGTCGTGATAGCCGCAAGACCAAAGATTCTTCCCGTACAAACATGGTTAATTTGGCAATTTGACTACTTAAACAATTAATATAGAATGTTCAGAATTTGAGGGGATAAACTATGGGTTCTTTTAGGGTAGAGGATTTAACAGAAATGTATCATCTACCACCCCCGCAAAGTAGAAATATGACAAATAATACTTGCAAGTTTAAAGGAGAACATCCGTACCTTATCAAACTCATCCAAGAATGGAAGGATAATCAGTGTGGGAAATTTGGAAGCAAGCAATTTTGGTACGTACCCAATTTCCCAAATCTTTGACCCTACCTATGCCGCTAGTATGTTATGTAGATTATTTTCCAAAACCAGAGCACTATATTTGTTTAGTCAATTTGGTGTTCTAGATTTCTTACATAAATTATCGACCTAGGCTAGTAAACTGATGAAGTGTGGGTGCACTATATGTGCCTAAGTGACCTTTCCTTTACTTCGTTGTTTTTGTTTTTCTTATTGTATTTGGGGGTTTTTCCTTTTAATCCTCAGTGTGCTAACTTAGGCCATTGGAAAAGTTAAAATGAATCTAAATTAAAAAGGAAGAAAAGTAAGTATCATGAAACTAATTTAATTTTCCATAAAAGAAACCAAAGTTTACGAGCTAGTTCTAAGACCTAGTTTTGATAAAAAAAGGTAAAGCATGTATTTCAATTAGTGATTAAACCTAATCCATGGATCTATGGCTAAACTAAGATTGAAGAAAAAATGAAAGCAGGGAAATGTGTCGACTGTTGTACTTTTAGGTTGTTTCAACATTCAATGATTAGGTCAAAATCCTATGAGATGAAATCAACTATTTGTACCTTAGTTTCTAAATTCCTAAGACAGAAAATAGAGAATGCTATTAAAAATCACCTAAGATGTTTTATTTACTCCATTTACCCAATATGTAGAGAGTGACCCCTTTGTGGTAATGTTTCTAAGCAACCATTACATATGTCTAAACTAAAGAACTACAATAACTTTGTAAAATTAAATAACTCAAACATTGCATTACATCTAATCATCTAACCATCCTTGCTTAGTATATTTAGGTTAGTTTCTTTTAGAATGATCTTTAAGAAGATTGTTTTGTTGCAATAAAATGAGGATCTTCTAACTAAAACCAACTAAGTGAATAATTGACTTATTAGTCTCATCCAACTGTCAAGATAGTGTCCTCTTGAAATGGCTTTGGAAAAATCAATTACACCTTTATTTCTTAGCAAGAAAATGACAAGAAATGAAATGTATTCTAAAACTAACTAAATGATTAATTGACTTATCAGTCTCATCCAACTATGAAGCTTGTGGCCTCTTGAAATGGCTTCAGAAAAATCAATTACTCCTTCAATTCTAAGCAAGAAAATGACAAGAAATGAAATTTATTCAACCACTACACTTATAAGACATTTAACCATTCAATGTAAGATTTAAAATATGGGAAAAATGGTTTTCATGAATGTTTAATTAGACACAACAATTGACAACTAGTTTCTAATGAATTTGAAAAGGAAAATTAGTAAACTAAACAACCATGTTTCTCAGCACTTCAATCTTTATTCCAATCCTGAAGACAGAAGTCATATCTCCTTGGAACGTTTCGGAAGGCAAATCTCCATAGTTTCATTTAAACTATTAAAAACTAGAAATTAAGCATGAACAGAAATTACAAAACAGAATTGAAGAAATCTAACTAGAGAGCGTTCAAAACCTCCTTTAGTAGCAGGGGCCCTCTACTACCAAGTTGGTTAAATCCTTATCTTTCCAGAATCGTAATCAAACCAGCATCTGGGAACTGAACTTCTTTATTGAAACAGATTTTTAGAAAATAGAGTATTTCACTGTAATTTTGAACTTGTGCTACAAAAAATTAACTTATTCTCGGTTCTATATAACCTCTATTTAAAGGTAATTTTCATAACTAACTATGAAGAAAAATAGCTACAGGTGTATCTTTGAATCATAATCAAACTAGGACTTTTAGGACTCATGATTTGCTACGAAGAAAATCAGGAGTCCTAATTGCTGTAGGAAACGGTCTTTGACTTATAAATTTGACCATAGGGTTAGGTACCTCCATATGTCGATCTGGTCCATATGAATAGGATGAAATCCATGTAGGAGGGATTTTGAGAACACCCATGTGGCCCGCTCCTTCAAATGATACTTGTAACATGTTCAACCACAAGAGTAGCTACGGAATGCACAGCCAGTTGCAGAACATGCTGCATTCTGTAGCTAATCTACAAAAACTTATAAAAATAGAAAAAATCATGAAAATACAATATGTCAACCATTTGTATGTATCCTTGAGACAAACCTTAGCATTCTTCACTGATTAGGGTTTATTAATTGATGGAAAAGAGGTGAAATGAGATGGGAAAAACTGTAAAGGAGAGGGTAATCCTAGGGTTCAATATACCCCCAATGAAAAATCATTGCATGTCCTCATGCAATTTGCCAAAATTTTAAGTTATTCTCCCATACTGCATGTGTTCTTAAACTTCAGCTAAGACATCCAACCTTATTCTTTTGTTTCTTTTGGAAGTCAATGCCATTCTTGGCCTTTTCATGAGAAGTTTGAATCTGAGGTTTATGAGTGCTATGTTTAACCTCTTGTTCTTCTTCTTCAATTTCCTGTTTTCCTTGTGGGATAACCTTAGATGTAGAGTAGAGTTATCATTCATTGCATTTTTCAACTTGACTTGCTCTTTCAAAATCTCATTTTCATTCTTGATGTGCCTGTTCAATATCTATAATTCATATTTATCTTGCTTAAGAGTTTCAATCAGAGGTTCTTGTGGATTGAAAGGTATTTCTTGGCTCATTGAGGCACTTATTTCCAATTATTCCACATAATCATATATTTGCTGTTGAACTGGGTCAATACCAAGAGATCTTCTACTGGGGCCTTCTTCAAAATGATACACAGGAGAGTTTTGAGGACTGTACTCAGGAGATTTGTCAATAGGTGATGGAACTGGGGTTTCTTCATCTATATTTATGAGTTCTATCTCCTTGGTCAATGTCTTCTTTATGATGCCTTGGAGTCTAGAGCTTCTTCTCAGCTTTGTAGGATTCTCATCCTCTTCATTAATACCTTCATCTTCTTTATTTTTCTTTCCTCTAGCCTTAATTTGTTTCCTAATTTCTGTTAACTTCTTAGAAATTAGTTCTTTATCTTCTTCCTGTGGTGGAGTGTCAAGTCTGTTTTCAACAATCATGTCAATTTTATTTCTTCTACTTCTCCTAGAATTTTCTTTCTTACCTGGCGATTCTAGTTGTTCCTGAAAATGATTCCTTATAAGGAAATCTTCCCAATTTTCTCCTATTCTCTTTAAGTAAAATTAAACCAAAATTTTCACTAAACCATGATGATGCAGAGTGGTTTCTAAAATTTGGATTTTTTTTTGGACATTGGAGGCCATTCTTCTTAGACTATTGAGCAAAAAGTAAGGTAGGTTGATCTCTCCGTTTTCTAGAAAATTCATTAACAATCTGATATCATAAACATACATGGTTCCATACCATCCCTCACAAGTTATAATTTTTTTCAAAATCAACAGCATGTTTCTTCACTTACTTTTTAGAGGAGTACTTGGAATTCCCTTTCTAAAGACTGAAACATCCATACCTGGATTTTTAAGTATCCCCTTCCAAAACTCGTTATGAAATTCTTTGTTCTTGAACCACCTCTCTCCTTGCCTTGAAAGTTCTATTGCTTCAGCCAAGAATGATTCTGTTATTGTGAATTTGATGTCTCCAAACTCCACCTCAGTCCCATCAAAAGATCTGGAAAATGATTTAGTAATTTCCTTATGGAAGCCATCAAACTTTTCTATAAACCTAAACCATCCAACTTGCTATAGTAGCTCTCTAAATTGTGGATATCCTTCCATTTATTTGACTCCTACTGGCTCTGTTATGAAAATTAGACCCATTCTTCTTCTGTGTAGAGTATCTTTTCCATCAGAATTACCCCTCTATGTTTGAAAATGGATTGGCTGCAGAGTTTGATGGAGGTGACTAAGCGATGGAAATGAAATAGCTATGGGAAAAATATGAAATGAGTTATGGATCTGATGGAGGGTTTATATTAAACTGTAGGGAATGAGTGAATGATATGGTCTTAGAGAGACGTGGCCTAATAGGTTACGTTATGACTATGCCCGTTAGTCATTAATCAATGGTTTTAATGATGGACAATTGTGAAACGTTAGATGAGGGATATGGATGAGATTCATTATGATGAGGATTAATAAATTTGAATGATAGGTTGCTAAGGAACATATAAATGTACACATTATACATATTTCATGTTTTAATTTTTTCTATTAAAAAAATTTCTACATTTTACCTCATAATTTGACCTTATTGTTTGTTGTTGCTTGTTGTTGTTCCTTAGGTACTGCTTTTGTAGCATGGTGATCTTTAAAACATAGTCCTATAATCCTTTTTTTCTTTTGCAATTATCATCTCTATATCTGTTGGAGTGGTTTGTAGAATCAAATTAGCTGCAGAATAGAATCAGCTACAGAATGTGAGTAGCTACAGAATGTGCCTGGCTGCAGAATATGATCTGTCAAAAGAATATGAATATGGATATGAAACATTAAATGAAATGGAATATGAATGTGGAGTGTAATAAAATTTTATTATGAAATAGAAGTGGAATGAAATGGAAGTGGAGTGACAGTGGAGTGTAATGAATTTGCAATTTATGATTGGCAAATATGAACATTTATTCACAGAAAAGAGAAATGAAAGTATAGGATGTCAGAGAATTCTGATTTTCACCCTGTACTCCTTGCATAAGTATGCCAATCATTGATTGGTTTTCATACTTATACTTTATTATTTTTATTTTTTATATATATAGAAAAAGAAAAGCTAAGTTTGTGAAGAAGAAGAATTCTTCTTCACTAGCTCCATATCAATGTTATTCATAAATTTTCTGACAAACTCTTCTTTTGGAAGTGGTTTATGATATAATTTCAACCTATGACCATTTACAAGAAGAGATACCTTTTATTCATCTATTGTTCTGATCTTTACTGCTCCATTTTCAAATACTTTCTCAATCTCATACGGTCCAAGCCAATGAGTCTGAAATTTCCCTTGAAAATCCTTAAATTTTGAGTCAAACAAGAGTGCCCAGTCCCCTTCTCGAAACTTTTTCTCTTTGATATACTTGTCATGCCATTTAGTCTTTTGATGCTGGACTATATTGGTTCTTTGGACTGCATCTTGTCTGATTTCATCTAGTTCATTAATTTTCTCCAGTCTATGCTTTTGTGCTTCTGTCAGATCAAGTCCCAGTTGGACTGCCATCTTGAAGGTTTTGATCTGAAATTCTATAGGAAACATGACTTGCTTCCCATAAACAAGTTCATAAGGAGTATTTATTGTTGTGTTTCTCCATGTAGTTCTATAGGCCCATAAGGCTTCAAGAATCCTTTCTTCCCAATCTCTTCTATGTAGATGAATAGTCTTAGTGAGAATTCATTCAATCACCTTGTTGGTAGATTCAACCGACCATTTTATTGTGGATGGTAAGGGGTAGACTTCCTGTGCTTGATTTTGTAATTTTATACCATATTTTGCACCATATTTGATGTAAATTGAGCACCTTGATCTGTTACAATTTCTCTTGAAACACCAAAACGAGTAAAAATATCCTAAAAAGGAAAATTAACTATAGATGTTTCATTAGCAAAAGATAATTATTTAGCCTCTACCCATTTAGCGACATAATCAATGCATACCTGGATATACTTATTTTGTTTAGATGGAGGATTTATAGGTCCGATAGAATCCAAAGCCCATTTTTCAAAAGGTTCAATAAGTACCTGAGGTTGTAATGGCATTTCATTTGAAGGAGCAGGTTTCCCTACCCTTTGACAACTGTCACACCTTTTTACATATTCTTTGGCATCTTTGAAGATGGATGGCCAATAATATCCTAAATGAAGGATTTTATAGGTTGTCCTCTTGTCAGAAAAATGTCCACCACAGGGTTCATCATGACATGCCTTAATAATTTCAGGCATTTCATCCTCTCGAACACATCTTCTGATAATAATATTTGCACCTATCTTATACAATTCATTAGTAATCCATGAATATTTTGCACTAATTTGAATGATTCTTCTTTTCTCTCTAGTATGCATATTTGAAGGTAATTTCCCTGTAACTAAATAATTAGAAATATTTGTAAACCAAGGAGTTTGAGTAGTTATTGCAAAGTGATATTCATTAGGAAATTTATCCTCAACTGGAGTGTTGTCTTTGATATTTTGAATTCTAGACAGAAAATTAGCAACTGTATTTTGTTTTCCATGTCTGTCTAGAACAATAATTTTAAATCATTGTAAGAGCAATAACCATCTTGTAACTCTGCTATTAGTAACATATTTATTCATTAAATACCTAATTGCAGAGTGATCTGTGTGAACAAAGGTTTCATAGCCTGTTATGTAATGTTTGAATTTATGGATAGCATGAACAACATCTAAGAAATATTTTTCAAATACAATATAATTCAAATTTGGAGGAGTCAAATTTTTACTTGTGTAATAGATGGCATAAGGGATCAGGTCTTTTTGTCCTAACATAGCTCCTAGATTTGTGTCTGAAGCATTTGTTGATATATGAAAATGTAGTTTCCAGTTAGGTCCTCTTAAGATAGGTGCTTCAAAAAATTTTGCTTTTAGAGTTTCAAATGCTAACTAAAAATCAAGATTCCATTTGAATTCACAAGCCTTGGTAAGTAATTTGAAGAGTGGGGATGCTACTTTGGTAAAATTTTCTATAAATCTTCTATAATACCCTGTGAATCCTAGAAAAATTCTAACATCCTTTTGGAAACTTGGGACTAATAGTCTGGAGATGACCTCAACTTTTGATTTATCCACTTTGATTCCATCTCCTGAAATATGATTTCCTAAAACAATCCCTTCAGTAATCATGAAACATTTTTCATGACTCAGTGAAAGGTTTGCTTCTTCACATCTTTTTAAAACTTTCTCTAAGTTTTATAAATCTTGTTCAAGTGAATTTCCATATACTGTAAATTCATCCATGTAAACTTCTACACAATCATGTATTAGATCGGAAAATATTCCTAGTACTGCCCTTTGAAATGTTGCAGGTGCATTGCACAATCCAAAAGGAAGTACTCGGTAGGCATAAGTCGCCCAAGGACAGGTGAATGTGGTTTTATCCTGATCTTTAGGTGCAACTTTAATTTGATTGTAACCACTGAAACATCCAGAAATGAGAAATACTTTTTTCTTGCTTATGTCTCTAACACTTGATCTATAAAAGGTAAAGGAAAATGATATTTAAGAGTAGCTTTATTCAATTATCGATAATCAATGAATACCCTCCATTTACCATTTTTCTTAGGTACAATCACCAAATGAGAAACCCACTGACTGCCTGAAATTGGATAGATAAATTTGACATTCAGTAATTTTTGTAACTCTTGTTTCACAATTTCCCTAAGATTTGGATTCATCCTTCTCTGAGGTTGTCTGATAAGTTTACAATTTTCCTCTATATAGATGTGATGAGCGCAAGTCTTAGGACTAATCCCTTTCATGTCAGTGTATTCCCATGCATATGCAGATGAATTCTTTTGTAATGTTTTGATTAGCTCTTCTTGTAGTAATTTTTCCAGGTTTTTGTTTATGTTCAAAGTTTTACCTGGAAATATTTCAATTGTAGAGCTACCAAATTCTTCCATGGAGTAGAGAGACATCTACCTAGATGAAAAATATTCAATATTAGATATTTCTTGGAAATGATCATGTCCATATTATGGTGATGATTCATAATTTTCTAAAGTATTCAAGATTTGACTATCTTCACTAATGTTTGAAATAATAAAGAGAGGTTGTATATATTCTTCATCATCAATCCATTTTTTGTCATCTATCTCTTTGATTGTTCTTGCTGGAGGATATAAAGTCAATTTTTTAGTAGAATTTCCATCAGAGATGTACATATCACTAGATCTACAACTGATGAAAGCATCAACTGTAGCCAACCAAGTTCTTCCTAGTATAAGAGGATGCCCTCCTATATTACTTTTAGGAGTCACAATTATAAAATCAACAGGATACTCCCAAGAATCTGAGGACACTGAAATATCTTCTAATACACCATCTATTTTGATTACAGACCTATCTTCTTACTGTAGTAATGTAGGTGTATAAAGAAGATTAGGAAGCTTAAGTTGTTCCATGGTTTTCTTGCTCAAGATGTTTATTTCTGCTCCTAAATCAATTAATGTGTTTGGAATTTCAATTCCATTAATATGTGTTTTGAAAACTGGACTTCCAGGATCTAGATATTTTTGAATGGCAATTTTTCCCATCATTATGTTTGCTATTTTTCGTACTAGTTGAATTTTTTTATTTCCTTTATTTTTCTTCTTGGTTTCTTCATACTTAACTCCTTTATGGTTTTAGCTAATATTGGAATTTCCTTGATGGCTTGTAATAGTGGAATTTTGATGCAAAAATTTCTCAATTCATCTAGGAAATCATAATTAGGCAACATAATATGTTTTTCTATACCTCTATCAATTTTTAATATTTCAGGAAAAGGAGGTGTAGAAGTAGATTTTGATGGTTGCTCTAATATAGGAGTTGAGTTTATTGGTTCTTTTTGTTTTTCATTTTCAATGTTTTGGTTTTGATGAAATGTTCTCTCTTCAAAAAATTTATTAACTTGTAGAGAATCTTCCTCAGAATTGTCTTGTTCTTGAATTACCACAAAAGGTTTCCTTTTTTCAAGTATCTTTTTAGATCTAAGTTGAACATCATTAAGATCTAGAGGAGTGATTAAATAATTTGGAAATTGTTGACCTTCTATCATATGGGTATTCTGAGGATTTTTATTATTGGGGTTTGGTACTGGTTGGGTAGGTAATTGATTTTGTCTTTGAGGGAATGGCAGTGAGAGTTGTGGATTTTGATTTTGAGGTTGAAGTTGGGGTTGTGGATTTTGATTTTGAGGTTGAAGTTGGGGTTGTGGATTTTGTTGAGGATTGTGTTGGGGAGGATAATTTGGATAAGATGGATAAGATGGGTAGGATGGAGGATACTGATAGTATAGGGAGAATCTTCCAAAAGGATTTTTCATCCCTTGAGTCCAAGGTTGGGATTGATTTTGAGATTGAGGCCAAGGTTGCTGCCAAAAAATCCAGTTTGGTGGGGGTTGATTATATACTTGGTTGTTAAACCCTTGAGTTTGAGGCCCCTGCCAAGGTCTTCTAAAGACAAAACAAAGAGATTATGTAGGATTTGTAGTTTTTTCTTCTTGAAAGATAGCCTTAAGACCAGGAATTGAAGGAAAACTCTTGGTCTCATGGTTCTATGAAAAAATCACACAGTTTTCTATTACTTTTGCATCAAGATGACATTCTCTCAAAGCATGCTTCTTTCTGCATTTGGGACAAGAGATTGCTAAGGAATCAGTCTTAAATTTCTGCTTGTTTTATAGATTAAGGGTGTATGTTTGCTCACTAAGAGTCCCTAGAATGTCAGTTTTGAATTCATCAAGCATTTTTCCAATTTATGCCCTACTTACTGTTCCACCTGCAGACCTGTTTACCCTAGCTAAAGCAGGATCTTTTGGTCCTTTCAAAATTTTTGATTTTCCTCTTGAGAGATTAATACATAGTTCCCCAATATTAGCTAATGGAAGTTTATATATGTCTCCCTTCCTCATCATGTTAAGGATATCTATCCATTCATCTCTAATTGTTTTCAATAAAAGAGCCTTTAGAGTATCTTGGTCTAGATTTTCCATCTTTTCTCTCTTAATGTTATAGTTGAATCTTTCAAGTAGTCCAAATTTTCATCCTCCTTTTGCATCATTTTAAATACTTCCTCTTTATCGTTAACATGTATACAATAATTCAAATACCTTTCTAGAAATTCTTTCTTCATATCATCCCATGACCTAATAGACCTAGTGATTAGACTCATTAACCATTTTAAAGCTGCTCCTTTCAATGTTGAAGGAAACAATTTGAGTTTTTGAGCTTCTTGTAGATAATCATAAGTTCTGCACAAGACTTCAAATTCAAATAAAAATGTCTCAGGGTATTCACTTTTTAACCCATGAAAGTTTGGAAGAACAGAGGGTGAGATATTTTTGATGGTAGCATTTGTCTCTTCATCTATTATAGGGAATCCAAAGGAACTTTCAATTCCCCTTCTACCTCCACCTCCTTCTGCATTTCCTCTACCTCTTCCTCTATCTCCTCATCTTGCTCCTCCTCTACCTCTACCTCTTCCAAATAGTAAGTACTCTCCATTAAATATTTCACCTTCTCCTTCTCCTCCTCCTTCTCCTCTTCCTGCCATGATAGATTCTTCAGAGTTGATATAAGGTTCAGCTTGGAGGGCTAACTACTCTTCTGGTTCTTCTATCAATGGTATGTTGAAGAATGGTTCCTCTTATTCCTCTTTACTGGGGATTTCTAGCTCTTTAGTTGGAATATATTCCCCTGTAGAAGTGAAAAAGGTTATTCCCTCTGTTGGAGTTCTAGGATCTTCTTCCTCCAAGGTTGCCTCAGTGGATGAAGTGGGAGACCCTCCTAACTGGATATTTGATCTTAAAACTTCAGGAAGCCTATGACTAGTATAGTATGGGATATGAGTTTGAGAGGAAGGTAAATACTTCTTGGCCTAGGTGGAGTGAGTTGTGTTTTAGGGATTAATCTTCTGCCTCTTACAAATCTTCCCCTGGAGTCTCTTTCTCTACACATATCAGTTTTTTTTTTAATGTAAGAAATAAGGCTACCTAGTTACACTTCCCAGGAAATGGCGCCAAAAAGTTTAGTCAATTTAGTGTTCTAAATTGCTTACATAAATTATCGACCAGGGCTTGTAAACTGATGAAGTGTGGTGCACTATATGTGCCTAAGTGACTTTCCCTTACTTCATTGTTTTTGTTTTTCTTATTGTTTTAGGGGGTTTTATCTTTTTCATCCTTAGTGTGCTACCTTAGGCTATTGGAAAAGTTAAAATGAATCTATATTAAAAAGGAAGAAAAGGAAGTATTATGAAACTAAGTTAATTTTCTATAAAAGAAACCAAAGTTTATGGGCTAGTTCTAAGACCTAGTTTTGATCAAAAAGGTAGAGCATGTACTTCAATTAGTGATTAAACCTAATCCATGGATATATGGCTAAACTAATATTGAAGACAAAATGAAAGCAGGGAAATGTGTAAACTTTTGTACTTTTAGGTTGTTTCAACATTCAATGATTAGGTCAAAACCCTATGAGATGAAATCAACTATTTGTACCTTAGTTGCTAAATTCCTAAGACAGAAAACAGAGAATGCTATTAAAAATCACCTAAGATGTTTTTGTTACTCCATTTACCCAATATATAGAGAGTCACCCCTTTGTGGTAATGTTTCTAAGCAACCATTACATCTGTCTAAACTAAAGAACTACACTAACTTTGTTAAATCAAATAACTCAAACATTTCATTACATCTAATCATTTAACCATCCTTTCTTAGTATATTCAGGTTAGTTTCTTTCAGAATGATCTCTAAGAAGCTTGTTTTGTTGCAATGAAATGAGGATCTTCTAACTAAAACCAACTAAGTGAATAATTGACTTATTAGTCTCATCCAACTGTGAAGCTTGTGGCCTCTTGAAATGGCTTCGGAAAATTCAATTACACCTTTAGTTCTTGGCAAGAAAATGACAATAAATGAAATGGATTCTAAAACTAACTAAATGAATAATTGACTTATCAGTCTCATCCAATTGTGAAGCTTGTGGCCTCTTGAAATGGCTTCGGAAAAATCAATTACTCCTTTAGTTCTTAGCAATAAAATGACAAGAAATGAAATGTATTCAACCATTTCACTTATAAGACATTTAACCATTCAATGTAAGATTTAAAATATGGGAAAAATGGTTTTCATAAATGTTTAATTAGACACAGCAATTGACAACTAGTTTCTAATAAATTTGAAAAGGCAAAATTGTAAACTAAACAACCATGTTTCTCAGCACTTCAATATTTATTCCAATCCTAAAGACAGAAGTCCTATCTCCTTGAAACGTTTCGAAAGGCAAATCTCCACTGTTGCATTTAAACTATTAAAAATTGGAAATTAAGCATGAACAACAATTACAAAACAGAATTGAAGAAATCTAACTAGAAAACATTAAAAACATCCTTTAGTAGCAAGGGCCCTCTGCTACCAAGTTGGTTATCTCCTTAGCTTTTTAGAATCGTAATCAAACCAGCATCTGGGAACTGAACTTATTTATTGAAATAGAGTTTTAGAAAACAGAGTCTTTCACTGTAATTCTGAACTTGTGCTACAAAAACTTAAATTTTTCTTGGTTCTATAGAACCTCTATTTAAAGGTAATTTGCATAACTAACTATGAAGAAAAATAGCTATAGGTGTATCTTTGAATCATAATCAAACTAGGTCTTTTAGGACTCATGATTTGCTACAAATAAAATCAGGAGTCCTAATTGTTGTAGGAAACGGTCTTTGACTTATAGCTTTGACCATAGGGTTAGGCACCTCCATATGTAGATCTAGTCCACATGAATAGGATGAGATCCATGTAGGAGGGATTTTGAGAACCCCCAGGTGGCCTGCTCCTTCAATTGATACCTGTAACATGTTCAACCACAAGAGTAGCTACGGAACACACATTCAACTGCAGAACAAGCTGCATTTTGTAGCTAATCTGCAAAAACTTATCAAAATAGAAAAAATCGTGAAAATACAATATGTCAACCATTTATATGTATCTTTGAGACAAACTTTAGCATTCTTCACTGATTAGGGTTTATGAACTGATGGAAAGGAGGTGAAATGATATGTGAAAAAATATAAAGGAGAGGGTAATCCTGGGGTTCAAGACTAGGGTTGGCTAGACATTGGAACAGTTAGCAAAAAGGAATATTCCTTGAAATACTCCCTCAAAATATTCCTTCTAGGCTAATCAATGGTTGAAATGTGTTAAGGTGCTATTGGTTTTACATTTTGGGTAGTCCAAGAAGGAGCTACCACATGGGCAGCCCTGAGGCCGCCACATGGTCCTTGAACAGCATTGCAAAATTTTATGGAGGCCATAAGAATCTACTGTGGGACATCTGGCAGAGCATGTGCTCATCTAACTGCCTGAGCCACATGAAGATCTTAACCTATCTAGGGTTTGAATTTATGTTATGGTGTAAGAGATTGGCATTTGGGGGTTGGGGACTACCAGCGGTCCCAACCTGCTAGCGGTCCCCATTGGTGTTCACATTTCATATGTAATATTAACCACCACCATCGCAGTCTCCGCGTTAAGTGAATATCTATCTGCCAATAGTTCCATTATAGTTGTCACATGGAAATGGTTGTTTCCAACACCTCCACATGATCTTTTCTAATTTTCATATCAACTGCAGTTCAACCCACAATTAAACTCCTTAACTGCAGTTTCATGCGTGAGTTATGCCGATAGTTAGGTAAATGGTTTGGGGGGTGCGCATGTAGCCACACCCAACCACTAACACTTTATGCATAGTTGGATTCGGCGGTATTTATAGTGGGCTCTCTATTTGTGGCAGTGATTGCTATTTTGACTCTAGTTAAGCGGATTCCCGCACTTTTAGTGGAGCTTACCTAGGTGTAACTGGGAAAATTAGTAGACTCAATTTTCGACCATTATGGATCAATGAAGAGTCAGTCTTAGCTAAATGGAGCATTCTGGAGCCATTGGTGAGGTTTTCAGAGCCAACAGAGGACTTCTGAGCATTATTTTTCTTCAGAGAAGTTCCAAGGGCCACAAGGAGAATGAGGCCTAGCCAGGGCAGTCACAGACCATTCTTAGCAAACCAATAGTCTATTCTGACTATCTTGAACCTTCTAAATCCAATGGAAGGATTTTCTGAAGCATTTGGAAATTTTTTAAGACATAGATGCTACAAAGAAGTTTTCAATGAGCCTAGAGCCACAGGGTGCCACCAGGTGTTGGGGGAATAACCAGAGCATCGAGAGGCCAATCTCAGCAAATGAAAAGTCATTTCTAACTATTTTGGAAATTTTGAATCCATTGGAGGTATTTTAAGAGCCATTTGGAGACTTATAGAGCTGAATAAGCCCCAAGGAAGTTTTCGAGAGCTCGGGGCCACTAGCTGTGGGAGGCCTAGATTGGGGAGCCAGAGCTCATTCTGAGAAAATGAACAGTCTATTTTCGATAATTGATATGTGATGGAGATAGTAGAAAAGGTGTTAGGGATAGAAAAGGACTTCTAAGAGATTTTGTGCCATATATAAGATCATTGAATCTTAAGGACACAAACATAAGAGGTCAAGCCCAAGGGAGCCTAGATCCATTTCCAAAGACTTAGCAGTCAATCCATGGGTATGATGGTGCTCTAAAACCATTGGTACAGTTCAAAAAACCATTGGAGTTAAGTAGTAACTTGTACAAGAATTTTTCTATCTTAATCCAAAAGAGCCAAGTCAATTGACAAAGGCTCAAGGAGATGTAGCCCAAGACATGTGGGTGAGCTCCTTTATTATTTTTGTTGTTATGTTTTGATGATTAATTCGTTGCAAATTATTGTTCTTGTACATGCTTTTAATCAGCATAAAAAAATGTTTAACTCTTCACACATAAAGAATTGAAACAGTTAAAACACATACACCTGAATCAATAATGAAATTTCGCACATGCATGTATAAGAAAGGTATTTAATTTATTTTAATTGAGTGGGAGGTGCTTTCATAGCATAAAAATTCAGCCACCCATTTCAGATCAGGTTGTATTAGAGAACTAGGTTGTTTGGTTTATAGAGCACTAGGTTGCTTTCTTGACATATCACAAGGTTGTTTGCTTGCTTGTTTGACTTGAAGGGTGTTTAACAGTGCAAAGAATTTAACTGTTTGCAAATTGATTGATGCTTACAAGTTTGATTTTGCTAGAGGTGAATGGGAGCTACTGCTAGATAAGTCCAGAAGAGGACAAGAAGGAAGAAGGCTGAAAGTATTCTCCTTACCCAAAGGACCTCAAGGCAACCCTTGAAGCACAAGAGGGATTGTTTGCAAAAGAGGTTGCTTGAAGAAGAGATACACGCTGCAGAAAAGAGCTTGAATCTACAACTAAATTGTTAAGAAGCTTTGTTAATTGTTGTTGAAGTTATTTAATTCATTTACATAATGGTGACAACTTCATCAAGTGAGGTTTCTAAATCATCCTCTTTTACAAGACTCTTTGATAAAGAGATGAAGCAGGACTTCTACATCCTGAATGATATGGTGCAAAGTCTGTATGAAGATAAAAGGGAAAGCACTAGAATTCATGAGAAATTGGTTGCTATGTTTCTATGAAGCAAGAGAAATAAGGACTTCTTCAAAGAATGCATGAGATGGAGATGCAGCTCCATCATGCCCAAGAGGCCTTAACCAAACACATGCTTGAAGCAGAGGTAAATCACTCAATTTTGTATTCAATTTCCTCTTCAGATAGATGTGTAGGTTCATTTGAAAAACACACTAGAGTTATAGGGCCCAAATTGATGTTAAAAATTGGCTATGAAGGCAAGGGTCTAGGCAAACATGCACAAGGCATGATTGAGCCTATTATGGTTAATGAAAGGCCTAAGAAGTTTGGTCTAGGATATGTTCAACCTTATAGAAAAAACTCCAAAGCCATGAAGGCACTTGAGACAGTTCCAAGAAGAACATTTGTTACAAGTTCAAACCCACAAACATGTCAAGTTTGTATTCAAGATGAATGCAATTTTTTGAAGCCTATGTTGCAGCAAGATGTTTGTAGGCATGTAGATTATGGCAAGCAAGAGAATTTTGACACCTATCAAGACATGAACATTGATGTTGGTCTTCAAAAGAGAACTAGAACCTCTTCAAGTTCATCTCCTCAAGAAGGTAAAAAACATGGACATGCAAAGCAAAATTCAAGGTATAATTCTTCCCATAATCAAGTTGTTTATGATTATATTAAGCATGAAAAATATGCATGCATAAATGGGAGAAAGAGTTGTTTTTACTATTGTGGTTTGTGTAACCATGAAGTTTCAAGATGATGGAAGAGAATGAAAGCATACAAGAAAAATTCAAAGCAAAGGCGACTTGAACAAAAGATGCAAAAAACTTGCACACATTGCCAGAACAAGGGACATCTCATTGCCTAATGTTGGACATTGCATCCAACCAATCATCCCAAGAATTTGAAGCAAGAGGATAAAAATACTGGCTATAATGGAACCAAATATTCCATCATCGATGTGAGTCTAGATGATTCACAAGAAGAAGATTTTCAATAGGCAAAATCGCCATGGAAGTGGCTTGGTAAGAAGTGGTTTGATTTCTTAACCCCCTTTGTACATATGCAAATGTATTCAGTTGTTTATGTTGAAAAGTTATGCTTCTATGAGCCACCATTGATCGATTATCAAGGAAGTGATGTTTAGCTACCTTCTATTGAATATTTCTTGCCAGAATTTCTGGATGAGATCAAAGAAGATACAATTCTTGACAGGAGGACAAGAGTATCAAAGAGGGGAAGTGTTGACTACCTTCGAGTTGGGGCTCAAAGACACTAAACTAAGCAAGGAAAATTGGATAGAGGATTGGAAAGGTGAGGGAGTTGTACCCTCATCTACTGAATAGGTAATCAAGTCTTTTGGGGTCCAAAAGATTCCCAATGGGGAGGAGTGAACATAATTGGATCAGCACCTAAGTGATAGCTCAACTTTCAAAGTGTTCAAAAGTGTGCCAAAATTGAGTGACTGGATATATCTCCTCTTCCTGATTCTGTCACCACAAATGGTTCGAAAAACTGAAATTGTATGAATAAGTTATCGTGATTTGAAAAGTCGAGTAAACTACAAATTTCGATTGTTGACCAAGGTTGACTAGACATTGGAATAGTCAGCAAAAAGAAATATTATAGGGAATATTCCTCAAAATATTCCCCCAAAACATTCCTTCTGGGCCAATCAATGGTTGACATGTGTTAAGGTGCTATTGGTTGTACGTTTTGGGCAGTCCAATCATGAGCTTCCACGTGGCCAGCCCAAAGGCCAACACATGGCCCTTGAACCACATTGAAATTTTTTTTGGAGGTTGCAGGAATTGTCCGCCGGACCTCTAGTAGAGCACGTGCCCGGCTCACTTTCCGTGCCACATGAAGATCTTAACCTGTATAGGGTTTGACTTTATGTTATGGTGTAATAGGTTGGAGTTTGGGGGTTAGGGACTGCTGGCGGTCCCAACCCGCCAATGATCCCCGTTGGTGTTCACATGGCATATGTAATATTAACCATCACCATCGCGATCTCCACGTTAACCAAATGTCTAATATCCCTCAATGGTTCCATTGGAGTTGTCACATGAAAACGGTTTTTTCCAACATCTATGTGTGGTCTTTGCTAACTGTTAGCTCAACTACAGTTCAACCCATAGTTAAACTCCTCAACCGCAGTTTCATGCGTGAGCTACACCGACAATTAGGTAAGTAGTTTGGGGGGTGTGCATGTGGCCACCCCCAATCACTAACACTTTATGCACAGCCAAATTAGTCAGTCTTTATAGAGGGCACTCTATTTGTGGCAGTGATTGCTATTTTGACTCCAGTTAAGTGGAGTCCTCCACTTTTAGTGGAGCTTTCTGTTGACCGGGTGAAAATTGACGCGGTAAACAAGGAGATAAAAGCCTAACAAAGGTTCCTAATTAGCCCCTTTGCTATTTGGAATAGCTAATCTCGATGAAATTATAGCTCCATTTCTATTAAGGTAGATGCCTCTCCTCAAAGAGGGCTTGAGTGGTGCTGGATCAAAACTATATCCATTTTTTTTTTTGGTTTACTTTAAGATCTGTGTGAAACGAAGATTGAAACTAACTAAACTATAAAAAATCATATCTATCCTTATAAAGGAGCATCTTGATACTGAATTAGAGAGAAAACAAACTCCATTTATGTTCAACATGCTGTGATATAGACACCACTAATTAAGCTGGAAAATTTTCTCGTTAATTGTAGCGCATATCAAAATTTGTTAAAATATGCTTTCAGACATAGTTCTAATCACACATATTTACCTTATTTTAAAGCAATAAACATAGATTGATAGAACGGTTCTGCAAAAACACTAGTTTATAGTCTAGTATGCAAATAGAAGCAGAACTAAGAGCATGGAAACAATACACCTGTATTAACGCAACAATGCATGATCAATGAAAAGTCATAAACCAACAAAACATTCATACACTTTTCAAATCCACAGTGAAGAGACAATCGTCCTATTTGAATTATAGGGTCTAAAGAACTTCATTCCCCAAGCTTTCATACATCAGGGTCCAAAAAAGTTCGTTCTCCAAGATTACATGCATCGCTCACACTCTTTATTTTCAAGTGATTCCCCCCCTTATCATAGTTCATCCTGGGGTTTTTATGGTCAGACCAAACTCTCATGATTGATTCACACATGTGAAAAAAAATATCCTAATTGACTAACAAATCATGCATTCAGCAATCACTCATAAACAAGAAAGTAACAACATAATTCGGTGAAAAATGAGCTTCCACCCATAAAACATCATGATCAAAACAGTAATAGAAGCTGCACACTTTGCTATTTAGGCCAAGTCCTGGGATTTTAAAATAACGTTGAGGAGTGGTAGACGGTTGTGAAGGGATGTCACAATCATGGTGAGGTGGCAGTTACTACGCGTGCGGTGGTGACCGGTTTTCACATGGTTCACAAGCAGTAAGCGATATTGGGGAAGAGGATGAAAACGACAAGAAGGAGACACGTGGGGGTTTGAGTGATAATGGAAACCACTTATTTCGCACCCTCACCCCATAGTTAAATTACAAAGGCTGTGCAGTATGAAATGGAATTTAGGTCATCGGATGCATTGTGGAGGCAGAGATGAGGAGATGCATGTGAACGAGAGGGAAAGGCATACATGATGGTGAGGTCCCGCTGACGAGGCGGAGGAGGTGGCAGTTGTTCAAACATGGCAGGCCCCTTTCGAGTTTCAACGGAGTGCATAGGAGCCTTCTTTCCCTTTTCTTTACCCCATAGAATCCTTGTGATTGGCTCGAAGGATGGATGACATCACCTCCTCCGGTGGGTCGATTTCGACCATCGCAACGTTGGTGGGATGCTGACAGAAAGGTATTGGTTACAGGCTCTTGGCGGAAGGTTCCACCATGGAACTGTGACCATTTTTTTAATGTGTAATTTTTATGATATTTGATCTCATCGCACCCATTCCTTAGAAAACATTTCCATGTTCTACACTATCCACCATCTTCTTAACCTGTGTTCTTCCCTTCGTTTAATCGATAACTTCTTCCCTTTGCTGTGTTTCGCTGTGAACCTCATGTTGTGTTCGTAGTGACAAAAACCTTCCAACCAACAAACTAAAATCGGTTTGTTATCTATAGACCACATTTAAACTTATAAAATAAGTACCCGAGATGCACATATGTCAGTGAAAGACTACGGTTTAGCACGAAAAAATCATTTGCTAAAACGAACAAAACGACAAAAATAGTTCGGCAAAACGAAAAAAGGAGTTCAGCGAAAAAAATCTAAGGCACCCAAAATTCGTGGAATCTCTAAGGAGCATCTTTTTTTCTTTTTTGATTTTTTGGGTTTTAATATTTTTTGTTTTATCTTATTAAAACAGGGGTTGTTGCTACAACACTTTCCTAGGTGTAACTGGGAAAATGAGTAGGAGACTCAATTTTTGACCATTCTAGGTGAATGAAGAGTGATTCTTAGCTAATTGGATCATTATAGAGCCATTGGAGAGGTTTTCAGAGCCAGCAGAGGACTTATGAGTGTGATTTTTCTTCATAGAAGTTCCAAGGGCCACTAGGGCTAGCAGGAGCCAGCAGGAGAATGAGGCCTATCCAAGGCAGCCAGAGACCATTCTCAGCAAACCAATAGTCTATTATAACTATATTTAACCTAATGAATCAAATGGAATGATTTTAAGAACAATTTGGAGACTTATGAAGGTCGATATGCTACAAATAAGTTTTCAGTGAGCCTAGAGACACAGGGTGCCACCAGGTGTTGGGGGCATCACTAGAGCACCCAGAGGCCAATCTCAGCAAATGAATAGTCATTTATGACTATTTTAAACATTATAAATCCACTAGAGGGATTTTTAGAGCCATTTTGAGACTTCTAGAGCCAAAGAAGCCACAGTGAATTTTTAGGGAGCCCAGGGCCACCAAGTTTGGGAGGCCTAGACTGGGGAGCCATAGCTCATTCTGAGCAAATGAATAGTCTATTTTGGATGAGTGATATGTGTTGGAGATAGTAAAAATGGTTTCAAGGATATAAAATAACTTCTAATATATTTTGTGCCATACAGAAGCTCAGGGAAGCTTAAGGACACAGACAGAAGAGGTCAAGCCCAAGGGAGCCTAGATCCATTTCCAGAGACTTAGCAGTCAATCCAGGGGTGTGATGGTATTCTAAACCCATTGGTACAGTTCAAACAACCATTGGATTTTAGTATTAACTTGTAAAATAAATTTTCCATCTTAATCCCAAAGAGCCAAGTCAATTGACGAAGGCTCAAGGAGACATAGCCCAAGATATGCAGGTGAAATCCTTTATTATATTTTCTATTATGTGTTTATGATCAATTTGCTGCAAATTATTGTTGTTGTACATGCTTTTTGTCAGCATAAAAAAATGTTTAATGCCTCATAGATAAATAATTAAAACAATGAAGATACATACACCTGAATCAAGAATGCAATTCCACACATGCATGTATAAGAAAGATATTTAATTTGTTTTAATTGAGTCGGAGGTGCTTGCATAACATAACAAGTCATCCACCCATTTCAGATCATCATCACCCCCCTACCAAATGGTTGCTCATCCTTTGATAAACTTACTACTCCTTTTGCATTTCTTTCAAAGATTTAATGGACCCTCTAACTTCCCAAGGAAGAAGTGTGGGAGTCCCTTCATGAGGGTAAAATCCATCATTATTTTCTGCTTCCTCCCATTCTCTATTCTACTCATCTTGGTATTTTACTATTTTCCATCACTTAGCCCTAGGAGAAAGGATGGACTGGGTTTCAAACCAAGCCACTGAACCTTCCTGGCCTGCATGTCCCTCTTGTATAGTGGTGCTCTTTCCAGGGAACCTTTGAATCTCTCTTGTATGTAATACTCCATGTTTCTAATATTGTGAGGGAGGCTATTCGATCTCCTTTGACTAGACATTATGCATTCATCACCCAAAAAACTAGAAACATCATCAAAATAAGTCATGGCTTGAGGTTGTGTGCTGAGGTATTTTTCTGCAAGTGAAACAACCTTTTCTATTTTGAGATGGTCGTTGATGACTCCCCTAAGGCTGAATAGTTCTTCCCTAATGTGTAGAGGCTCCTTGTTTTCTCTCCTCATGACCCTCCTTACTTCTTCTGCTATGGCTTCCTCGTTAACCATCCAAGACGTTAATGCCATTAACTGCATGTCTCCCATTCTATAATTAGGGTCCCAAATTTTCAAGTCTATCAACACAAGATTGTGCATGTATAATTCTTCCATTTTTTCCTTGTCTGTCATACTTGACTGGTTGCAAAATTCAATGAACTGTGTGTAGTTCTGAAAAGGTAAGGATTAATGAGAGGCTAGTGTTCTGATTTTAAATAAGAGCCACTACTCCTTGAGCTATATTTCATAGGAATCTAATGGGTATCTATGTTGGATGGCCTCCATGCAAAAATCTGTCCTGGTGTCCATTTTTTGTCATTTTTCCAAAGTTGATCATGTAATCTTGCATTCTCTGTTTGGGCCTTTTGAAGCTGTTGTTTGAAAATGGACTCTTTGAGCCTAGAAACAGACAAATGTTTTCCCAATTCAGTCACATTTTCCTCCATGACTCCTATGTCATGCACACCTTTGGTTGTAGAAATATTCATCCAACGATGAGTGTGTGCCCTCACCTCTTCCAATTGATAGAATAAAGGTATTGTAAACTTATGATGAATCAATATTCCCCCTTCAATAAATGTATAGTAGGAGTTGATATTTGGTTAAGGGATAGGGTGTGACACTACTGATACATCTTTGAGGTTAGGTATTGGTGAGGTGGGCTCCTCCTTGTCATCTTTCTCTTTTCCCCCTTTTGCATCTTTCCCTTCATTTTCTGCATTTTTCTCAACTTCTTCAGAGTCTTGCCCATCCTTGGTTTTCTTTTCACCCTCAACCAAGGCCTCTTTCTTTGATTATGGGTCTACTATAATTTCATGTAGCAAAGACAAATTTTCCTGTAGCGAACTCTATTTTGACTACTGAAGACCCTCTCTTGCTTGTTTTTCCTTTATTTCTTTTTTCATTCTTTTGTGGGTCTGTGGGGGTTGTTAGGTGGGTATGGGATGCCAACCTTGTTGAATGTCTTATTATGTAGGTCACAAGGGTCCTCACAGGTGAGGTTGCGTCTTGAAACTTTCTTTATTCTATCCTTATTTCATCATCTTTCTTGGGTGACTCCTCAATGGAAATAGGGCTTTTAGTTAGAGTATGTGGTTTCCCTTACCTCACCCTTTGCCTCTTCCTAGTCTTGAAATGCATGGGTTTTTTCCTCTTCCTCTTTGTTTTCACTGGTGTGCTCAAAGTGGCTAGAGTAGTCACCAATTCCTGATTTCTTACATCTGGTGACATGCTAGTGTCCTAAGGGGAGGTATCACTACCTAGCACATGGTCCAAAATTCCCTTCCCCTCTATCTTTTCTTCCTTATTTCCCTTAGTCTCTTCCTTCTTTGTTTCTAATTTCTATGTGTTTTCTCTTTCAACCTCCATCTCTTCTTTTTATTCCTCATCTTCAGCCTCCTCCTCTTCTTCTTCTACCTCCCTCTCTCTAAGACTAGAGGCAGAGGTTTGTCTAGTTTAGGTGGCTATGAAGGCTTCCATATCCATGTCTATGAATGAGGACCAATACACATGGGGGTTTAACATTCTCAGAGCATCAGTCACTATCAGTTTTATAATGCCATGATGAGCCAAATTCTTATATTTCCTTTCCCTCACATTTTTGCTAATGCATGTTATTGATTTCAAGAGGAAATGAGGGATGGTCAATCTTTGTTCCAAAGGGAGTTATCCTTCAAACCTAAGCTCATTCAACAACCTGAAATGGTATCCATAGACTACACTAAGTCTTCCTTCACATTAAATTAATTTCATGATATGGAAGGCTACTTCATCCCAGGGTTATGCAAGGCGTTCTCTCCTCACTCCATTATTTTCCTCAATGTATTCTTCTCTGGGAAGAAAGAATATTTTCTTGGCTATAGTGCTCGGCATCCTTTCTTTAATCCACTTAACTCCTAAGGGAAAAGTGATGATTCCATTGATTAGTTCAGGTGAAAGTGTGATGGATATGCCCCTAACCAAAATGGTGGCTCTCTCCTTTGAGTGTAATTGTAGATCCACTACAAACTCTCGAGCTATATCCTCATCAAAACCCTTCAAAATCTAGAAGAAACCTAGCCATTGGTGGTTTCTGAACATTTCCATTACTTGAGGATGTTGTCATATTCTTTTAATATCGGTGGGCTCCCTTATGTTAAATCCCCCTCCCATTTTTATGGTTGTGATACAAAGGTAATGAGATGTTTGAGAGTTATGTGAATAGGTCTTGGAGATTATGGTCTCAAACAAATTAAAAAATTTACCATTTAATTGCCCAATTATAACTAACTGTGTGTAAATTTCATGGAGAAATTTCAATTCTAGAGGGTGGAAACCACTTACCTCTGTCCTCTACTGTTTTTGGGAGATGGTGGCCTTAGGAAGTAATTTCACCCAAAGGTGACTCTGTTTTTTCCTCTATATCCTTGTTGATCCTCCTGTGTAGTTTCCTATAGCACTGCACTATTTCCTGTAGAACGATGGTGGATGCAAGTTCAGACTTTGATGCTTCTCTCCCTGATGGATCCTCTGGTTTCTTTTGTTCCCACTTCTCTCTAAATTCTCATTTAATTCAGTAGAATGAGGAAAAACTCACCTTTATGGTATTTTTAACCAAATTTGGAGCGAGGTGTTGACTCGTACTTAACACTAGTTTTATTCTTTGAGACTGTTGGTCCCACTCCAGTTAATGATTGATCCAACTTCAAAATCACCTCCATGTCCTTGTTCACTCCCCCTTAACTAATTTTACTTGACCAGGTGGCATGTACTCTTCATTATTCATTTATTTTAACTTTACGAAGTTGGCCAAGTTAACTGACCACCTTTTTTTTGCCTTTTAAGTCTCTGAGCCTCAACATTAAACTATTTTTGTCATTATGAGTGAATAGTGAGAGGTGAAGGGCCATATCGTAGTCTACCTAGTATTGGTGTGTTGCAGAATGATCTGGTGCAAGGAGCTAGAGATTGTGGTTGCATACATGATATTATTCTTGGTGTATTTTTGTTTTTTTGTTTATTTTTTGAGTGAGAATCTTGTTTTCCGAGTGATTTGCTTAACCTTTTACTTGTATTTTCTTCTTGAAGGTGCTACATAGAGGTCTTCAAGTGCCTTGGCTAGTGTGTTCATTCTCCTGGAGTATTCTAGTGGCATTTTTAAGCCATCTTTATCAAATTATCTTCATATTTTTCCCTTGTTGTGCCATACACAGAATTACTACAGGAAACTTTCCAACTTTCTATAGTTGTCTTCTTTCTAATTCTTTGGGCTTAAAATTGCTTAGAAATGAAGTAAAATGGTTTATTTAGGTTATTAATGGAGTCATGGAATGATTGGAGTGGTGGATAGGTAAGGGGAGAGGTGTCATGCCAAGTTACAGATGATCTAGTTGTTAGTGGCGAAACATAGGGTTTAGAGAGTGAATGCTTGTGCATGGAGTGAAATGAGGGATTAGGAGTGGTAGGTATATAAAAAATAAATTATCATGCTCTCCTTGAAGTTCAAAAATATTTGAGAGAGCTCATTTCCCCATAAATAAGTTTCCTGTAGCATTTACAGGAGTTTCCTATAGTGCTATAGGAATCCAGTAGCTGCTAGACTTTCTTGTAGCAATTACAGTCGAGAAAAAATGGAGTTTTCTACCTATTTGAGGGGTGAAATGAATGAATGGGTGCATTTTGGAGATGTCCATGGAGTGTGTAAGCAGAGGAGATGGATAAGTGAGGAAAATTTTCTCCTCTGGATCCCAAAACCATATTTCATCAATAACTTTCAAAACAAAAAAATGAGTGCATAAGTATTTTCTTATGTGTTTCCTTTTGTTTATTTCCTCTTTTCTTTTTTCCTCTCTTTTTTTTTTTTTGAAGGAAAGTGGGATGCCTCCATAGAGGCTTTCAACCCACAAACCTACCTTGAGTGCCTTCGGGAGGTTTTCACCCAAGGATCTTTTGTTTTTTTGTTTTTTTCTCTCAATTTTTTTGCTCCAAGATTTCCCCCATGGAGGGTTTCAACCCTGCAGTTGGCCTTGGGTGCCTCAAAGAGGTTTTCACCCATGCCCCTTTATTTTTATTTTTTATATTTTCATAGGAGGGGGAGGCACTAGAAACTATGGAGTCTCCCATGGCATACACCTCATCTTTTATGGAATTTATAAATTCAACCCTAGACAGGGGATTTTTGTAACCTTTAAGCCTATAACCATGGATAGGTAGGGGAATCCCCTCATTTATGTTTTTTTATCTAAACTGCACCATTATCATAACATTTTTCCACTATGTATGCTCCCATCCATCTTTTCATCAGTTTTCCTTTTAAATCCTTGAACCTTGAGTCATACATTAGCACCTAATATCCTTCTTGAAAGGTCTTCTCTATAATGTGCTTGTCATGCCAGACCTTCCTTTGCAGCTGAATCACTTCTTTGTGAAGGAGTTATCACATTCTGAACTCATAAAATCCATTTAATTGCAACAACCTCTCTTGTTGGGCCTTTGATATATCTAGCTCTAACTCAGTTACCACCCTTAAGGTGTTGAACTCGAATTCAATTGAAAGAAGAGATTTCTTCCCATAGACCAAGTCATAAGGAGTGAACCTTGTTGTTGTTTTCCAAGTAGTGTTGTAGGCCCAATTAGCTTCCACCAATGTCTACCAATTATTTTATGTTTTTGCTCACAACCTTGGTGAGGATATTCTCGAAGGCTCTGTTGGTTACTTCCACTTGGTCATTTTCTTGAGGGTGGTAGGCAGTGGAATTCTAAATTTTGATCCCTACGGTGCAGTTTACTTCCATATCTACTTTATTTATGTAGGAGGAGTTGTAGGAACACTGTTACCGATGAAATAGGTAACCGCACTGTTACCTACTTTTTTTTGGTAGCATAAAAAGCACCCGATTTTGAAAAGTGGTGATGGAGAATCACCCCTCTTTTTTTTGTGCACATTTTTGACACTCTAATAATTTTATTTATGAAGTATGAATATTTGTTTTAAAATGTTAGTAATTTTCATGCTAATTTTGAAACGTATTGATGCAGCATCAACTTTTTTTTTTTAGAGCAGTGATTTTCATGCTAATTTTGAAATGTATTGATGCAGCATCAACCTTTTTTTTTTAGAGTGGTGATTTTCATGTTGGTAATGAAACACAAAATTTAGATAAAAAAATATATAAAAAGACAATAAAAAAAAGCAATAAAAATGTAAAAAAAAACAAAATTAACTCGTAAAAATAAAAAAATTTAAACAAAAATAAATAAATAAAACAAAAATATTCGAAAATTATATCAAAATAAATGCAAAATTTGAAAAAAAAACACATAATTTAAAGAAAAAAACAAAAATTAACGAAAAAAATAAAAAAAAAAAACATCAAAAACATTTTTTTCTAAGTTATTAAAAAAAACCATATAATTAAAAAAAATTAAAATAGAACATTTAAAAATAACTTAAATTACAAAATTAAAATTTAGATAAAAAAAATAAAATACAAAAAAGAAAAAATTAAATTTTAAATTTTAAATCAAAAAAATAATAATAATAAGAAAAAAAAATACAAATTTTAAAATTAACAAAAAAAACGAATAAAAAAAAAATGAAATTTAAAATTGAAAAAGAAAATTAAAATAAAAAAAACTATCATTAAAAAACAAAAAAAATGAAAAAACCCACATGCAAATAATTAAAAAACAAATATCCATAAATTTACTCTTTTATTTAAATGAAACAATTTATAAAATTTAAAAATGAAAAACTAAATAAACTAAAAGATTAAAAAAAAAATTAAATTAAATCAAAATTTAATAAATTTAATAAATAAATTTTAAATTTTAAAAAATAATTAATCTAAAATATTAAATTAAAAAAATTAAAAGATTAAAACAAATTAAATTTAAAATAAAAAATTTGAATTAAAAAAAAAAAAATTAAATTTTTTGAATTTAAAAAAAAAAATAAAAAAAAAATCAAATAAAAAAAAATAAAATAAAAATAAAAAAAAAAGAATTTTTTGATCGTGGTGGCGCTGCCAATCGGCCTCCCACCCAGGTGGCGGCGGAGGTCGACCGCTTGGCAGGTGGGGAGGCTACATGCAACCCCCTGCCTGCCCAGCAGCCAGCCTCCACTACCACCTGGGCAGGAGGCCAGAATCACGCCCAACAATCGGCCTCCGCTGCCACCTGGGCGGGAGGCCGATTTCGGGAATCACCCTCCTGCGGCGGGAGGCCGATTCCGGGAATTTCCCTCTCGCCGCGAGAGGCCGATTCCCGGAATCGGCCTCGCGCAATCGGACTCCTGCCGCGGGAGGGCGATTCCCGGAATCGGCCTCCCACCCAGGGGGCGGCGGAGGCCGGGCACTGGACGGGCGGGGGGCTGCATGCAGCCCCCCCGACCGCCCAGGGGTCGGCCTTCGCCGCCACCTGGGCGGGAGGCCGATTGGCGGCACCACCATGATCAATTTTTTTTTTTTTTTTAATTTTTAATATTTTTTTTAATTTGATTTTTTTTTTTAATTTTTTTTTGAAGTTCAAAAAATTTAAAATTATTTTTTTTTAATTTAATTTTTATATTTGAAATTTAAATTTTTTTAATTTTTTAATTTTCTTTAATTTTTTTTTTAAATTTTATTCATTTTTTTTTTAAATTTTTTTTTTCTAAATTTTGTTAATAATTTTTATTAAATTTTGTATTTTTTTTAATTTTTTTCATATTTTATTTTATTATTAAATTTTATGCTTAGGTTTTTTCATTGAATTTTTTAAAATTTAATAAATTTTGTATTTTTTTTTAAATTTATTTGAATTTAATATTTTTATTTTTATTATTATTATTATTATTATTTTAATTACATAAAACTATCATATTTTTTTCTATTTCAATTAAGATTGTGTATTTAAAATCAATTTTTTTTTTTTTTTTTTAAATTAAACTTTATATTTTCAAATTAATTTGTTTTTTATTTTATTTTTTATTTAATATATTTTTTTGAATTTTTCATTTTTAATTGATTTTAAAAGTTTTTTAACTTTTTATTTTAAAAATGTTTTTTTTTTCTTTATATTTAATTTTTTTTTTAATTTCAAAATTTATTTGTTTATTCATTTATTTATTAAAATTTAATATTTTTTTAATATTTTTCTTTTTTACATTTAATTTTTTATTTTAATATTAACATTTTTTTTAAATTTAATAAAATCTAATATATATATTTTTAATTTAAGTTTATATATATATATATATATATATATATATATATATATATATATATATATATATATATATATATATATATATATTATTTTTTATAATTTAAATTTAATTTATTTTTTATAATTTATTTGTTTTTTTAATATATATTTTTTTATATTTAATATTTTTATTGTATTTTCTTTTTCATTTTTTATTTTTAATTAATTTTTCATTTTTTACTTTTAATTTAAATAATAGTCCTGATGATGAACCACACTGGTTGGTTCGAAACGCGTCGACCTCGTTCTTTTGCGTGTGATTACTACCGAAAGAATTTCTACAAATTTTAGGTTTATTTTAATGTTTGAATTTTAAAAATTAAAAAATGTTATTTCTATTTTTTAAAATGTCAAAAATATGACACAATTTTTTTTTTGGTTATTCCAGCATCAACTGGTTTTGTTTTGAGGGTGTTTTTTCAATCCTTTTTTCAAGAAACAATTTTGTTTTTAGTATAATTTTATAAAATGTTGAAATTTGACCTTAAAAAAAAACCAAGTGCATTCTGGAATACACTTTTTTTGTTTTTGGAGTATTTTTTCATGTTTTTTGAGTCTTTTTGGGCTAGAGTTCCCGTTTTGAGGTCAGGTTACCTATTTCATCGGTAACATTGTTTAGGGTAGTTTAGCACACCATTTGGAGATCTTGTAATATTCCTAAATTAGCCTGCAACTAATTGGAATATTAAAATCCCATTTCTCTTTCTTGTTGGATGAATAAGGGGGTAAGGAGACCCTTAAAGACTCTTTAGTAGGAATAAATCACTTCCAGTGTGAATGAATATCAGTTTAGATAGTCAGAATAAAGCCACCTTAGGTGTGAAAGGAGACAATGCATGGAGACTAATTCAAGGTTTACCAAATCAAACAACGATGTAAATGCGAGAGTGGAGCTAGTGGAGACAACGTAGTTTTGGAGGAGGAGACTTTGCATGGAAGTAACCTCATAAATGAGTGGGGCCATGTGTGAGGAAGCTCACCAAGAATATAAGGGAAGGGATGGTAGCCATGAGAGGCATTCAGAATATTGTCTATGTTTGAGTCTTATGAATTATTGCATGCTTCAACTATTTAGCTGGGTTTGCTGTATTGTTTAGTACAAGGGTATTCTCATTCGGGAATTCGCCACTCTTCCTTGGAGGACTTGTTGAATAAATATGAGAGGAGTATTTTGGGCTTAATTTCCACAATCTAGCATTGGGCCAAGCAGTCATCTTCAGCCACAATGTAGTCTTCTTAAGAAACTAAGTTATTTTTCAAGGTGTTGTAGTGGAAGGGTCAAAACCCCTGTTGATGAGCTAGTTTCCTAGTGAAAGGATCAGCCTTTCACCTGGAAATCTAGTAAGAAGAAGTTTCATCCATTTCTTGGTCTTTTCAGCCATACATATGCAAAGCTTCAGTACGACAGCGTGATTCAACCATAGATCTGCAGTTATACTTTTTGTATCGCATTCCCTTCAAAGAAACCCTTGTCGGGTTACCTTGAGATTGTGTAAAAGAGATGAGATCTCCTTTTTTTCAACTCTTTGAGTAATATATCAGTAGATCTATTTGTTCCTATATTTTTGTAGCAGAAACCCTCATTAAACTATGTTGTCACATGCTTCATAATTTTTGTGTTTTAGTAGTCATGGGGTTTTAATGTTTTTGGGCTATATTGGGCTTGGGAGATTTGTTTAACTAAGCTAGAGTGATTTGTTTATGATCCTTATGTATATTTGGGTGCTATAATACATAAAATAATGGATCCATTTGCTGTTCTTGATTATTAGACGTAATTTTCTGAAAACTTCGTTTTTGGTGCCTATATTGTTGATTTTCCTAAATAGGAATATTACAGTGGTATCAGAGCTTTGATATTGGTTCAGCCTATTTTCTTCAACCATTATGTCATCTAAGGAGGCTTCTAATAGGAAGGAGAAGATCTGCAGAAGATATCAAGGCAAAACCTTATTATCAAGAGGGAAGGTGTTCTCAAAACTTCTTCTTCAAACTTTGCATTGTATTAGCAAAGACATCGAAGAGATGAGGAGGGAAAGACATGGAGATCCCTCAAAAAGATTTGAACATGAGGAAAGCTCTAGTTCCTCATATTATGGGTGTGATAATTTAGCCACACCATCAGATCTACAACACTCTACCAGGCCTATGGTCATAGCAAGTGAGATGGAGGATGGAAATGTACCAAAGAAGGAGACTCTTGGTGATTATTTGCAAGAGTATGAATCTCAATCTAAGAGGTTAAAATATCACCTAAAATTCCAATGGTTTTTCAAGATCAAGGAGGATAAAAGACCTAGAAACCATGATAGAAGCACAATGATGAGGGTAGATTCTTCCTATCTACTTTTGATGGGTCACCTAAATGTTCAGCTAGGGTTTGGGTGGAGGAGCTTGATACTTATTTGCAGCAGCATCAAGTTTCAGAAGATGAAGCCATTAGAGTAGCAATGCTGCATCTTGAAGGTAAGGCCTATGCTTGGTGGTTATTTGAAACCTTTTCATTAAAAAATGCAAATACATCTACTTATGCAAGGTTTACTAGGAGAGTAGCGGAAAGGTTTGATGAAAAACATTATGAAACACCTTAGGTGGAGCTAGTCAAGACAAAACAAACGAAACCTTTGCATGGGTTGGAAGGATCCATAAACCCAAATCAATTTTAGAAAACTATTGAGGGGGATAAAAATTTTCAAAATACCTTGATATAGGCAAGATCCCTATTTCATAGAAAACACTCTCCTAGAAAAGAGGACATGGAGATCTCCTTTTCAAAAGAGGATCCTCTTATTGATGATAAGGTAACTCCCATTGATGTTGAAGAGGAAGAGAAGGTTGGAGGTAACAACACTGTCACATCAGGAGCATATATAGCACCTCATGAAGAGGGAGATAGAGCACTTGATCCAATGAGAGGAGTTATTGTATGTTCACAAGAAGTTCCAAAGAATCTCACATATGGAGATCAAAGCACACTCCATGAACAACATGTGCCATCATTGATATATTGTGAGATATTGAAGATAAAAGAAGAAGATAGGGAGGATGATCAACGTCATATGATTGGAAGCACACACCCCTACCAAGTTCAAAATTGTGATTTACAAAGGAGGCAGACTGGTTTACGCAGTGAGAGCAAGGACCAAGTAGTTGACCTATATATACAACCTGCTTTAGGCCTTGATGTGTCATTACATGGAGGCATTCTACCAAGGAGACCCCCTGATTGGAAGATGAATAAAGATTTCTCTTAACATAGTGTAGCATTGACATATTTGGCTAAGGAAGGAGCCTTGGGAGGAGCTAGCACAGCATTGAGAACCTTTGATGGGTTCCAAGGAGGGGTGAGAATTTTTTTGATATGGACATTGCTATCTCCCACTCAGCTATTTGCACTGGAAAAGGATGATCCAGAAATCTATGATATCATGAGCATGGTGTCAAAAGGATATTCCATAACTTTGGAACAACAAATGATACCTGCACACATGAGGAAGATTTCTAAATATGACAAGAAGCTATTGTCACTCTTCTTTGCATTGGCCAAACAATGGAAATTTTGGAGGGGAAATGCCTTCCAAGAGGAGGTTGACTTCCATATACTTCAATCTTGTCTTGGGAAATATCAGCTGCAAGGGAGGCAACAAAAGTGGAGTAACAACACTCTGACATGTGGCTTTGGCATTGAGCATGTCAAAGAGGAGATTTATTATGTGACAAGTGCTTCATTTCAGATTTCAACAACATTGTCATTGTTGGGAAGCCTAGATCCATATTGGGAGTCCCAACTATTGGTGGAATATTCCAAGAACCTCTTCACATGTAAGGTTCTTGATGGGCAATTGATGGATGGGAGGTATAGAGTGGTTGATGGAGTCATCTATTTCGATGATCAGAACTACTTGAATAAATACTCCAAGCTCAAGAAGTAGATTATACATGTAGCTTATGAGGAACTCTTTTTCGGACATGTAGATTCCATTGAGTCTTATCACACCATCATGGAGGGATTCTATTGGGAGGATCTCAAAGAATATGTGCACCATCATATCAAGATATATGTAACTTGTTTGATGTATGAGGAGGAGAACAACCACCTTGCAAGGTTGTTACAATCACTTTCCCTTTTGATGGATAAATGGGAAGGTTAATATATGGACCTCTTCACCAACTTGTCTACAATATATGGTAAAGGTTGTGTTTTGATGCTTATTTATCAACTAACAAAGTATGTGCATTTCTTTACCATGCATTTGCAGCACATTACTCCACAAGAGAGCAAGCCTCTCTTTGGGTTTCACGGTCCTATTGGGACTACATTCAGTGATGGGAATAACCATTTCATGGAGGGCTTTGGGAAAGACATGTTTTTCTTGGTTCATATTCAGCCAACACCCAATGTCCTCTACTATTTTCAAGCTTTTGAGAAGCTTAGGGAAGCAAGTAGGTGGTTGGATGGCTACCTATCATATCATGTTTTGAAATAGCTAGAAGAAGAACGCTGGTATCACTTGAGGGGCTATTATCACCATCAATTATGTCATGTGACACTTAATCCATACTCATGTTGGAACCCATATGATGATGATACTATATACACTATATGTAGGGTAAATTGGGCAAGAGAGGTTCCTAGAACCAAAGAGTGGGAACATGCGATTCCAAGTACCTTTTGGCTTCTTAATGACCATATTATTGTAGCACAAGACTAGTAGCTCCACATCTATCATAAATGGAGGGAGAGACAGCATAAGTTGGATAACTTGATCTCTCAGCCATGCAACCCCTGTACATTGCAGAGCCAGGGTATTGTTGATTGTTTCAATGAGCTACCAAGGATGAATCATTTTTTTGGATGATAGCATGGAGATTGGAGTTTCTCATTAAAATTGAGGCACCTAACATTTACCATATCTTATGCCTTAAGGAGGCCAATGGACAGCATATAACTCTTTCCATATAATCTCCCAATTTTTCATAATGACAGTTATTTGGTTTATCTACCAAAGGCTAACTTGTATAATTGGGAGGAAACATATCCATTGGAGATTTTGCAGTACCCTTGCAGTTGCTTGAGGACAAGCAACATTTGGGAGGGGAAGATTGTAGTATTCCTAAATTAGCCTACAACTAATTAGAATATTAAAATCTCATTTTGCTTTCTTATTGGATGAATAAGGGAGTAAAGATACCCTTAAAGACTCTTTAGTAGGAATAAATCATTTCGAGTGTGAATGAAGATCAACTTATATAGTCAGAATAAAGCCACATTGGGTGTGAAAGGAGACAATGCATGGAGACTAAGTCAAGGTTGACTAAATCAAATAGCACTATAAATGAGAGAGTGGAGCTAGTGGAAACAACGTAGTTTTGGAAGAGGAGTCTTTGCATGGAAGTAACCTCATAAATGAGTGGGACCAAGGGTGAGGAAGCTCACCAAGAATATAAGGGAAGGGATGGCAGTCATGAGAGGCATTCAGAATATTTTCTATGTTTGAGTCTTATGAATTATTGCATGCTTTAGCTGTTTAGCTGGGTTTTTTGTACTATTTAGTATAAGGGTATTCTCATGCTGGAATTTCCCACTCTTCCTTGGAGGGCTTGTTGAAGAAATCTAAGAGGAGTATTCTGGGATTCATTTCCACCATCCAGAATTGGGCCAAGCAGTCATCTTTATCCATATCACATTCTTCTTGAGAAACTGCGTTATTTTTCAAGGTATTGCAGTGGAAGGGTCAAAACCCTTGTTGATGAGCTAGTTTCCTAGTTAAAGGATCAACCTTTCACCCTAAAAGCTAATAAGAAGAAGTTTCAGCCATTTATTTATATTTTCAGCCATATGTATGTAGAGCTTCAGTCAGACAACATGATTTAGACATATATCTACAATTTATACTTTTTGTATCGCATGCCCTTCAAAGAAACCCTTGCCGGGTTATCTTGAGATTGTGTAAAAGAGACGAGATCTCCTTTTTTTCAGATCTTTGAGTAATATATCAGCATATCTATTTGTTTCTATATTTATATAGTAGAAACCCTCATTAAACTACATTATCACATGCCTCAGAAATTCTGTGTTGCAGTAGTCATGGGGTTTTAGTGTTTTTTGGCTATATTGGGCTTGGAAGATCTGTTTGACTAAGCTAGAATGATTTTTTTCTAATCCTCTTGTATATTTGGGTGCTATAATACATTAAATAATGGACACATGTGATTTTCTTGATTATTATAGCATAATTTTCTGAAAAATTCATTTTTGGTGCCTATATTGCTGATTATCCTAAATCCTCGTTGTTGTTTTCCAAGTAGTGTTGTAGGCCCAATTAGCTTCTGCCAATCTGTCCACCCAATATTTTATGTTGATACTCACAACCTTGGTGACGATATTCTCGAAGGCTCTATTGGTCACTTCCACTTGGCCATTTTCTTGAGGGTGGTAGGCAGTGGAATTCTTATGATTTATCTTGTCCCTCCTGAGAAGATTCTTAATGAGATGAGATGTGAGTTGTGCCCATTGCTCAGTGACTACCTATCTGGGGTATCCAAATTTGTATAACACATTCTCTCTAAGAAATTATGCTACCTTCTCCTCGGTTTCTACCTTTACAACTTTTGTTTTAGCCCACTTTGTCAGGTAGTCAGTGCACACTATGATATACTTTTTCTGGCCAGATGGTGGATAAATGGGTCCAATGAATTCCATGCCCCACTTTTCAAATGACTTTAGAGACACCACAGGGTGCAAAGGCATCTCATCCTTCTATGTAGGTTTCCCCATCCTTTGGCATTGGTCACACCTGCTAGTGTATCTTCTGGCATCCCGGTGAAGGGTAGGGCAATAGTAACCTACCTGAAAAGCTTTGAAGGCTCTCTTTTTTACAGCAAAGTGGCCTCCACAAGGGATATCATGACATGTAGAGAGGATTTAAAAAACTTCTTCCTCCCTCACACATTTCCTGAGGATTTGGTCAGGGCTTAGCTTGAAGATATTTCCCCCAATCCAAGTGAAAGGGGCGTTTTTTTTTCTGATAATCTTACTCTTATCCTTGGATGAGAGGTTAGGAGGAAAATTTTCTGCAACCAAGTAGTTATATATGTCATCAAACCATGGAGAGAGTGTTGAGATAGAAAATAGGTGTTCATCTAGGAGCTGGTCATATACCATTCCTTCTTCATCTATAGATAGAGCTAACCTAGATAAAAAATATGCAACAACATTCTCCTTTCCAGGTTTATCAACAATGTTTAGGTCAAACAAATGTAATAATAACAACCATCTAATTATTCTAGCATTAACATGCAGTTGTTTCATTAAATATTTGATGGCTACATGGTCAATGTGTATAAAGGTTTGATAACCAGTGATATAATGTCTAAATTTGTTTAAATCATAGATAATGGCTAACATTTCCTTCTCTATGACAATATAATTGAGTTCGGCCTTGGACAATTTCTTACTAATGAAATAGACTGCATAATGTAATTTGTATTCTAACTACCCCAAGGTTGCCCCCACAACTTTTTCTGATGCATCTGTGTGGATGTGGAAATGCAGAGTCCAATTTGGACCTTGAAGAATGGTGGCAGTAGTTAACTTTCCCTTAATGAGCTTAAAAGCTTCTTGACAAAGACTGGACCAAGTGCACTTTGTTGGCATGTGTTGTCCTTGATGGCAACCTACTTGATGAAATAAGACTGTTGGCGATATGATGCAATGTGTTGTCCTTGATGGAAATCTATTTGATGAAGTTGTTATTGATGGAAACGTATTGTACTTGATGGAAACATACTTGATGAAGTTGTCCTTGATGGAAACCTACTTGATGAATTAAGGGGGAGATTGTTGGCAATGTGATACAATGTGTTGACTTTGATGGAACCTGCCTGATGAAGTTGTTCTTGATAGAAACCTACTTGATGAGTTGCCTATGATAAGAAACCTATGTGTTAAATATGTAAGATGATGTATCTGTGTGTTAAAAGGAAGGATGATGTATCTACAGATCAGCTTAGAAGTAACAGAAGAAAGGAATTCCAGTAAGTGCCAGAAATATGATAAATATGATGTGTCACAAAGCATACACAGGTTTGTTAAGGCGAAGTAGTGTATGCACACGGAAAAGTACGTGCCAAGTCGCGTATGCCCTTTTGCGCTCAAAATTTAGAATACCAAGGGGTGTTACCACGGTATTGACCCATTGTATTGAGCGCTGGATTATCTATTTGATCCCGTCCAGGAATACCATCAGAAGTTGTGTGGTTTTGACTCATGGTATTGATAAAGGCTAAATCTATATAAGGAGAAGAAGATCATTGTGCAAGGGTGTGCATGAGTAAGGGTTGTTAATGAATAAATCTCTCTAAGGAATGTCTGCATGGATGAACTCTTTTCTTGATTGATAGATCTGAATCTATGATGCACCTATGAAGAAAATGATGAAGAAGGATCTCTAGATCTGAAATGTATATGTATTTTCTAGATCTGTTTATGGAATGTTTAGATCTGAGATGAGGCAAAATAATTTCTGAAGTAAACGATGAAATTTGAGTTTTTTATCTGATCTGAAGAGCTGCACAGTCCTGAAAAGTTACAGATGTATACGCAGGTTTGCTTCAGTAAAAGCGTGTGTATACGCAGGGCTTAAGGAAAAGCGCGTATGGACAGATAAGGTTTTCTGAAGAATGCACAGAAGTATACGTGGGTTGGTCTGCATGAAGGTGCGTACATACACAGGTTCAGTGAAGTAAAAGCACATATGGAATCTAGGGTTTGCTGAATCTGAAAATATGATGAAAAGTGGCCTACAAGCTGTGTTGCATGGAAGCTGTTGGATCCAGTATGAAAATTGATGAAACATAGTCCATGGTGGTGCTGAGGGTCGAAGCCTTCAGTGAGGGGGTTGTAGCTCCCTTCCAGTGGTAGCTGGTAAACGAGTGCAGGGGGTAGTGGCTCCCTTCCAGGAGAGGCTGGTAAACGAGATCAGGGGGTTGTAGCTCCCTTCTAGGAGAGGCTGGTAAACGAGAGAAGGTTGTAGCCTTCTGCAGGTGGGTGCCTGCATGCTGGTATGAGTATGCGCCAATACATGGTTGTACGATGTTTTCTTTATAATAAAATATTGAAGACTGAGACGATGGTAGCGGTGGTTTTCTCCCGAATCGGGTTTCCACCTTAAATCCTGGTGTTCATGTGTGTTGCTTATGTGTGATGATTTATTCTATTCTTACTGCACATGTTTACTTCTTACTAAACATCTAATGAATGAATCATGCAATGATCTAAGCTAAGATTTATCAGCATAATGAGATCTCTGTTAATACGCGCGTTTTATTAAGGATATCCATGTGTATACATGAGTTGGCTTCATTAAAGTAGCGTATGGGTTTTAGAGAAAGAAAAAGTAAAAAGTTTTCAGTCTGCACTAAATTCTGATTCACCCCCCCCTCTCAGTATTTTTCCCAACAATTGGTATCAGAACTGGTCTTTCTACAGAAGCTTGATCGCTTGAAGGAGATACGTCGCAATGGGAATTCATGAAGGAGTATTTTCTCTAAGGCCACCTTTATTCAATGGAAGTAATCTGTTATTCTGGAAGATACAAACAAAAGCATATTTGCAAAGTCTTGGTGCAGAAATATGGGCAATCGTGGAAGAAGGTTATCGGTATCCGGAAATTGTTCCTACTGACGCAGCAAAAAGAAAGAAATATGAAATCAATGCCAAAGCAGTCAATGTTTTATTAGGAAGTCTGTCTGAATCAGAATTCTTTAAAGTGATGCAGCTAAATTCAACAAAAGAAATATGGGACAAAATCATTCTAAGCTATGAAGGAGATACAAAGGTAAAAAGTACCAAACTCCAAACTCTCAGAATTGAATATGAAAATTTATGGATGCATAGTGATGAGAGTATTGCCAGTTTCTTTTTACGTCTAGATGATATTGTAAATCGTATGAGAAGTTTGGGTGAAACCATAACCGATACTACTCGGGTGGAAAAAGTCTTAAGATCTTTGACTTCAAAATTTGAGTCAAAAGTATCAGCTATTGAAGAAAGGCAAGATCTGCAAACTCTTACTATTGTTCAACTACATGGTATTCTAACTGCTTTTGAAATGAGAAAAGAAGGTCCCTCTCAAATCAAAGAAGTTGCCTTTAAGGCATGTGCAAAAGGAAAAGAAAAGGAAGTTGTCAAGGAATCAAGTTACATATCGGAAGAAGAAGAAGAAAATTTTGTGAGAAGACTCCAACCAGGTACTGGAAGATTCAGAGGTAAGCTTCCCTTCAAGTGTTTTAATTGTGGAAGAGTTGTTCATTATGCTGCTAAATGTCCTTATGAAGAAAATCATGATAAAGGGAAACAATTTGAAAAGGGAAAGAGCTATTATACAAATGAAGATAATGATGAAATTTCAAATGAGGATGAAGAAGATCCTGACCAAGATCTGCTAGTGCTCATGGCAAGGAAGCAAAAGAAGAAGGCTACTCAAAAGGAGATATCTCAGAAAACATGTGCAGCAGAAAATGAAGAAGATAAAACAGGTATTGAATGTTGTTCTTGTGATTCACTTTCTTGTGCAAGCAATGGTAAAGATAGTGAAAGTAATGTTATGGATCTAGAAGAAGCGCTCAAGATTAAAGTTGAAGATCAACAAAGATCATTTAAAGAGAGAGAAGTTATCTACAATGAGATGATCTCTCAAATGAAAGGACAGATAGAAATACTGAATGGTCAGATAGACAAGTATCAAAGGTTGTACAATTATGCAACCAATCGAAATAAAAGACTTGAAGTAGAGATCATCGATCTAAATGAAGATCCGGAAAAATCAAATAAGAAGAATGAAGAACTTGAAGAAGAAATCATCTCTCTAAAAGCAGATCTTGAAGCATCAAATAAGAAGAATGAAGAACTTCTACAATCATTTGAAAAAGAAGGACGTGAAGCAGAAATCATCTCGCTCAAAACAGATCTGGAAAAATCAAATAAGAAGAATGAAGAACTTCTACAAATTTTTGAAGAACAAGAAAATGGGTTGAAAGAAGAGATTTTAAAACTGAATGATCAAGTAGAATAAGGAAGAAGGGTCGAAGTAAGTATGAAGAAGCAATGCCAAAAATTGGAGGTTGAGGTAAATATTTTGAAAGGTAAATTAGAAGAAAAAGATAAACTCTTGAGGTTTCAAGATAGTACTAAGATTCTGGACAATATTCTTAGTAGTCAAAGGTCTCCCTCTATTAAATTTGGTCTTGGTTTTCATGAAATTGTTAAAGGAGAATCTAGTTCACAAGGAAGTGCTAAAGATTCAAAGGATATCAATGCAAAAACTGAAGTGTTGGAAGAAACAAAAGGTCAATCGACAATCATGAACTCTCAAAAGAAATCATTCCCTCCTAACTATAAAGGCATCAATAATGTTGAATGCTTTAAATGTCATAATTATGGGCATGCTGCAGCCAATTGCAAAAGCAGATCATTTCAGTCACAAACAAACATATTCTACTCAGAAAGATACTCAGGTTTCTTCAAGGGATATTGTTTTTCATGCAGCAAGTATGGTCATAAAGCAGATGATTGCAATAGAAGAAAGAATAGAAAAACACATTATGATCCTTATGCTTATTTTTCTGGTCATGTAAGATGTTATGCTTGTAACAAGTATGGACATGTGGAAAAGGAGTGCAGGATGAACAAATTTTAGAAATTGGATAATTTCCAGCACACAATAAGAAGTTTCAAGCAAAGTTGGAAAAAGAAGGAGGACTGGTCAGAAACGTAGGGAATATTGACCCTACTGTAGTCATCCGCTTCTAAAGCTTACTTCTCACAATGACTGCAGGATGATGTGAGATACATTATAGGGATCAGTAATGTATCATCATAGGGGGAGCAATGTATGATGATTCCCATGGTTGGCTTGGGAATTCTGGTAATGTTTATTTCTGACAGTGCATCTAATGTGAAGAAGACAGGTACAGGTAGTACAAATTCAGGGGGAGATGAAGGTGTGAAATTTTTATTATTTCACTTTCCATACGCGGGTTTTGTGAAAAAAAGCCGCGTATACACACAAGTTCCTTTGGAGAAAGAAGCGTATGCTTTTCTGTTAAGGAAAACAATGATTCAGCTCAAGAACAGGAGTATAGGTTCAGGGGGAGCATCAGTCTAACCACTAATGATTGCATTGTTGGCATTGTATCTGCTTATTCCTTAGTTCTCGTAATACTTATGCTCAAATGATGATGACATGATACATGGTTTCTTATGATGAGATTATGAATGAGCCCTGATTGCTTTTGGTTGAAGAGTATCTTTTGTTTTCACTCACAGATGAGTTGGAAGTCTTATGATTCAGAGATAAGAATAGATCATGTAGAGTTTGTTGCTATGGATGAGATCTTTTTCTACGCATATTACCTCATGATGAATCTTGAAGATCTTGGTGATATTAGATCACATGGATGATTGTTTGTCACAGAATTTGTTCTGATATGATAATTCCTCTTGGGAAGAATATGTTGATGTTGCAAAAAGTCTGAAGGCCTAGTTACTGATGCACTTATGCTACAAATGTTGGATGACACTTGAAAACATAGCTATATTGTTCTATCTTTCTTCTCTCATATATCCCAGGGAAGCATTCGAATATCTTAGACGGAAGCTGGGAATTTTCTCTGCCTTGAACAAGATCAGAACTGCTTAAAATCAGAAGATTAAAATTGGACACGTGGGTTTCCTGAAACACAGTCACGTATATACGCGAGTTTATGCAAAGAAAACCGCGTATGGTTAGTTGCTGACAAATTTTACTTGGGGTCAGCATTCTTCAGCACAACTGCAGTGCTGTATGGTATCTCTGATGATGTTTCAGCCCTTATACTTTTGTTTTATTCTCTGATATTGGGCGAAGATCCCTTGATGATTGGCTGTTGAAAGTGTTCAGGTTGCAGAAGCTAAGGAGGATTTTTGGCTATATGGAAAGGATGCATTGGATGTACAATTTCAGGGGGAGCATTAGCCTTGCTGAATGTAATGCATTGTTGGCATTATGTTGATTCTGAAATATGATATCTCTCTTGAGCTCTTTTGGTCTTGATTATAAAAGGTCATATTTGTAATTTGATGAAAAGGTTATGTTGAGACCTATGATGTAAAATTGTAATATTCAGTCATGTAAGGATTTTTTCAAATTTGTAAACCCACTTGGTTGGGTAATTGAGTCAAATGTGTAAACCCACTTGGTTGGGTACTTGAGTCACATATGTAAATCCACTTGGTTGGATCATTGATGTAAGTATGAGTCCTTGGTGATAGGAAAGGTCATAGAGTCATGTACTTCATTGAATAATATGTTTGAAGATTCAGCATGAACTCAGGGGGAGCAAGGTAACTTCAGTGCACATCAGATCTACAGAGCTCTTCTTTCTACATGAGGAGAAAAACCTTGTTTTGGTTTTCATCCGCCCTTTTCCCTTGATGTCAAAGGGGGAGAGTAACATGGTGTTTGAATAGGGGGAGAGCATCATGGTGTTTGCATAATGGTTATAATCAATGTATCTATCTGTTGTGGTGATCAAACACCATCATGGTTGCCATCAAGTCCAAAGGGGGAGATTGTTGGCATGTGTTGTCCTTGATGGCAACCTACTTGATGAAATAAGACTGTTGGCGATATGATGCAATGTGTTGTCCTTGATGGCAACCTATTTGATGAAGTTGTTCTTGATAGAAACGTGTAGTACTTGATGGAAACATACTTGATGAAGTTGTCTTTGATGGAAACCTACTTGATGAATTAAGGGGGATATTGTTGGCAATGTGATACAATGTGTTGACTTTGATGGAACCTGCTTAATGAAGTTGTTCGTGATGGAAACTGACTTGATGAGTTGTTAATAATGTAAATCTGATGTATCTACAGATCATTTCAGAAGTAGCAGAAGAAAGGAATTCAGAAAGTGCCAGAATAATGATAAATAAGTTATGCTACAAAGCATACGTGGGTTTGTTAAGGTGAAGTAGCGTATGCACGCGGAAAAGTACGTGCCAAGTCGCGTATGCCCTTTTGCGCTCCAAATTTAGAATACCAAGGGGTGTTACCATGGTATTGACCCATTGTATTGAGCGCTTGATTATCTATTTGATCCCGTCCAGGAATACCATCGGAAGTGGTGTGGTTTTGGCTCATGGTATTGATAAAGGCTAAACCTATATAAGGAGAAGAAGATCATTGTGCAAGGGTGTGCATGAGTAAGGGCTATGAATGAATAAATCTCTCTAAGGAATATCTGCATGGATGAACTCTATTCTTGATTGATAGATCTGAATCTATGATGCACCTATGAAGAAAATGATGAAGAAGGATCTCTAGATCTGAAATGTATATGTATTTTCTAGATCTGTTTATGGAATGTTTAGATCTGAGATGAGGCGAAATACTTTCTGAAGTAAAGGATGAAATCTGAGTTGTTTATCTAATCTGAAAAGTTGCACCGTCCTGAAAAGCTACAAATGTATACGTAGGTTCGCTTCAGTAAAAGCGCGTGTATACGCGGATCTGCTTAAGGAAAAGCGTGTATGGGAAGATAGGGTTTTCTGAGGAATGCACAGAAGTATACGCGGGTTGGTGTGCATGAAAGCGCGTACATACGCAGGTTCGGTGAAGTAAAAGCGCGTATGGAATCTAGGGTTTGCTGAAGTAAGTGGAATGAAATGTCTGATCTGTTTTGTTGTTTTACTGTTATCTGTCAATGATGTATTCATACAGAACTGGGTTGTTTGAATGATGAATATGCTGCTGATTATATTAATTGAAGATCAAGTCGTTGGTTGATTGGTTGATGATTCAATGAATGAATTGATGGGGTTATAAGTTTCAGTTTGATGAATGTTGAGCTTAAATGTGTGGAGTGGGGCCAATCTGAAAATATGATGAAAAGTGACCTACAAGTTGTGTTGTATGGAAGCTGTTGGATCCGGTATGAAAATTGATGAAACGTGGTCTGCAATGGTGCTGAGGGTCGAAGCCTTTAGTAAGGGGGTTGTAGATCCCTTCCAGTGGTAGCTGGTAAAACGAGAGCAGGGGGTAGTAGCTCCCTTCCAGGAGAGGCTGGTAAACGAGAGCAGGGGGTTGTAGCTCCCTTCCAGGAGAGGCTGGTAAAAGAGAGAAGGTTGTAGCCTTCTGCAAGTGGGTGCCTGCGTGTTGGTATGAGTATGCACCAGTACATGGTTGTACGATGTTTTCTTTATAATAAAATATTGAAGACTGAGATGATGGCAGCGGTGGTTTTCTCCCGAATTGGGTTTCCACCTTAAATCCTGGTGTTCATGTGTGTTTCTTATGTGTGATGACTTATTTTGTTCTTAATACACATGTTTACTGCTTACTAAACATCTAATAAAGGAATGATGCAATGATCTAAGCTAAGAATTATCAGCATAATGAAATCTCTGTTAATACGCGAGTTTTATTAAGGATATCCGCGTGTATATGCGAGTTGGCTTCATTAAAGTAGCGTATGGGTTTTAGAGAAAGAAAAAGTAAAAATTTCTGAGTATGCTCTAAATACTGATTCACCCCCCCCCTCCCCTCTCAGTATTTTTCCCAACAAAAGACATGGAAGAGAATCAAAAGCACCTGCACAATATACTAATTCATAAATCATAAATCTATCTTAATGATCAAGGAATTTAAGAAATAAGTCATTCAAGTAAACACATAAACAACTTATTGAGAAAGCAGGATCCATTTGTATTATCTTTAAATAAAAGAACGAGTCTTACAACCACGTTTTCCTTGATGTCGTATAGGTCCTTCTGGGGTCCGGAACAAGCGTTTTCCTTTGTTCTGAAAAGCCCTTCCACTCTTTGAACCAGCCTAAATACGAGTGTGTAATCGTTCTCGCATGGATAATGGCTAGAAAAAAGAGTATTTTTCTTCAGCAATTCTCTTCTGTAATGTAGTATGAAGTACAAAGAAAGTAATTTTTACATATCAGTATCTACCCTTGAGACTGAACCATGGCTTCAATTTATAGCAGAAGGGAAGTAGTTTCAGTTCCAAAAAGGAAGGGATAATTCCTCTCATAAAGGGATTAAGCTCCAAATACCAAGGAATAGGCTCCTTTAATGAAGGGATGAATGTTCATGAATGGAGGGAGTGAAGCTTCGACCAAATAATGCCTTCTAGAAGCTTCCAGCTGGGAGAATATTCAACTAGCTAGGCTTCTAGAACTTACTTTTTCTTCCATTTTACCTTTTACGGGGGTCGTCAATTTTAATACACAAAATTTGCGGTAGGTCACAATTTTTCTTTACAAAAGGTGTGGTACCGCAGGTAACGGCTAGGAAAAGTGTGGAACTAGGGTTTTTATGGATTTTTATGAGCTTTTCTCCAAATCCAAGACTTGGTTTAGGAACTTTAGGGTTTTATACCTCCAAGGGAGCATTATATAGGTATTGATGAACCCATATAGACAGTAAAATGTCATGGTGACAAACTAATGTGTAAAAATGTGCCCACTTCCAAAGGGGAACCCTTGAAATGAAGTTGATCCACTAACCATAGAATGAATGGGTGTGGAGATAGCTAAAGCAGAAGAAAAGGAGAAAGAAGGAATTCCACTAGTGGGCATTCCATAAGAAAAGGGACTAGATTGAGAAGCATGTTTTTGGGTGTTTCTAGAGCCAAACACAAAAACACTAGAAGTGATTTTCGATATAACAATAGTGCCCCCTCCTTCAACTGAAAGAGGGCTCTGAACACTTTCAGTGTTCACACTCGAAACTGTGTTCCCAGTTGTGGACGTCGAAAGAAAGGGATATGACGGAAAGGGACTAGCCGGTATCTGAGACTCAGGCCCAATGTATTGAATAACATGAGGATAACTAGTAGGAAGAGGAGATGGAAGAGACTCAGCGAGATGAGGGAATTACTCTATTTATACTTCTTCTGCTGGAAATAAAAATCTAGAGATGAGTGGAGCACTCCTCTCTATACTGACACTGACACCAGAACCACCCAAAGAAACAAAAAGCCCTGACGGAGGATCTCTCTCCGCTGCGTTCGAAAATGTTAGTCATCAGTAATTTTTTCCTTTGTAGATGACTAAATTCTTATCCTAGATTTATAGAAACAAAATTCATGAATATTGTGAGTTCTAGAAATCTCACTACCTTCATTATCCTTAGGATAATTTTTTCACTGTCCTATTACTCTATCAAGGCATGGCCAACCTATCACTCCTAGAAGACCAAATCATGGACTTATGCCACTCATTCTCACTATGTTTGCCACCTATGACCTTACCACTCTATTTTGACCTACCAAAACCTTCTACTTACACCTTCGATTGCCAAGTAGCCTAACCTTCTCCCTTATTCACCAAGTGCCTCAAGCATTGGTGGTTTCAAGCTACCTTTCTACGCTCTTGAGATAAATAAAAGTCATCATTTTTTAGGTCTTCAATGCGTAGAGTTCGTCAAAACTCTATTTTACACCTAAAAACCCCAAGTCAAGTTTTCAGCCAAAGGCCAAGTCCAAAAGGCCTCCCACTAGGTCACCTAGGGTTTCAAAAGTCATATGATCGTTTTGGTGTTCTAAATATTTTTTTTTTCTGTGCCAAGAGGCTACAATAAAAGAGGAATAAGGTTAGCATGTGATTGTACAAATGGATTATAAAATCTTCCAAGGAAGGCCTCCTTGATCAAAAGATCAACTTCTGCAAAAAGAAAACTGCCCATCTTAAAAATTTCTATAAGAATGAATGAGATGGCCATCAACAGAAAAAGAGGTAAGTAAAGAGGCTAAATCCTCACAAAGGACATTCATAGCAAAGGAGAGGTAGTAGACCTATGAACAAAGAAAATCAGGCTTTTTATAACTGATTGGCAAAACAAGTGTTTCTCAGCAAGGAGTCCATGTACAGGGTCACAAGGATAGATGTACATCAGCGCCATTGAGCATAAATTGAAGATTTATTGAAACAAGAAATGAAGGTGAGAGACCTCCTTGACGACAGCAGGCAGAAGTTGAAAAATGATATCAAAGGATGACTTACATAGTTTGTCAAGGCAACATTGTTTCACTACACCAAAGGGACAAATTGTCAAGAATATTAGTGTGAGGTAACCTAAGTTTTTAAGTACAGTCAAAGGTCTTCAAAATAGTCAAGATAAGGAAAGCATGAGGTAAAGTGTCAAAATGGAAAATCATGCTAACCATGAAATCCCTATTGGGAGACTAGAATTTGTAAAAATCCAAACAGATGACAAAAGGATCAAAAGTAAAATGTGTTATGGGCATCTGCAGAAAATTATAAAGTGACAAAGTAAAACTCAGGACGTTGGAAAAGTGGGTTTTTATTTTTAATTATTAATTCCAAGGGTATAAAGGTACCACATTCATCACTCAACACCGTTTTTCACTTGCCAAAAGGAGTAGAAAGCTTCAGGAAGGAGAAGCCTTACACTACACTCCTGAAAATGCTTGCTACACGCTTGTGCGTTCCTTCTTTGGGAATTTCCACAGGGAATTGCATGCCTGTGTAGTGGCGCTACATGTTTATCGCGTGCAGGACTGCCTGACACCACTCCACCTGAGTTGTTACATGTTGGGTTGTTCAGTGTAGAGGCCCGACACCTGACATGCCTGAGCTGCTACACGCTGGGTTGTTCAGGCCTGACCCGACAACCTGTGCAGGCCACCCGACAGGACCAAATTGCATGCAGCTCTCCCCATGTTGCATTCCTATGCTACGTTCAGGGCTAACCTGATAGCTCATGCAGGGTCGACCTGACTCGCCTGAGCGCTGCATTCCTGTGCTGCACGTTCAGCCAGGAAGTATCTCAAGCCTATGCAAGCCTCTGATTTGCTCAAAAATCCTAATTTTCTCTGCTTGGCACCTCCAGAGCTTTTATAAAAGGTATTTAGATACTCTGCCCCCTCTCATGCTATTTTAAAGGTGAAACTTAGCAAGAAATGTAATGAAAAGAAAAACCCTAAAGGAAGAGATAAGTTTGGTCTCCATGCTAAGAAGTGGCTCTTCTACCAAATGACATCTCCATTTTCATAACTAGCCTCCACACTGCCAAGCCTTGACACTACTATATTCTCTCTATCCCACTCACCGTATTCCTATCATTTCACAAGAAACTTAAACGTTTTTTATTTCAAAGCAAGAGTAAAGGATAAAATGTCTAGAGAAGGCAGTGTTGATAGTGGCGAGGGAGGCCAAAGGCCTAGGGGACCACAGAGAAAGGGTGGGAGAGAAAATAGGTTTGAGCCTCTAAGCACCAAGTATTTGACAGCCTCCCCTACCACAGTTGCATATTTCCAAGAGGTAGGATGTTTTGAATTCTGTGAAAAAGTACAAAGAGTCAAATGTCACCCTAAATTGACCAGACTTTTCATCCTAAACCTCCATAACCACCAAGTACACCTAGCTCGGATAAATTTTGAGTTTTCCACCAATACAATTGCTATGGCCACTAGGATACCTTGCATGGAGGAAAAATGGTTCAAATAGGTGAATTTGAATTTAAGCCATTACCATCCTTTCTTGAAACCAAGATACCAAGCTGATTACAAGACTATTTTTCTCTTTTCCCATTTGTTGGAGAGATATGCCCCTTTAATGAAAGTCATCATGAAATAATTTACCTATGAGGGTAGGTTTTATAGGCTCTATTCCTATCATATAAGACTGCTAATGCATTTCACTAGGGCCAAGCTACTGAATTTTCCTTATTACCTTCATAGAAGTATTGATAAGATGTCATACATTGTGCAAAATAGGCCTCCTTCACAACAAATGCAGAGTCTTTTCCACCATTCTCTTATCAATATGATTTTGTTAATTAGATCAATAGGTTATCCCATGGGAAGTATTCATCGCCCATGATGTTTTCACAAATCCACAGCCTCTTCCTCTACAAAGTTTACCCTCATCATCTCATCCACCTTCCTCAATTCCTCGAACAACCCCCACTGACCATGATTCCTCATCCACACATGAATCCTCTTCCCAAGAGAAATTCCCTCCTTCACATTCTCCTAAAGCATCAGAAAAAGAAGAAAGTGATGAATAATGGGAAGAAACAAGTGATGAGGGAGAGGAAAATGAAAATAAAGAAAGTGGTGATGATGAAGAAGAAACAAAGGACAGTGAGGAAGAAAATGACAATGATAAAGAGGACAATTTAGAACAAGAAGACCATGAGGAGCCAGATAATGAAGAGGAATATTTTGAAGACAAAGGTATTGAGCCCAATAATGAAGAAGAAACAGATGCAAGAAATGAAGAAAAATATGACAAGGGAGGAGATATAGAAGGGGATGACAGTGATCAAAATGAAAGCAATGAGGACATTACAGGGGATAGAAAAAAGTTTGAGGAAAATGAAGAAACTGATGAAGGTACCTCTAATAGTGACCCCACAGAAAATAACCATGATGAAAGGATAGAGGTAGGTTATGAAGACAAAGGAAGTGAGACAAATAGTGAGGAAGAACCAGATGAAGAAAAAGAAGATGCAAGCAGTGATGAGGCAGATTCTGAAAACAAAGGCAATGAGCAGAACAGTGAAGAAGAAAAAGGAAGTGAGCCAAATGAAGACGAAGAAACAAATGACAGTCAAGAGGTAGAGGCTGAATTTGAAGAAGAGACACAGGCAGAATTAGAAGAAGAAGTCAGTGAGCATGACAATGGGCAAAACAATGACTTTGATGAAGAGGAAAGTTTAGAACAAAATGACAATGAAGAAAATATGGAAGAGGATGGAAATGATGAAAATTCTCAAAACATTAATGAAGGCACTGAAAAAGAAATCTCTAATAGTGACAACACAGAAAATGATGATGGAAATGACAATGTTGCAAACAAAGAAAATAATGATGGAGAAGAAAACATGATGACTGATAGCTCTAATAATGATGACAACAATGACACTATAAACCAAAAGGATAGTCAAGAGGTAAATGACATTGATGAAGATCATGACAGTGATGTTAGCATGAAGGAAAATGAAAGTACCTCTCAAGAGGGCAGTCAAGAACAAAATGAAGAAGACATAAATGCAGAGACCATTGATGAAAGGAAAGACAATCTTGAGGTCAGTCATGAAAGGAGCATTCTAGTAGACAAATTTGAGTTTCTTCCTCTCACATATCAAATAGGATCAAGGAAAGTGTTTGCTTCCTCCAAAAGGTAAGGGACCTTGCCATCTACATCATCTCAGCCACTATACAAAGGGAAATAAAGGGTAAAGGAAGAAGAAGAAGATCATGAGGTGGAGAGGGAGTTTGAGATCATTCAGGTGGATAGTGATGAGAAGAATGATGCAAGAATCACAAACTTTCTCCTCTAGGACATAAATGCACAAATCAAATACTTCCAAGCACATTTGGATAGAGCCAAGAGTATAAATGATGCCATTTACCTGGAGAATAGGAAGTTGGGAGCACGAATGGAAATCTATGAAGCTAGAGCCCTCAAGGCCCAGAAAGAAGCCCAAAAGGCACAGATGAAAATAGAAGAGTTAGTTGGCACTTATGAGGAGAGTAGTGATGAGTAAGGACAATCTAGGAGAAGACCTAGAACAATGGGATTGAAGAAAGCATTCGCTAAACAAAGGGAGGAATAATCAGCCCTAGTAGAACAACTCTCTTTAGATGAGCTTTTGGCTATGGAGATAGCCCATGACTGGGAGCCTTGGTTGGAGAGAGCCAACATACAGTTTGAGGCTAAATTGAAGAAAGAAAATCAAGATCTTGACCTCCAAAGAAGAATGACTAAACATTATGCTCGAAGGAACCAAGTTGCAAGGGCTAAACTGAAAAAGGCTCAAGACAAGCTCCAGGCACTAAAAGAAGAAATAGGCCAAGATAGGCTTGGAATCTTGGCACATGCCTATCTACAGCTCTCCCAAAACCCATGAGGCACTCATCCACCAAATTTGGGAGAATTTTGACAAGTTTTTGTTTTTTGCTAATTTTGAGGACCAAGGGGGTAGCACACTTGGTGCTACGTTTTTTCCCAAAGCATCTTCAGGAATAAAGGCTCACATTTTTGGAATCCTCATCTCAAATTTAGTATGCTCACAAAGTTTTAGATCAATTGGAGTTGTTTTGGTCCTCCAAAAGGGTCAAAAACACCCAAATTTTCACCTTTCTGCCTACTTTTTAGGACATGTGCTGCACCTTTACCAGCCTTGGAATTTTTGCTTTTTTAATAGCTTGAAAAGGTAAAATCAGAGAACCAAGGGTATATTTGGAAATTATACTCAAAGGGATTTCCAACGGGCCATCGCGAAGCCTTTTCTGACATCGGGAAGGACTTCAAAACATTGCTGCAAGATGACCCATGTTTCCTACTCCTATGCTACACCCTTGGCATGGAAACTCCTCCTAAAACATAGTATTGCACCCTTAGCAGAGGGAAAGTCAAAAATGTATGCTTGGAAAGTTTTAGGAGGCTTTTCAAACCTTAAATATCATTTTCTTTGCTAAAAATGTTCGAAAATATATTTTGTTTTAGATATTTTGTGCCTTGCGCCTTGCAAGGTCTCAAGGACAATAGTGACATTTATGATTAGCCAATAGGATTCTAGATACTCTATTATGTTTTTCTCCTCCTTGCTTGTTAAAAAGGCATTGAGGACTCATTGTTAATGTTGGATTTTGATGAGTTTTGAGAGCGATACATGGTTCTTTGAGGTTGAAGAGCAATTTGGTGTTATGGAGCTTGTGAATGATATGCTTTGATTGATGATGATGAAAGCTTGCTTGGAGGATCCCTGAGCTTGGTGAATCATGCTGTGTCTATAATTTGTTCATGTTTTATTATTTATCATTATGTCCATCCTTCTATGTTGCAATATATCAGAAAAGTATAAGCTAAGAAATGTTGTTTGAGGCACCTTAGTACTTCTTGTTACTATTGTCTTTATGTTTTCCTCTGCTGGGTGTGTTTAAGGAATTCTTAGTTGCTCCTTAGGCCTCCTTATGCTTGTTTATTTCATCAATGGATTAATATGCTAGTTTCCAAATATGTTTTATGGAAAACCCTACTTATTTGATGCTATCTAAACTCTGTTTTGAAATCTCTCTTTGAAGTATTACTTGTTAGGTTAAGTCAAGGAGGTCTTGTTCTGTAAAATCCAAAAAGGGAGAATGCAGTAATAATTCACACAATATAAGAACTTACAGTAAGATAAATAGTAAGTCTAAGTACAAATCAGAATATGCAGAAATATTTGATCCATTTTATTATATTGGAGATGATTCAATTACACAAGTACATAATATAGATAGATCTAGCCAAAAAGATGAGCTAGGATCACCCTCAAAACATGTATGCACTAGGTACAGCGTAAATGTTGAGGCTCTATAGAAAATAATGCGATGTATCTTTAGCAGAAGATGAATGTATGGTTGCAGGCTAAAAATAAAAATGCATATCTACTCAAAACTGGAGCTCAGATGATGCCAAGATTCAAGATCTGGCCAATGTGATGGATTTCCAAGATAACCCAGAAATGATTTTCCATATTTTCAACTTTGGAAAATCACCTCCTTAGGATTTGATCCTTGATCTGTTAGGAAATACAGATCTAAAGCTAGATCTGAAGAATAGATGGATGAAATGGGTGCTCAGATCATATATATGCTTGAAGGGTTGATCCCTTCATCAGATCTATGAGATGGAAGCTCTAGATCTACCTTCTCAATCCTCCAATAATGAATTCTGCTGCTGCAACATAGCTGCCAATAGAAATTGTGCTGTGAGGGAAAGAGAGGCCTTCTACCTGCTAAAAATTGATGCAATAAACTCTAGGCTGATGTTAAGACTGATGGAAATGTGAAGGAATGATCCTCCACTGGATTGCTAGCTGAAGTACTACCAACTTCCTTCCTCCTTTCAGATCTGCAATATGGACAACATTATTCCTGAAGGGAATACTACTACTAGGAGGTCAATAAAATTTGGTCTGAAGCCAGTTCTGTAATGTGGCTCTGGGAGTGATGATCTATAAGCCCAAGTGATGGGAATAATCCCTCACCTTGTTCTCCAGCTGAAGTACTGAAGACAACTTCCACCTTCCAAACTGATCTTCAGAAATATGCAGATTTCTGAATATGAACATTCTGCAGAAAGTAGAAGAACGAAATGGCCCTTAAAGCCTGATTTATAATGAATTACAATCCTCTTCCTTAGATATCACTCAAAGAAAGAGGTGGGATTCCCGCCCGAGAACATCCTATGCTAAACAACACCTGCAATCTCTGCTAAACCACCGAAGAATGTAGTGGAATGTCACTTGAAAAATCCAGATCTAAAAGATCATACATCAAAATAATCCAAGATGCCTTTCACCTTTGCCTTTATCTCCTTTATAATGATTGAGCCATCCCAAGCCTTGGCCCTAATCTCAACTGCACAGTCTCATGTGGACAAGATCCTCCAAGTGGGACTATGTTGTTTGACCAAATCAACCAAACAATCTAGGTGCAATGTACACCTCCTCCATCATGTGTGCTTCATTTTCACATGATCCTCCATCACTTGAAAATTAATGCTCAAGGACCCTTTGTTTGACATCTTCAAGATCTTAGCTTACTGGATCAGCCTTCCATGATCTTTCTCATTAAATGAGACATGATCTCCAATCTCATTCACATTAGTAGTTACTCAACTACCTCTTTTTGCAGATCTAGTCTAAATTAATCCACATTCACACACACATAGTGGATATTTATTCTTATTGAGGATTGTGGGTCCCTCCACCATTTTATTTACTTAATTCATTAAGAAAATTCAAGGACTCCAATATTCCAAATACGATGTGAAAATTTGGGAATATTACATGTTTTGATCTTGCCCTTTGTCCATGCTTTATTAGTTTTGCCTCAAATTTCTTTGCCAGCTTGATTGATGATGTACGGAGTTCTCTTGGAAATTTATCACTCGAGGTTTTCATGAAGTTGTTGGGAAGAGGAAAGGGTCAGGAGTAACCCTGGAAAACCAATCTTTTAGGTACGGAAGATCTAGCCAATACGCTACAGGAAGGAGGGGAACTCTCTCTGTAGAATTTAGCTTTGTTTAGAAGATATTGGGCTAGTTATAAAGTTCAGGGTTTGTTTGAATTTAGGTGGTGGAATTCGATAGGCGAAGGCAAGATTAGGTAGTTCAGGCCATTGGGATATGGAGTCAAAGATGGCTAGCATGGATTAAAGTTTCTAGACAAAGATGGTTTCTGAGGCAAGATAATCAAACGAGAGAACAATTTTAGATTTAAGTGAATGGAATGGATTTAAAATGGATGAAGAGCAATTAAGAATATTCCAACACATTCATAAGAGGGAAAATTGAGTGATTATTAACAAGAAATTTTTAATTAAGTATTCTTTATTAAATAAACAAAATGTTTAAACTAGAAAAGCAAAGAGCAATTAAAATTCAACATTTAAACTAGTTTAGAAGAAAACATTTAGAATAACAATGATTGAAATCATATTACACTTAAGTACTTTCTGATTGTCTTTTCATTATTCATTAGAGAAATGAAGCACAATGATATAATATAAGCAGTTAAGACTTTAAAACACAAGGGAAAGATGACTTATTGATCGATAGTCGACACATGAATGCCGTAAAAGTCTTTCGCTTCAATTCATCATCCAACAGCCACAAGAAATTTCTCCAATAGCACTTTATTCCAAATAGTGTCTGAGAAAAGTCTAAAAAATCCCTTCAAAATACTTCCAAGAGTGAAGTATTTATACAAATTCTAAACTAAAATATCTAAAAATATCAAGATTAGTTCTAAATCTCTCAAACTATTTTACATAAATAGAACTTAAGTAAAGGAAATTAAAACTAATGCATCTATTTGGCACTTCTTTTATGATCATTTAAAGAGGATAATTTGAATTTGATCCAACTCTTAGTTGATGATGAGGCATCAAGTCACTAACACTTCCTTTCTTTGTGCATTCTGCTCCAACAATTATGCAAACTTTGGCTCCAATGATATATTTATTTCTCAATCCATAATATATATGTAAATAGTGAAGGTTATTGTAGATACATATGTTGGTGAGATAAATATCTTTCATTTTCCTAAAATTACTCTCAGCGTGCGCAATAGGCTCTGCAAAAAGATGTGTAAAACGAGGAGTTTTCTGAGAATCCTAAAAAATAGCCTTTAAAGATGTGCATGTATCTATGATTCTGGAAATCAACTTTGTCAGAAAAAATTGAGATAGATTTTTGTAGATAGGTCTCTTAGGGACAAAAAAGTCCTTCGGTTGCAACATAGTGTATTTCGGATTGGCTAATATTCTGCAAAATGATGACTTAAGCGGTATTTTACGCAAACGTGCTTTCCAACATTGTTTACTATTTCCAAAACCATAATATTTTGTTAGAAAATTGAGATACGTTTTTCGTAGATGGTCCTCTTAAGAACAAAAACCTCTTTCGGTTGCAAAATTCATCTTGGATTGATCACAATATTTTAAGCAAAACTATGACTTAACATAAATTTACGAAGAATGTACCATTTTTGCTCTAATTTCATCTTTTAACCTTAAACTTCTTTTAACATTTTTAACTTTTACTTTAAGATAATTGTTGTGACTGGGTGAAATTGCTTTCATATTTGTTAACCCTTAATACCTTCATGTTTACTTTCATTTTCTTGTTTACTTTTTACTTTTTACCGCTCTATTTTTCTATCTTGTCTTCACTTTGTCATGAACTTGTATATTGTTTGTTTTATGCTTGTCTTGACTGTACATTTATCTTCATGCTAAGCTGTAGTTTACTTGACTTGGTCTTTAATGCGATACTCTTTAATCACGATACTCTTTGGTTGTTCTTTTCTTGTGTCCTTTTACCTTCAATGTAGTTTAGGTTTTTATTATCTGTTTCAACAATAAATCGTTTAATATCGTGTTTCCTTTGCTTGTCATTCAGCTGTATGTTTTATCTTCCATCTTTGTTTGAATAGATTTGATAACACTCTTGGAGTAAACAAGTCTTATGACTAGTATTAAGGCTGACATCAAGGATGTGGTCTCATGATCATTTTGTAAAACAAAAAAAAATTTGTTAAGAAAGCATTGGTTTGTAGGGGAGGTCGAAAAGGTTTCATTTGATATTTAGAATTACGTAGATTGAATCTAGAATGATTTATGGGAGGTAAACCATGCTCAAATTGGTTAACGAGAGGCTTTAGGTGGTGCGGCTGGGTTACTGAAAGTTTTCTTGCGCAATCGGTGAAAATGAGCAACACTAGGGTGTTTGTGTTTAAACGGAGTAAACGGGCGATATTGGCGAGTAAGCTTTGAATGAAAAATGGACGAGATGGCACGACTTGACGATGTGAAGTTTTGTCGTTAGAGAGCGTGATGTGATGCGCCATCGCATCGCTTTTGGGGAAAGGTGGTTTTGGGCGGAGGCGAGCGATTCCATACGATGAACGATGGGCAAGCGCGTGCGTTCCAAGCCGCTTGGCCATGCGTGCGTTATCGTTCGGACGGAGATGGCTAGCGATATTGTTATCCTTGTAGATGCGAGATCTTTCGTTGGAACGGTGGTCGGGGTTACGAGATAGCGGAAAGATAACAAAGGCAGACCCAAATGTAATTTATTTTGATAATCGCATCGGGGTGATTTGATTGGGGGATTCAAGTTATTAATTAATCATGAGGATTAATTAACCCTTATTGTTATGGCAGAGAAATGCGCTCGATTAATCAAAGATTTGATGAATTAATCATGATTAATACATTAAATATGGATTATTTTCAACCAAAGGGGCGGGATATTATTATTTGGGAATTTTATTATTAAAATAATATGGGAAAGGGTACAAGAGTTTAAATAATAAAATTGAAGTTAATATGAAAAAAATGAAACAAGCGCTAAGTGTAAACATTAGGGTTAATGTTTTTAACTTATGCTTTTATGAGGAGGTTTTATAAAATGTACATGATTTTTCGTAAGTAAAATGGAATTTTACTTAGGAAAATATTTTGCAGAAGGTGAATGAATGTTATGATAAATGATTTTAAGTACTTAGGCTTTTCCAATTATTGGGGTAGGGTCAGTCCCTCAAAAGTCAAGGAAATTCCTTGAGCCCCTCTAATATTTAAGTGCCTAGTACTTAGGGAAATTAATTAAAATTTTTAGGGAAAAAGATGAGAAGGGAAGTTAATAATCGACTTTGCATTGCTTGAAATTATTCAATGTATTGTACGCACATGCACTTGTGATGAAAGTAAAAGATTTACCACATCTAAAGCCATCATTCATCACATGTAATTCTATGACTTATCATCTACCTACCCTATCTACTTTACCCTACCATTTTTCTTCTTTATTAAGTGCACTTAGGCGGAAAACTCTTATCACAATTTTTTTTTTTTACATATGAAAATATATCTAATTCTAACCTTATTACATCGAGGCTCATATTAAACTGTTGAAGCTCCTTTTATTCCTCTACCTATCTGCTGTCACTTGAATTAAACGAGTTTAAATTCGAGGATTTTATTCTCTATCTCTAAAACATGAAATTAAAATATGAACTAGCCAAGCTTAAACTATTTATTTGTTCGTAAATTGTGGCATAGAATACAAGTTGCACACAATTTGTTTATTACCTTGAGCAAAAAGTAGTGGCATTTGAACTGCACAATTTCCTTGGCCTTTCTTTAGGTAGAGTTCTATTTATTTCACTTTTTTGGCCAATTTTTATTCTTTTCACCCTTTGATTTTTCTTTTAAGTGCCACTCTTTACATTTTTAAATTTTTGATTTTTTGAAAATATGGAAAAACTTTGCAACGAAAGGTATGAAACCTCATACATAGTATTGATCAAATACATGAAATATGACACCTATTGGTATAGGAGTCTAACACGCCTTCCGCTTGGGGATGGATTTTCTGTGGTGAAAATTCAAGAACGACATGTCGGTTATTTTCAAATAATTATGAGGCTGAACTATGGAATCTTCTATTACATGTTCTTTATTGTATATATGTGATATGCCAAGATCTTAGGGCCTTCTCCTCGGGCTAACTCGATGAAGTTACTATCCACTCAAAACTTAAAACTTTGTTTCCCGAGTTGAAAATATCTTTTGTGGTCAATCCCAAACATGCATTTGTGAGTACAGAAAATATGGAATTGAATATAGTCCTTTTTCTACAACACAATCTGATGCGAAACTAAAAAAACACACTAAAATTTTCAAACCAAATTAATGAAAAACTAAATTTGAAAATTGAAAACTAAAAAAGAAAAAATGCTCAAAATCACGAGCTTATTAGCACTTTCATCTACCTACTCAATATATTGTTCAATGCTAGTTAGGTAAAATGAAATAGCCAATGCAACCATTCAAGCATTATGTACTTTGATATATTTTGTTGCATTTCTTGTTGATTATCCATGCAATGTCTATGACCTATTAGAAACTTGTCAACAAATGAGAGGATAAGGAAACACTTGATTTCCTTTGTTGACTCTAGAAATTGTACGAAAGGATCTTCCAAAATATATACATTGATGTTTAACTGATCTAAACAAGCGTACATGCGGTCTGGATGGCCTCCATGCCATAGATACGAAATGTTATTTTCATCTTTATCTCCACTGAAGCTTTCGGATAAAATTTCTCATGATATTCCTCTTGCGATTGTAATGTTTCAACTGTTGAATACTTTATCATCTTGATTCTAAAAATCATAGTTATTTAATAGAAAGAATGTTTTGAATGCCTTAAATATTCTTTTATACACCTTTATCTATTGGATCGTGAAAAACTTGGGAAAATGTTTGCAACTATAGCATATAGGTTTTCATGCAGTTCTGAAACTTCAACAAGTTTCTCATCCTTTTCATTAAATATGTTATACCATATTTCTTTCAAGCTCTTGAAATGATTCAAAAAATAGTGGTATGAAACTTTTTTTGTGTCATTTGACCATTTATTTCAATAGGAGCGATATAGCGCAATTGTGAAACTTAAAAAATCTTGATCAATAGTTTCATTATCTTCTTTGTTGTCAATCACAATTCCTAAAGATTGTTTATTATTGATGGCATGATAGTTGTCTCTAATGAGCTGAAATGAAGCAAAACAAAGAGGTAAAGAACCTTCATTTATTTCTATTTTACGATTTTCTTCCTCACTCTAATGGTTTATACGTATTGGTTGATCATTTGTCTTCAATCTGTGGCCAGGTTTCTTCATCCCCTAAAACTAGCTTTTGATTGTTACGTAAGTGACGAGTTTGGAGAACAACAACTATCATCATAACTTACCCCGATCATACTTAGGCAAATAATCAAGAAGAGAATGTCATCAAACATACACATTAGATCGGCGATTCACTCTTCCTCATATTGATCTTATAAATTCATTTCGATCTACGATAATTTTGAATTAAGAGAATTTGTTCACTTGGCTATCAACCTCTTCTATTTTCTTCATGGTGATTTTAAATAAAAAATTCATCTTTCATAGTGATCTCTTGTGTTCTTTCATCTAGTTTTCTTACCAAAGGTTGAGTTTTTACTTCTATGATGTTTTCTTTTCCTCTTCTTACACTTTCAACTTTTCCTATTTGATTTGGAAGATTAACTTCCACATCACGTACAATGTTCTGCATCTGTCTGAAGTGTTTTGGATCTCTTTCTCTTAATCGAAATTCTATTTACGGATCAAAGCACTTGGATAATCCTGAAAGTTGAATCATGAGGAGGTCTAATATTTTGGCATTGAATATGAATTTGATTAAATGCGTACGAAAATTGTTGTATTGTTTCATTTAATATTTTAAGTGATTATATTCTTCCATGATCACAAAATGATTAACTTTGGTTATCCATCTATAAAGGAAAATTTTGATAAACTACGGGAAATTTGAGATGCTAGCATTGAGCGATTTTTGAACCAATTCTTTATTCTATTTTGCAAAGAAAGAGCAAAAAGTCGATTTTAACATCATCTTCATCAATCTCAAATAAATCAAATAATTCTCAAAACCTTGAATATGTTTTTAGAGCTGATGTTACATTCTCTAAATCTAGGAAGATACTTGTAGTGTTTTAGGAAAATCATGGAGTATAGTAGGTAAAATAAGGGGCTTATATCTATCTGGAACTTTATATGGCACATGGAGATGTACAGGGATTGTAAGATTATTCTTGATTGTTTGAGGCTTCTTAATTGGAAAATGATCGGCATTAGATTCATAAGAGAAAACCTCCAAGAGATTAGGAGAATTATTACTTACAATATTCAAGGAAAATAATTAAAAACTAATCTAAAGATCTTCTATAAAGATACAATACACATTGAAAAAATTTCTTAATGAGAAAGAACGCAATGTCTTGGATTAAGATCAAGTTGAAAGCACGATCTTTCCATATTGTTCTTTGAGTTCATTCCTCAGTGGAGTCTTGATTGTGAAATTGATTTGGAGTCGCCCGGGTGGATGATTTTTAACCTTTGTGTCTGATCCTATCCTACATCATAGGTGGAATCTGGCTTGTAAACAATTCGAAGAAAAATTTGGTTCTTGGGAAACCAAATTTTGAGTATTTTATGATTATTTTGTTTTTTTTTATGAATTTTCAAAACAACTTCTATGATTTCTTTAGAGAGGCTTTAGATATGAGAGATTTAAACTTCCTTAAAGACTTATTTGACAAGAGGAAGCTGATCAAGTATTTGAAACCGGATATTCCGATCATAAATGACAGGAGATAAAATTTAGTAAGCATTTATTCTTATGCGGTGCGAGAGAAAAAAGCGATTCAAAGGCTACACGGCTAATTTCGAATAAATGCGTAGTTTATAAAGCAAAACACATTAACAATAAAATTATTCGGATCCCCGGCGTAGTCGCCACTATGTTATCTCGGATTTTCCTTGAAGTTTTGGGAGAAGAAGTGCGGGGAATGGCTCTAAACCAATCTTTTAGGTACGAATCTAGCCAATGTTTGTACCCGGAGAGGGCTCTCTCTGTGGGAATTTAGCAGCTTTGTTTAGAAGATATTAGGTAGTTATAAAAGTTCAAGGTTTTGTTTGAATTTGAGTGGTGGAATTCGATAGATAGAGCAATATTGAGTAGTTCGGGCCATTGGGCTATGGAGTGAAAAGATGGCTTCAACTGGATTAAGTTTCTAGGCCAAAAGATGGTTTTATAGGGCCAGAGATAATCAAACGAGAGAACAATTTTAGATTTAAAGTGAATGGAATGGATTTAAAATGGATGAAAGGCAATTAAGAATCTTTCAACACTTTCATAAAGAGTAAAATTGAGTAGATTATTAACAAAGAGCAATTAAAAATTATTTATTAAATAACCAAAATGTTTAAACTAGAAAAATAGAGGAGCAATTAAGAATTCAACATTTTAAAACCGGTTTAGAAAGAAAACATTTAGAATAACGATGATTGAAATCATTACATAAGTACTTTCGATTTACTCCTTTTCATTAGTCATTCGAGAAATGAAACAAAATGATACCATCATCGATCTCATCACCAGAGAAGAATGGCACCCATTGATCAGAAGTAGTCGACACATGAATCTGTAAAGTATTTCGCTTCAATTCATCATCCAGCTTAGCCAAAAAATTTCTCAATAGCACTTTATTCCAAATAATTGATATTTACAGGAAAATTCTAAAAAATCCACCCAAAATACTTCCAGGTGAAATATTCTCTAAATTAATAAAATATCTTGAAAAAATATAAAGATTAGTTCACAAATCTCTCCACCTATTTTAAATAAATAGAACTTAAGTAAAGGACATTCAAAATAATGCATCTATTTGGCACTTTTTATGGATAGGTGATGAAAAAAGAGGATAATTTAATTTTATCAGCACTCTTAGTTGATGAGGCATCCAAGTCATGGCGCTGCTCTTTGTGCATTACACTCCAACAGAGTGGAAAGCTTGGGGTCCAATGATATATTTTATTTATTTCTTAATCTGTAATAGATATGCTCCAAAAGTGAAAAGGTTATAGTAGATAAATATTTGGTGATAATATCTTCTCGGTTCATAAAATTCCTCAATACACAATAGGCTCCTCAAAGATGTGTAAACGAGTTTTCTGAGTCTGAAAAATAGCCTTTAAAGATGTGCATGTATCTGCGATTCTGAAATCAGCATTGAAAAAGTGAGAGATAGGTTTGTAGATAGGTCTCTTAGGGAACAAAATTTCTGATTTTATGATATGATTCAGGATGCATACACAATATTCCTACTGCAAAATGATGACTTTCTTGGTATTTTTAAAACGTGTTTTCCAACATTGTTTAATATTTCCAAAACCATAATATACATTGGAAACGTGAGAGGATTTTCGTATATGGTCCTCTTAATAACATAAACCTCCTTGAGTTTTACAAAATTCATCTTGGATTGATCACAATACTTTACGCCAAAACTATGACTTAAATAGGAAATTTACGAGAAGAAGATGTATCATTTTGCTCTAATTTCATCTTTTAACCTTAAACTTATTTTATTTGTTTTCACCTTTACTTTGGATAAAATTCTGTATTTGGTGAAAGTGTTTTCATATTTTTTTAACCCTTAATATCTTCATGTTTACTTTCAACATTTCTTGTTTACTTTTTACTTTTTAAGCTCTATTTTTATCATCTTCACTTTGTCATGAACTTGTATGTTTTTGTTTTGTAAGCTGTCTTCCACTGCTTGTTTATCTTCATGCTAGATGATTTACTTGACTTGGTCTTCAATCGATACTCTTTAATCTATTGCTCTTGTTCTTCTTCTGTATTCTTTTGCTTGATATGTAGTTTAGGTTTTTCTTGTCTGAACTGTGATGCATCGTTTAATATCTGTTCCTTTGCTTGTCTTTCAATGCAATACGTTTTTATCTTCCATATTTGTTTGAATAGATTTGATAACAATGTTTGAGGTAAACAGTCTTATATTCATATCCATTTTATTGTTTATCTGAGATGTGGTCTCTGATCACACAGCAAAACAAAACAAATTGTTAAGAAAACATTGGTTTGCGGGGAGGTCGAAAGGTTTCATTTGATGTTGAGAGGTACGTGGAGTGAATATAGAATGATTTTTGGGAGGTAAACCATGCTCAAATTGGTTAACATAGGCTTCGAATTATTGTGGTTCTGAGGGTTTTCTTGCCTATGATCGAGGCTGAAAATAGAAACAACCCAAATTGTTTGTGTTTAAAGGTAAACGGTTGATATTGGCGGGTAAGTTTTGAATGAAAAGTGGACGGATGATCTTATTGATGGTTGTCATTAGTAGGAGGCGGTGGCAATCACATAGCCTTGCTTTGAGAATGGTTTTGGCGGGTGAGCGATTCCATACGATTGAACGATGTGTGGCGTGGTCTTGTTCACGAAAATTGTGGCCATCGCGCATTACGTTCGGACGAGGATTGCTAGCGATATTGATATCCTTGAAGTAGATACGAGATCTTTTGATCGAAACGGTGGTCGGGGTTACGAGATGTGAAAAGATATGACGGGCCCAATGTAATTTATTTTGAATTAATCGCATCGGGGGTGATTTGATTGGCGATTCAAGTTATTAATTAATCATGAGGGATTAATTAACCCATATTGATATGGCGAGAGAAATGTGCTCACGATTAATCAAATATTTGACTAATTAATCATGATTAATACATTAATATGGTTATTTTTCAACCAAAGGGGCGAGATATTATTATTTTTAGAATTTTATTATTAAAATAATACGGGAGAAGGGAATTTACAAGTTTAAATAATAAAATTAGAAGTTAATATGAAAAAATGAAAAGAAACGCTAAAAGTATAAACATTAGGTTAATGTTTTTAACTTATGCTTTTATGAGAGGGGTTTTTATGTAAATATTACATGATTTTTCCTAAATAGCGAGTTTTACTTAGGAAAATATTTTTTGAGGTGAATGAATGTTACGATAAATGATTTTAAGTACTTAAGCTTTTCCAATTATTGGGCCAGGGTGGGTCACCTCCAAAAGTCAAGGAAATGCCTTGAGCCCCTCTAATATTTAAATGCCTAGTACTTGATAGTGAAATTTTTAGGGGAAAAGATGAAAGGGAAGTTAATAATATGACTTTTCATTGCTTGAAATTCTTCAATGTGACTACCTTTAATGCACTTGTGATGAAAGTAAAATATTTACCACATCTAAAGCAATCATTCATCACATATGATTACACTGTAATCACTACCTACCCTACCATTTTTCTTCTTTATTAGGGTGCCGCAAACTGGCAAAACCCTTATCACACTTTTTTTTATTTTTACATATATGAAAATATAACTATTAATTCTAACTTATTACATCCAAGGGCTCATATTAAGCATTTGAGCTCCTTTTATTCCTCACCTATCTACATATACATGAGTCGCAGTTGGTCGAATTTTATTCTCTATCTCTAAAACATGATGAAAGATGAACTAGCCAAGCTTAAACTATTTATTTGTTCATAAATTATGGCATAGAATACAATTTGCACACAATTTGTTTGTACATGGAGAAAAAAGTGAGTGGCATTTAGACACATGATTTCCTTGGACTTTCTTTTGGTAGATTCATTTCTTTCACTTTTTGTGATTTTTATTCTTTTCACCTTTGATTTTCCTTTAGGTATACCCTCTTTACATTTTAAATTTTTTGATTTTTGAAAATATGGAAAGCCTTTGCAACAGAAAAGATATGATATATTCACCAACTCATCCAAATCAATCATGAAATATGACACCTATTGGTATAGAATTAACACCCTCTTCGTGGGTTAATACATTTGTCATCTTATATGTTTTCAAACATTCTAATTTAAATCTTTAAATTAGATAGGATTTATTTCTTTCCATGTTTACCAAATTTTCTGTGGATGTCTATTTGTTTAAAGTATTGTCATTTAGTAAATGGTTTCCCTATCTCATGATTATTATCTTTTTCTTATCGTGTTTGATACCTTCTTGTTTCTGGGTATATGACAAAAGTTCTTAACTACCCTTTTCCCTACCTTTTTCCCCAACTTAATGTCCATTTCACTTCACACATAATCGTAAAGATCCATTAAGAACACTGCCTTTAGATTTTCCCTGTGATGCACTCGACTCATTGTTGAAATATCCATGACTTTCATAGACTCCATAGCCCAATGATTTGATGACCTCTCCTCCACCTATTCCACTTGATCATTTACCCAACCCAGCCAAACAAAAAAAACCTAAACTACAGCTAGCCTAAAATAAACCATTTAAAGCAAACAAGTTCATATCTTTTGCAAACAATGAAGGCCTGCGGAGTCCGAAGGCTAGGTCTTAGGACTCTAAAGGCTGGTCTTAAGTTACTGTGAATTTGGTCTACCAATCTTGCTAAATCATGGGGCACTAACATTACGGTGATCACGGTGGGACACTGCGAGTTAGTGACAATCTAGAAAACCCCTTCGGACTCCGAATCCCTTGTTAAGTATCCGGTAGTTATAAACACCTTATTGCCACAACATTAAAATCCACGGTGGGACCAGCCACCGAGTTAGTGACAATCTAAGTACCCCTTAGGACTACGGAATCCTTGTTGCAAAGTATCCAATTATTTGTCGCCACCTCATTGCCACCTTAACATTCACAGTGATCACGGTGGGACCTTATGAGTTAGTGACAATCTAAGCACCCATTAGGACTCCAGAATCCCTTGTTAAAGAGTAACGATGATTTATTGACACATCATCGCCACACTAATATTTTGGCGATCACGATGGGACCTGCGAATTCGGTGACAATATAAGTATCCCTTTGGACTTAAAGAAGCCCTTATCAAATATGAGGAACTCAAACTTTCGGAGTTAAGTGAATCTAGTTGTTTGCATGCAGGAAAAATAATGACCCAGGTATAGTACACTCATAGAAACCTTAGGGCTACATATAGGAACTCGAGAAAACCCCAAAAACATTCTTAGATTGGTTTTTGTCGGTTATTAGTGGTGAACCGTAAACACACATCCTCAAAACAACTAAAAAAACATCCACCTTACGACTCCACTCGCCTCCATTAGGCCCTATTACTTCACTAGTTCTCATTTAGACTCCTTAGGATTGTATCAATCAACCCTCGAAGTTTAGAAGCTTAGTTATATACGCGAGAGTTTAACAAACACTAGAGAGGTCGGCCTTGAAAAATAGTCTTTAGCTTTCATTCTCTCTGCATTTTGAGTTTGAAATCTAGCTTTACGAAAGGATCGTGCAGTCTCATGCGGACCCAAACCCTCCCAACATAGTTGATGACCCGAAATATTTTGTGGAAAGAACCACAGATACGGAAACAGCCAGCATTGGGAGTATTCACAGAAGACTTTTACACGAACATCTTAACATTTCTCAGATCCGGTTGACTGCATCATACAAGAACAGCACCGAGAACCAAGTCACAAATTGTGTGTGAGACTGACCTTGAGCCCATAGATTTGCGAGTAGAGTTATAGTAAGAGAAGCTTCTCCTTCCACACCACCTAACTTTAACCTTATCCATCACTTTAGTTCTTTCCATACCAAATATTCTCGGAAATCGGTTCTTGCAGGTCCAGAAATCGTCCACCACCCATCCATACACCCGCTGGCAAACCACTCCACTTCATACCATTTTATTTCACAAACCCTACTCTTGTAAAGCCTCCATTATTATCATGGAAGCCCAGTATGCCCCTAGTATTACCCCAACCTTTGGTACCTTTACCAAATGATTACCAATCCATAATTCCACACTTTGCAGAGTTGAATCCCTCACTTCCCAACAACATGTAAATAGGATAAATGATGCATTTGAATATATCGAATTGGAAGATGAAACCATTAAAATGAGGATCTTTTCACATAAAGCCTAGGAGGAGAGGCTAAGAAATGGTTTAAAGTCTTAACTCCTAGCACCATACATGATCTCCCTTCCCCTCTTCACCAATATTTCATAAACAAGTGGGAAATCAAGAAGAACCCCCTCAGATGCTGAATGTAACCTTCAAAAATAATGTAGGGAGAGTCTACAGAGTATTTCACCGGGTTTAACGGTGTCTACAATGCCTCCCCCTCACATGAAACCCTCACGGGCCTAGCACTAGTGAAATTTCCTAAAGGCTTTGATCCGGACATGGCATACAAGCGAGAGAGAGAGAGAGACCCCAACACTTTAGAAGAAATGAAAATGGCGGCTATTGGATTCGAAGCCAACTTAATTGAAAAGAGCTAGGATGAGGTCGAATAAAAGAGTCACTTACGGAGATGAAACCATAGCCTAAACCTCTTCTTCTAATTCCAAGATAAATAGCCTAGTTAGAGCCATAGAAGGAATGTTGGAAAGGATAAAATTGAATGAAAGAGCACCTCCTAGGTAAAATCAAACAAAACCCCAAAACATAAATAAAACTCAAAACTTCAGAAGGGACCCTCCCAAAACGAGGCCATCGAGGCAAATGACTGACAAAGTCAGACCTCCTTTTGAAGAAAATTATCTTGATGAAGAAGGAAGAAGAGAGAATAGAAGAACTTTGAGAAGAAAGCCATGTAAACTTAATATTTTTGGACAATGAAGATAATTTTTCTCACAAAAGAAGAACAAGAGTTATTTTTTCCCGAATCAAACTGAAACTAACTATGAGGATTCTAAAGACTACGAGTTGTGATTTTGAAAATGCAATAAAGTCCATAGGCAATATGACCTTAGGAAGCCAAAAGAACCAAAAGATTCCCAAAGAAAAACCAAATAGTTTCTTATTGTTCGGGAAACCCTTGAAAATATTCCTAAAAGCCTAGCAGACAATACCAACAACATGGCTAAGAAAATTGATCGAACAAAGAAAAACTAGCCAACCAAGTGGTGACACAAGATGCCCTAGTACCTCTACTAGTGGTCTGAGAAAAATCTTTGTCCAAAGCCCCAAATCAGAATCAACAAATTAAAAATGTAGAAAAATTTATGGTTGATAAAGGCGATGTAAATATTCCTAAAACCCAAGTGCATTTCAGTTTTGAAGGAGATTGCTAAATCCAAGATAACCATACGTCTCAGGATTTGAATTGGTGACTCAATACATGCGAGGTCCAAGTTTTGAGGAGATTTTAAAGACATAGAGACAATACCACCTCTAAATTGAATGATGACAAGCAGAACTATTGTTTGATCCCGTAGAAGTTGAGGAAAATACCAAGGAGTTTCCTCCTTTCTATCATACAAACATATACATGACAAATATTACACAATACCTGCTAGATTCAGTGCCTCACAACCTCATGCCTAAGGTGTGATGGATAGGTTAGGCTTCAGAAATAATCAAAAGCATGCAGACATGCTCTTTCGATTCGAGTAGAGTCAAGTGTTTGGGCCTAATCAAGGATCTTTGTGTCCCGATATGTATTTGTAATGCTTCTGCTAAGAGTCTATTCATATGGACATAAATAGTTGTGCGATATTCCCTCAAGTGGCATGATTTTGTCTAGATCATGGGGAAGAAAACTTCAAGGCAACCTCCAAATGGACATGTCATATGATCTTATCCCTTGTCTTGATCAAACTAGGAGATTGTATTGGGAATCTCACATGAAGTATATGTGGTAAGTAATAGATAGGCAAATAGCACCCTATTTATTCCATTCATTTATATTTGGACTCTTTCATCTTATATAATGAAAATTACATTGGTAAGCGAGGTGAAATAAAATGATAAAGAGCTGAGCTCTCCAAAACACTCACACTCACCCTCAAATGAAGAACATGACAACCCGAGCCTACGTGACCACACAGACAACAATACGGTGACAAATATGAACTAGAAACACTTTGGAACATAAGATTTGATGAAAATACTTGTGGTAAGGCTAGTTTGGGAGCTAGTGTCTAGATACATAACACAAATGAGGGCCATTCATACAAAATATACTTTCGGTGCACTAATAATGTTGTAAGTACTGAGGGCTCTCCTTCTTGGATTTGCACTTGCTTAAAGACTTGGGAGCTAAAGAAATATATTTCAAGGAGATTCAAACTTATCATTAAAAAATCAAGGTGAGTACTCAGCAAAGAATTCAAGATTAAGAGTCTAGCATCTGACCCTAGATCTCCTCAAAAATTTTGAGAAATATGAACTCATTTACATTCCTATAGCCCAAAATAGTCTTGCCAATGAGCTTGCATTTTATGCCATCAATTTCCAAATACCACATGCAAGTGAAAAATACACTATCAAAGTCAAACACCATCCTATAGTACCTAAAAACATTAACCATTAGCAAGTGTTTGGTGATGAACAAATTGATGAATTTTTGCAATCTAGGAATGAATTTACAAGAACAAAACCAAGCCTAGAACATGATGAGGTGGTTTTTTCTTTGAAGAGCAAGTTCATAAAACATACACTACATCCCCTCTGGCGATATAAATTTGATTACACATCCTTGTGAGGCATAATTGTTTGAGGATCTAGACCAGAAAACGGACCTTGAGGTCTTACAATGTGAAGATGATACATTACCCAGTGGACTTGCACCATTAGAAGAGTTGTTTGAATTTAATGATGTGGCTAAAAAACCAAAGATAGAATCCACCAAGAATGATGTAGAGAGTATAACATAGGCGGCCCAAAGGAACCCAAAATGATCAAGCTCTCCAAAACTCTTCCTCCGCTCATAAAATAGAGTTATATTGAACTTTTTCACATGAAGTTTAAAGATGTTTTTGCATGGAGTTATGAAGATCACCCAAATCATATGATACAAGCATTATTAGACATAAATTTATACCAAGGAAAATCAAAACACACAAATAAAGTGGAGGAGAATAAACCATTGTTTTACTACCTTTAGTTGAGAAAGAGATTAACAAAATGTATGATTCTAGGATCATAAGTTCCCATCAAATACTCAAATTGGGTTTCCAACCTTGTGGTAGTTAGAAAGAAGATCGGGAGATTACAGACTTTGCATTGACTTTAGAAATGCGGAACAAGGCCTATTTGAAAGATAATTACCCCCTTGCCTAAAATGGATCACATACTTAAAAATGTAGTTGGCTATAAAAAAAAGTCTCAATGCTTGATGGTTTGTCCAGGTTACAACCAATTTCCTAGTATTCCCAAGTGATCAACACAAAGCGCCTTCACCACAACCAGGGTACATTCATGTGTGTCAAAATTCCATTTGGGTTGATGAATGCGGGGCCACTTTCAAGGAGATGGAAATATATTTTCAGAAGACATAGGCTACTTCATAGTCATTTACCTTGATGACATCACTTTACATTTACTCTAAAATGATGAAGAACACTTGGTCTACTTGAGAAATTTTTTGAAAAAGTGTAGGAAATATGGCCCTATCTTTGAACCCCAAGAAAACAATGTTTGAGAGTATCCGGGGAAGGAAAATTAAGTAGCCACATCATCTCAGAAGGGAATCAAAATAGACCCAAAAAGGATTGAAGGAATATTGCAAATCGGCCATCCTAGAAACATTAAGGAATTGAAATCCTTCATTGGGAAAATCAACTTCTTGATGAGGTTCATCCCAAACTGTTGGAAATCTTAAGGAATATTACAAAGTAACCAAAAATGATATTGGAGTTAAGTGTACTTTGGAAAGAAAAACAATCTTTTGAAGCTGGTTAAGCAACCACTCACCCAAACACTAGTTCTAATCGATCCACGATTTTGCAAAATTTCTATTTTCTCATTGCATTTGAACATACCATGGCTATAGTGTTGTTACAAAAAGAACATTATGGGGCCAGAAAAACCCATAGAATTCTTATAGATCCATAAGTGCTCCTCTAAGTACAACATCATGGAGAAACAAAGCCTTCACCTTGATTAAAGAATCCAGATTTTATAGTTTATATCTTACATTCCAATATCATTGCTTTTGTTACACACATAGTTGTCAAAGACATTATGAATCAGGACCATGATGGTAAGAGAGGAAATTGGAGTTGCTATTATCTTAGAATATGACTTAAGAATGAGACCCACTATCTTGGTTAAAGGACAAGGACTTGCAAGTATGCATTTGGAGCTCAATTTCAAAGCATTAGATATGAATATGGTTGATGTTTTAGAAGAACGAAGAGTGCACAACCCCACATGTTGAAGAATTATTTTTGATTCATTACGGTATCTTGATATCCTATATGTGTTTTTCTATCTCGATACTCCTCCTACATTATCAAAGACAAAGCTAGATTCACGAAACTAAAAGATTTAAAATTCTACATTTTAGATGGAATATTATATTGGAAGAATCCTATTGATATATTGCTTAAGTTTTTCTTGAGGATGATGCGGGTAATATCATGCATGAACTTCATGACTGAGAGTGTGGAGGCCATATTTACTAGAAAACCACAACCAAAAGATCCTTAGAGTAGCTACTATTGGCCCACACCCTTTTCCCACGACACCCACAAGCTTGGTCATGACTTGCCATAAGTGCCAATTTTTATGGAAACGAGAAAACTCTTACCTTTTCCTTTGCATCCCATTAACATTGAAGCTCCTTTTCAATAATGGGGTTTATACTTCATTGGCGAGATTCACCCCACCTCATACGCAACATAAGTGGATCCTCCACCTTGCTATTGATTATTTTGCAAGTGGATAGAATCCATCACACAGCCCAGGAATACCCTTGATTCGGTCATTATCGAATTTCTCGAGACAAACATCTTGTCTGATTTGATTTCCCAAAACCATCATCAGACAATCCTCTTTGCTTTAACAAAAATAAGTGGTTGAATTTTTTTATAAATACCACATCATAATAGGACATTTCACAACTTATTACCCTCGAGGTAATGGACTAGCTAAATCCTATAACAAAAGCTTGGTCAATATCATCAAAAACTTTGGAAGCTGAATCATGACATGGCATGGAAAGCTATTACATACTATGGTACAAACCGACTAACCACCAAGAAATCAATGTCAGTATGTCTCCTATCAACTAGTATGTAGTATGATTATTTCCCCAAACATTGGTCCCAAATTGATAAACTTCTCGAAGTGAAATATTTTAGAAAGAAAATAACAAATGAGGCTAAACCAAACCATTAATTCACAATGAACAAGGAAGAAGTTTAGAACAAGACTCGAAACAGTGCAGAAAACATAAAGAAAATATTTGTGAAGAACTAAAGCCAACCAATATCCACATTGGAGACACGTATTCTTTGGAAATGGGATTCAGGAGAGAGGACAAAGGTAAAGATGGTAAATTTGAGAATTTATGGAAAGTCCTCATCTCATTCGGTCGGTTAGGGGTCATAATGATTTATTTTTACAAAGGATTTAATGGAAAATTGTTAGAAAGTCTTGTCAATGCTGGATGCTCAAACACTATTTAAATCAGAAGTCTAGTTTCAAATTTCATTCGTATATAACAGCACATGAGAGAAAATAAAAATAAATAGAAAAACAAGAAAGAAATAAAATATGGCATATTTGAAAAAGGGTACAACCCATACACCAAAAAATTAGTGCGAAAGTGTACATAAATGCCACTATTTGTTGAAAAATAAGATCTTTTCAGTCATCTAGCCTAATCATGTTTGTGAAGATGCTTTAAATTTGTGTTGACAAGTTAGTGAAAGAGAGCTTGTAAAATTATTCAAACGACATAAGATAACGATTAGGTAGAAAGATAATAGTTCCACATGATCAAAGCCTTCCACCAAAAGGGAAGATGGGGATTCATGCCAAATGATATATCACAAACCCTTATTTTCTAGTTTGTTTGAACAAAAATAATGTTGTATGCTAGCTTGTCCTAATGTCACAACTCCTGGTAAGTCCGATTTCCTACTCTTGATTAAAACCATTCTTTCAATTTCATGTCTCTAGCTTAGAGAATGAAGTCTGTCATACAGCCTAACCTTGACAGTCAGTTAGATTAGTTAGAGAATAAAAAGAGTTCATTAGTATAATCTGAACTGTTGGAAGTAATAAGAGTAGAAGTAGATAGTTTGTTTTGTTTTTAAAAGAATAAAATGTCAAGGGATTGCATGTCCAAGTGCACCCAAGGAAGAAAAAGTAAAAGGAAAAATAATATGGGTAGGTAGAGATGAAGTTGGAGTAATCATGTTTTTCATAGGTTATTAAGATCACAACTTTAATAAAGCATCAGAAAATGAGAAGAAGTAAAAATCTGCCCAATGGATGAGGCATTGGTCTTCATGAAATCCTGAGATCTGAATTTATGGACACCTTATGAAAAGGAGCTACCCTCCCCAAGTGGAGCCACTATTAGTCATCAATAATTTCTGCCTTTGTAGATGACTAAATGCTTGTCCTAGAGTTCTAGAAACAAAATTCATAAATATTGTGAGTTCTAGAAATCTCACTGCCTTCATTATCCTTAGGATAAATTTTTCACTATCCTACTACTCTATCAAGGCATGGCCAGCCTATCACTACCAGAATACCAAATCATTGACTTATGCCACTCATTCTCACTATGTTTTCCAACTTTTACCTTACCACTCTATTTTGACTTTCCAAACCCACTTACACCTTAGATTTCCAAGTAGCCTAAACTTTAGATAAATCAAAGTCATTATTTTTTATCTCTGTAATGCATAGGGTTTGTCGAAGTCTATTTTACACCCTAAAAACCCTAAGTCAAGTTTTCATCCAAAGACGGAAGTCAAGGAGCGCTCCCACTAGGTCACCTAAGTTCACAAGTCATAGGATTGTTTTGGTGTTCTAAATATTTTCCTATGCGAGGAAGCCAGTCAAGAGGAAGAAGGTTAGCATGTGATTGTACAAATGGATCGGAAAATCTTCCAAGGAAGGCCTCCTTGATCAAAAGCACAACCACAGAAAAAGACAATTGCCCATCTTAAACATTTATGTAGGGATGAATGAGATGGCCATCAAGAGGAAAAGAGGTAAGTAAAGAGGCTAAATCCCCACAAAGGACATTCACAACAAAGGAGAGGTAGTAGACCTATACTGAGAAGAATTAGGGTTTTTACTCATGGTTGCAAAAGCAGTGTTGCCCAGAGTGCCGGGATCCCACGAAGGACATAGGTACATTAGCGCCAGCAGCATAAATTGAATATTTATTGAAACAAGAAATGAGAGAGCGAGACCTCCTTGATGGCGGTAGGCAAAAGTTGAAAAATGATATCAAAGGATGATGAGGCTTACATGGTTTGTCGAGGCAACAACGATTTCATTGCACCAAAGGGAGCTGGTGTCAATAATATCAATGTGAGGTAACCTAAGTTTTCAGAGAAACACTGATCCAGGTCTTCAAAATAGTCAAGATAAGAGAAGCATTAGGTAAAGTGTAAATGGAAAATCATGCTAACCACATGAAATCCATGTTGTGTGACACCAGTTATGAAATCCAAGCAGAGATGATAAAGGATCAAAGACAAATGTGTTATGGGCACCTGTAGAAAATTATAAAGTGAAAAATTAAAAATTAGGACATTAGAAAAGTGGGTTTTTAGTTTTAATTTATTAATTCCAAGGGTATAAAGGGACCACATTCATCACTCGACATCATTTGTCAACTTTGGCAAGGAGTAAAGAGGCTTTCAGAGAAATTTCAAGGTTTCTAGCAAAGATTAGACGGAGAAGCTCCCTTATTGGTCATAAAACACTTGCTACACGCCTCTGCCTCCTCTTTGGAAATTTCACATGATCATTCACCTTTCCATGTGATAGTGCTACATTTACAAAGTATCTATATCAAAATAGAATCACTAGCAGGCACTAAAATAACGCACTTAAATTCGGTGCACTAAAATGATTTTCTAACTCTAGTCCTTTGAGCTAGCTCACCTAATATCTAAATACAAAAGGAAGAAAAAGCAAATCAAAATAGATTGGGTTAACGGATCTCCACAAACCTAGTCTATGTTGAAAAACACCCAATGAAGGGGGAACATGACTATGTACAACAAAAATGCTTGAGAAATAACACATTTTGGAAAGTGAGAAGGAGGCCATTAAAATCGAGATCAACCTTTGAATATACGGCAAGAAATCATATTTATATTGATGCTCTTACATTATACGGAGACATAGAAGACAAGAAGAAAAGGAAATATTGAGAAAGAAGGTTGCAACACTGTATTTACTACAAAATGGCTTAACAACATTATTTTATGGGTACACCTTGATTGATAATACGAATTCATATCTACAGAGCATATCTATGTACAAAATATCGAATCCTTTGAATCTACGTACCTTCAGCTCTATTACCAAGATCCCTTGGGGTTTTAGTCAGTATCAAAATACAAATGCGAAGTAGATATGATTTAAAGTAGAAGATCGTAACATTATTGAAATTTACGAGAAGATGATTTTACATTAGAAATAGATCAGATCTATAATAACATGGATCGATCAAGCTAATCCCATGGATCACCAAAGTGAAGGAAAAGCCCGAGCTACCCGAGAGATATCTCTCATCGATAGGATCAAACACCTGCCAGCCTCATTGAAAATAAGCAGCCGGTTATGGAAGATAAACTAGTCAAGCAATATACGCACTGGGTGCAGCCAGTCACTACAGATACAAATCTCAACTCAATGAACCAATACATTCTTACGGGAGTATAAGACTCACTCAGTAGAAGGCACTAACTATGATCTAGATCGACTAGATCTAGATTCCACCTGCTACGGCTTACAAAGAACATTAAACCTCCTTGGATCTACAGTTGGAAGTAGAGCTTAGCCAAAATGCCTAATAAACGGATGAAATCAGTAAGACTCCTCCAGAAATCCTCAATTTAAGAGGTGGAATCCACCTCTCAGCCTCCCAAGTACCCAAGCAGCATTATTCTCATTATGCAGAGAATGGTATTTATCTAAACAGACAAAATGCTGTTCAGAAACATGCAAATCAACAACCTTCTCATTTTTCTCCCCCTTCCTTTATAATATGAACTTCATGGAAAACCCTGAACCACCTTACGATAGAGATTATAACAACACATGAGGGCCTCTATCTAGAAGTCCCTTCATGAGGTACATTGTATCTAGACATTGCTGTAGATTTTGTCAAGATTGACCCAGTCTCATAGCTCAAACCCATTTCACACCTGGAAGTGATATGTTTACATGGCCCAGATTTATCCTTGTTCATATGGGCATTGATTATTCATTCTTCTCAGGAGTTTTACATGTCCTCCTTTATTCATTTATTCATGCAAAAAAAATGAGACAAAAATGCATATTCTCTCTTAAAACAATTTCAAGTAAGACAATACAATTCCCCTCGAAAATGTTGCTTGTCCTCAAGCTTGATAGAGGTGATCTTTGCAATATTTCCCCTCCTCCATTGGTGACACCATCGAGATCAAGTCCTCCTCATAAGCCAAGTGTTCACTGACCAACACATCATGAATTTTCCTCCAAGGTTACCATAAGGTCTGCGTAGTCCATCCCACGGGGTGAAAAATTCAACAAATCCTAAACATGGTGGAAGAATTACTTCTCTAAAACATGTAGCATGAGGCATAGAGAAGTTCAATCCATGTGGTACATACAAATACCCATCCTCCCCTCCATACAATCCCATAAATATTACAGCTATGTCATCCAAGTATGGAAGCAGCAACATGTTGGGGTTCACATGTTTGGCCGAAGTTGGCAAGACGAAAGAAGATGAGACAACATCATAACCACTTTGAGACCCTAGAATCTAGCCCTCCTGGACCACAGAAGGGATCTCTCCAAACAAACAAAGAATGATATATCTTTGAAAGCTCAAAAACGAGATGTTAGGCTAGGTATGAAGCAAAAGGGGGGTTTTAAAATGATTTGGTTGGTTGGTTCTTGGGTTGATGTATGAGATCATAGATTGAAAAGTAATGGGAGAAAAGGAAAAAAGCAATAGGATGTTTCGGACGAGAGAATAGGTCAAGAAAGTGCCATCCATTGGGGGTACAATAGGTCATGAAGGTGATTTTATTGCAAAACAATAGCCAAAGCTTTTCGGAGGGCAAGGTCATCTAATACTAAAAGGATATTTTTAGATTAGATGGTGGGATGGAAGACACATTAAGGAAAGACGGTTAGAGGAGAAGGAAAGCAACCCCAATTTCTGTCTATAGATCGAATTCGAGGATGTTAACTCTGGAGCACTTGGACCTACTCATAGGCAACTCTCAAGGGAGGACAAAGGGAGCGGCTTATAGATCGACCGAGTGTTTGCTCAAATCAACTGAAAGCCTCAGGAAAACATAGATAAGTTTGTGACACGAGTGCCGCTGGATCAAGAGGACATGACCTTCAATGCTTTGACACCAACATAGATATCCAAGAAGCACAACTCCGATTCATACATCGGCTAGAAGCATACAGACAGCTACCGGTAGATTCAATTGATTGAATTTATAATTCACTATGTGAGAAAAAAATTAAGGGAAAGGAGAGAAGAAACATGAGGTACCTAACAAAAAGAACAAATCCTATGCCAATATTACGATGCAAGCCCAAAAGACCAATGAACAACATGAAAATGTAAATAAGCAGTGTTAGGAAAACATCACCAACGACATGGAGCCGAGGATCTATGAAGTAGTAGCGATTAATTGATGCAAGAACGAGTCACATACCACAGGCTCAATATTTGATTACAATCCAAACTTTCTCCTCCCAACTTACTACAAAAACTACTACGCTAATATCTCCCAAAGTTTGCTCTAACGATTAATGAAATCCCTCTAACTGCTTGTGACGGCTAGAAAACAACCTCTTGATATGTTCTCGGGGATTTCATATAGGAAAGGGATAACAGGTAGATACAAATTAAATGAGTCGATTAGGTAGAGTGGTGGAGAAGCCCAGAACCCCACTACGCTTAATGGCGTTGTGATGTACTCTGTAGGTATGTTTGAGGAGATCTCTCATAGGAAGTCAAGGTGTCGTCTGATGTGATCTTCGTAGTCCTCTTTGGATATGCAGGCTTGTGGCCCGGATTTGGAAAGTACGTGGCTTCTCCATACCTCAATAACTATAGTCTGACGATGCAGCAAAGCTTCTGTAGGTGCAATTAATTCCCCGGGCGAGGAGACATGAATGACCGAAAGGAAGTCTCTCTGGAGAAAGTATTTTCGACATTAACACGGATATGACTTGTTATGTGTGCATTTGGTCTTCAGCGCATGTGATTCCTGTGTCCCATAGTTTCCGGACCTCGGACTTTCGGACTTTCCATTTTCCGTTGAAGAAAACTGCCTTTAGTGAAGGGGAAAAATAGTGAATAGGAAGGAAGGGAGAGGAGGCGGGACTTACATAAATCGCAATCGGAATCGAGAAGGGGAGGGATATGATATAACAAACAGTAATCACAATCGGAATCGAAGCGGGAGGATGTAGTGATATATGAACTAAAACCTTCTGATGCGATTGGAGAAAAGGCCTTTGTATAAACAAAATGGGTAATTTTTTAACATTACAAAGGAAAAAGGGGTTTTTGTTATGAATGGCGGAGAGACGTGCTTGGTCTCGAGAGTGCAGTCACTTGATCGGAGATCGAAGTCGGGAGTAGGGAAGAGTGGTAAACACAAAACTTAGGCAGCGATTGGGAAAGGGGAATGGAAAAAACTTTGTAAAAATGAAACATAACAAATTTCCAATTTTACAAGAGGAAAACCCTTTGTGTATATGAGCGGGTAGATGTATGGTAGAGGTGGGCTACAGAATTCGATCACATCGGAGATTGAGAGCGAGGTAATCACAATCGGGAGAATAGAACCTAAGGTGCGATCGGAGGAAATTTTTGATGGGCGGATCGGATAGTGTGTGATTGAGTCAATTAGAGGAAGGAGCGATCGGGTCAAATCATAGGGTGTCACATTGCAATGATCGAGTTTTGGTGCAATCTGATCACGTCGAGTATATTGCGATGCGATCAATCGCGTCGCAAATGCTAACGATTAGCCTTCAATAAACCCACGATTTGGAAGAGTTGCGATTGTGATTACATAAGGGGAAGGGACTTATAATAAAGTTCTACGGGAGTATGGTCGGGGAAGTAGGTTGATATTGCGGTATTAGAGTTTATAATAAAACATTCAGCAATGTTCTTATAAATTTTGAATGAAGTATGGAGGAAGTGGTTTATATTTAAGTAATTCGTATATAAAGTGATTTATAATGTGAATCTATAATGGAAAAAGGGGGAAAAGGGGTTTTAAAGGATAAAACTTTGATAAACAAAGTTTAAAGGGAAAAATGGGAAATAGAGAGGGGTATATGAGGGTATGAGGCTTTTACTTCACTTAGGAATATAATTCACTCCGAAGTCATTTTTGAGAGTGTAATTTATCTTGTTGGAAAGCTCTTTTCGGGCTCTTACGATGGATCACTTGGAGGATGATTTGACGTTGAACATCTTTGCAACGGAAAATTCTCTGACGGGGACATCACTTTGTGGAGATATGACCGAATAGTAGTAGAAGGCAATGACTAGGCTTGACACTAACAAAGCTGGAGGCTTCAAGGATGATGTGTATTAGAAATGCATTCCTTGAAGGCTGAAACATTAGCCTGTTTTCTTGTCAAAAGCGACGTTATGGGGAGTATGGTGGCTCCATGGGGATGGCTTCTTCTTGAAGATTAAATTAAGGATAATATTTGAATTATGAGCCGGATGCAGTACTTGACTCATTATTTTCTATCTTTGATCAGCTGCCACAAATCATGAAGACATCACATCGGCGGTAAAATTTCTCCCTATAACCTTCCTTTTACACTATAGTCCTAACATTTTTTCATACAGGTGCATTTGGACTTATGGTCCCCTTTTCATCATCAATTTTTACAAACAGGAAAATAGATCTATTCTACTGCTACCCTTATTACTTCATGAGACCAGATTAGACTATTGGCTTCATAGCTTCTCTACCTAATCTAATATCTGCTAGGATTAAATTGTCTAGCAGATTTCTTCTCTACATTCTAAGACAGAAATTGAAAAACAATCAAGCCAGATTATTTGCTGGCTTCTTTGGACTTTGCGAAATTAAAACAACTAACTATATTCTCACGGAGTTGAGCTTTATTGAGCTTTTCCTACCTACCCCTACTCTAGCTGAAATCTTTGATGCTCTAGGTGATACAATAATGTCACAGTTAGTCAAGTAATAGAAAAAGGGGAAGAAGGCGGCCTCATCGAATCGCGTGGGGTCACTGCATGTGGATCTTAAAAACGGAGCCTGCTTGATGGTGACCAGATTACGTGTATTTGGCTCTACTTGAGATTGATGCTTGAGAATTTGGGCTTGATGGGGGCCTCACGTGTATTCGCCATAGGATCAAATCAACACATGATATAAACTTTCTTCTTAGGTGTTAGAGTCTCATTTTGCAGCACTCCTCGATGATCAAACATTGCTCTCAGTGTTTAAGTGTCAGTTAAATTTGTCATTTCAAAGTCTTATAAAATTTGATCCTTAGTGTAAATAGGTCTAGGTGGTTTACTCTTTAAATTGTCCAAATGTCGGTCCATGTCACCATTCAGTGATGTACCATCATTCAGAGGAGTTTTACATCATGTGTCCGGGTCCGTTGGGTCATTTTACACCTCGTTCATGCTTCGGTTGTGCCCTTGGTAAGTCCATTTCCCTCTCCCCAGGGTTTGGAGGTAATTTCTCTTGGATGGTCAAATCATCGAGAAAACTTGTATCGATGTTCACACACCTTCCTAATAATAATATGCCTTATTAAACACTTCCCTCTTGGAATCCCTCAGTCTGTTTCAGCCTAGTTTCTTGCCTGACTTGGCAATTTTCTAGGGCAGAGCTGTGTTTTGCCCTTTTGGACCCCTTCCCCTCCTCCAATCTCTTGTGATTCTACTTTCCCCTGCTTCCTAACATCCTCCTACTTCCCAAAATTTCCCAAAATTTAGAAAGCCCTTTATCCCCCTTCATTTCGCTTCATTTCGACAAAATCCCTTGTTTCACACATCGGGATAAGTGTTACTCAAAGATGTTTTAGAGCAATCGAAAAGATGAATTTTGGAACACTGAGAGATTTTTGTCCAAAACATGCCAAGGAAGAAAAATATTCACTTTACCTGAGTGTCATGGTTTTAGAGAAAAGTCAAAAATACCGTTGCCCAAAGAGAATTGATGCACCTGGCAGGAGTAGTGTTGGGAAATTTGATTTTTGACAAGGTAAATGAAATCAAATTGCATAATTCCATTTGTGTTGGAAATTGGGCTCGAGGCTTTCCAACGAGCTATCACACACTCAATTTGGACAGGAAGGCCTCAAGCTTCTGCCAAAAATGATACATGTGTGAAGGCATGCGACCCACTTGAAGTGGATGCGGCCCACTTGAGGTGGATGCGACCACTTGAGGGAAATGCGACCCTTGGGGGAGACTTAGGAAATTGCGTTTGGCGCCCCGGTTTGATCCGAGATCAACTCGGTACCTTCAAAACGAGGTTTTTATCATCGCCCAATGGATTTTTAATGTAGTTGGGATGTCATTGGTGTTGAAGAAACTAACCATGCTTGGAGAAAATGCGTGTAAACCCTACATTCACCATGCACAAGCATTTCCTCAAAGTTTTTAAATTGTATGGGCCAGGTTGTGAAGAATTTGGAAGCTTTTGAATGGTTCACACCCCTAGCGCACATTGTATATGTGACCTTCACGCCCTGATCATACGTTTTATCATTGCCATCATACCCTTTCATGTTTTGCACAATGTTCATGTTGGCTTGTGTTTAAACTCCATCACTATATCATTGTTGTTATCATCATTTGACTACCCTTTGTCATGTTTATTTTGTCCTTCATATAGGGTCTTTGCAAATATGGTCCTATTCTCACATTATATAAGCCCTACAATCCTTTGTGATTTTGGCATAGTAAGTTATTCTTGTTGCATTTTAGGTATCATTGTCAAACTTACTTGTGATCGAAGCAGTGATAGTTATTATGCCATTAAATGACCATTCTCATGATGATTTTGTTTTTCTTTGATACTTGGGTACATGTGTGACATTCATTGGGTTTTGAACAAACATTAATACTTTGCCTTCTTTTGCACCTATGAGCATCCATATTGCAAATATCTTGTTCAAGCCATGTCGAAGACGGATTCGGTTATGAGCAAGGATATGAGCGGGACGGTGACTCAGCTTGTTGAGGTTGATGTCTTGAATGGAGCATAGCGGTGCGCCGGTAGTGTGCTTTATATTAGAGCCCTGAGCTTTGTTTGCGGCATCACGGCGGAGTACTATCTCCACTAGAGGTGGAAGGGGTCTCGTTGACTTCATCGACGTGCGGTGCTATCTCCACATGGCGTGGAAGGGGTCTCGCCCCTTCTTCATCGAGCGTAGGTACATTCACAAGATCATGATAGAGACAAAGACATGCTTCTTCACATGAAGGACATTGTGGGCTTGCATGCATGTACGCAAGCGAAAATGAAGATTACGAAGGAGGTTGCGCGAAGCACTAAGACGGCGGAAAAGGCCTAATCCCGCAGTTTTAGCCGAAACTCGTGGCCCGGAGCAAGATACATGATGAAGGACCTGCTCCAAATTTGAGCAAATTTGGAGAAAATTTTGTCATTTTGAGATTTTTGGGTCAAAAAAAACGGAGTTTTCGGTTAAGTGGGTCTCGCACTCTTATATCACTTTTTTGGGACACTGTGGAGGAAATTTCTGCATTTTTGGATTTTTAATGGTTAGTTATGCATCCTCGGACATTACCTAAGCATTTCATCCAGATCTGGATAGTCAAAGGCTCAAAAACACCATAGAAAACCACACTAACATACCTTTTGCACCAAAAAGCGAGAAGTATACAGGAGAAAGAAGTTGTGGAGAGTGGAAATGAGCTCCAAATTGAGGAAATTCCACTTGGGTTGGATAGTCAACATCCAGGAAACTTGGCAGTATCCATGAGCTCAATTTGGATGCCAGGGAGAAGTACTTAAAATCAATTTGAAAGTCAGCCAGACTAACATGTTTTGAGCCTTGAAGACCCCTTAAATTTTTTGGCTGAATTTTCAACTTCTGACTCGAGATTTTCAGCCGGATTTGGACCAGTTTTGCTTGTGGATGAGATTTTGGGTTTTTTCATGATGTAAATTTATGTTTGGCATGTAACTTTGGTTCATTTTTACCTATTCTAGAAGATTCACTCTCGAAAAAGTGAAAATCATGTAAATGAATCGGTTCCACTCTTTTAGAGGCAAGTTGGTAGGTTGCCCTGGGTGTAGTTCCATGAATAGAATTGGTTGAAACTGATCCATGAAGAGGGAATTCGACCACAGGAATTGAGTAAGGTATTCAGAGTGATCTATATATTGTAATTTCTCATTCTACAAGTTGGACTCTTGGGAGACTTTGATATCATTGTACATATTATTTTATATTTTGGGTGAGGAAAGTCGAGAGGTTTTGCGGCACTTGTTGGGATCCTTGTGGTGTTCACATTCTTGATGGTGTTTCCTCTTTGTTCTTGTAAGTTTCTTCATGTTTAAATGTATGCCATCCTTTCATATGCTTTTGAATTAAATTGAATGATGAATAAGGTTAGATCCATTGTTTACGATTAGCCGGCCTTTGAATTCGGTTAGTTCTATATGTTTTCAAAGCTTGTTTGGAAAGTCCAAGTTCTTCTTTGCCCTCTTCGGCTCCTGCGTCGGTCACTAATGCAGTCATATCTCCAATCAAAAGCATCAAGACATTCACCTACCTGTGGCTTGAAATGCGCAAAGTCGACCTTATCCGGACCCAAAATTTGTTTTCCCATTTCTCCGGCAAAATAAAAATCGAGACATGCCTATCTCTTTACTAGCCTAAAATCGGTTCTATCTCCGTAAGTCATCTCATACCCCATTGCTCATTTCTGAGATTGACGGAGAGAGCCCTCTCTTGTCCTGTGGGTATCAGTTGGCGTGGTTTGATGTGGCCTTGAGTTTTTCATTTCGACGGGGGTAGATTTGAGGCGCCCCAACAGTGGCGACCATGCGGGAAGATGGTTCTTTGTTGATGTGACGGTCGATTTGTAGATTGTCTTACTCCGGTCTGAGGGGATAACAAAGTTGCGGATACGTCTTGATGGGTGGACGACGGTCGGACACATATGAAGGCTGAAACATTCACTGGCGACTCCCGGCTCGATCGAGAGATTCCGATTAACTCGGCCCCGATCTACTCATGCAATGGTAGGGTATGTAGCCAAACCCTTCCTTTGTGAAGGCGTAAAGAGGAGTTAGAGATGGAGTTAGCGGTGCAGAATTAATGAAGAATTTTTTAATGTCTTGCTTCAATGTTTGAAATCTCTGAGAAGTTTCCTCTTGAAACTAAAACTAGGTTACATGAGTTAATTATTGAAAGAATTGAGGAAAAGGGGAGGTCGGTGTTTAGATGAGCGAGATCCGGTCATATGATTTCCAAGACCTAAAAAAGTTCTTGGGAAATCCTTTCTCTACATCGAAACAAGAAATAATAGACTTGCCTACGGATGTTTGCATTGACGATTGATAACGGTTACAGGTATGTATTGCGAGAGTTGGGGCGATAGCAGTACGCTTTCGCGATCCAATGGCAGCATACATGGAAACGTTTTTCGGTTGATTGATAGATCGGAGTTGTCTTTACTAGTGACTGTTGTTCGTGCATGAAGGTGCCGGCAATTGCATACGTGATGCGGATTTGAAGCATTCTCAAGCGGCATCGAGTTTGCAGTTTCAGCAGATGGTTGATACGGCATTTTGGTATTACACGATCTACGATACCTACAGTGAAATAGGGTGAATTTTGCTCATGTCAGCATTCGTGACATTTTGTTCAGGTTATTCTGCCGGTTCTAGTTTGAGGTTTTCCAAGTCGAGTTTTTCAAATCATTCGGTCCGGTTTATCATGATTCCTGTGATGGATGGAGGCCTTTGTCTGTCTTCCAAGAATCTGCCGGTTCTTGGCAGCTCAAAGAAATGGCTGGTATATCCCATTGGAGCCAATGTTAGACTTCCGTCTTGTCGAGTGTTCCATCAAGTCAAATTCACCAAAATTCATCCCTCGTCATTTCTAGGTCATTTGGGTAAAGAATTCATGCTAACACACTTGAATTATTTTGTGCTTATGCGAGGCATCTCAGAAGCATTAAATGTGTTGGGTCTTTCATGGGAACTTAATTTATTAAAATTTTGTAGAAAATGTAGGCTGAACCATAAAGTATTTTGGTGCTTGTTTGTGGTACAATTTTTTATTTTTTCTGAATGGTACACTTAGAGAGAATAGATGGTTGGCGGCATTAATGGCGGATTTGGAAATGATAGCAGGACGTGCTTTGACATTGGAATGATACATCGAGAGACTCTATGGCGAGTTGCACTTATTGAAATTCAAAAGTGATAAAGAAAGAATGTAAGCAATGTTTCCACTTTGTGATGTCACAATTGATTTGGATGAGCATGCAAGTGACATTGAATTGATACTGTTAGGCATTATGGATCTTATTTTGAATCGAAACATAGGTAGTCATTTGTTTGGAATCTTTGAGCCTCAAATTTTTTATACGAACTTTGATGAATCACTAGCAACACCTTTTTGCATTTTTGGGAGTTCGTCATCAAGTCCTCCTAGTGTATCCACATTCCCAATGGGGCTGTTTCTCTTCAAGAGATTGAGAAATCTTGCCCCAGTACTACGATCCCGAGTCTTGAAGGTAGTTTATGTCAAACTCAAGGTTTGTTGGACCTCTCTGATTCGGCGCCCCTTCTATTGATGAGATATTTTCCACTTGCATTAAGTTACTCCGGAGCTAAGGTTATATTATTTCTTGTAGAGCAACTCAAACATTGTACTTTGGATCATGTAAAGGATGATAGCATCTTGTCCCTCGTATCTCATGTTTTGGCTCTAATTTTACATGAAGACAATGCGGCTTAGCCGTGAGTCTTCCTTGATAGTCTTGTTAGTGTTTTATTGGATATCTTGTCGGCGTTTACTGCGAGGTATCAAGTGAGGGCCAGCCCGAGATTTTAAGTATGTGACACCCATGCTACTAGTTCTTGACAATTTTGCCTTTATAGTTGAAGCAAAGAGTGATTAAGTCCCAGGCCCAGTCAAGAAATAGTATGGGCGATATCCAGCCATGTCAAATCTTACAGCTCTAACGGAGCCATGCCCTTCGGGATGCTTTAGCTTACAATCTCACCGATGGGCGACAGGGTAATCCCGCAGTGCGGGGGATGAAACTGCAACGTTTTGGAATGTTTTCACCACCTAAATCACGAGTAATGTTCGTGATGGTGGAGTTTGATGTATAATCCCCTTGCCCCAACGTTTGAATCTCAAGATACCGAGAGGCTAACGGTTACAACAAATCTTCGATGCATTAGGCCGTTTGGCGTTGTTGATCATTGGTGTATCTGATGAGTGGAGAAATTTAGACTAGCACGATTAATATGTCCTTACTACTTTAGAGGAGAATGCGAAAGTAGACGTTGAAATCACGACAAAATAATCGAATGTATAGGAATCAAAAAGAAATGGTCTTGTGCATCGTGATCGGAAAGGCCGTTTTGTTTTTATAAATGGGAAACCCATCCCATCCTTTTGTTGCGATTTACAAAAACTTTAGTGGATAGATTGATGTGCACTCAGGAGTGTGTTAAATTTTGCGCGGAGCGTTGGTTTACTGTCGCCAGGCGCACGGTCTTGCCCGGGAGGCCCAATTGGGACGACCCTTAAACTCAATAGGAAGGATGCGGGGCATTGCCATCAATGGTCCGGGGGTCCATCACGCCCAAGAATGCGAGGATTCGGGTTTGTTATGTCAACGATATTGTGCTTGGCATCTTGATACTAAAGGTCCATCAGGCGTGTGTTTTTTATATTGATATTGATATTCATCATGGTGATGGGATTGAAGAATCCTTCTACACTCTGGTAGTGTGATGACTGTATCTTTTCACAAATTTGGGGAGTACTTTGGTTGAGAATGCGAGGAAGATGGTAATTTGTTTAAGTACTAAATGATCTAAATCTTGCCATTTCCTTAACATGGTCACTTTCTTTCATGTTCATGCAATCATTTTGATTTTCATTTGATATGGTTCAAAGCCATATATGAAGAGCAGAGACGCATTGACTTCATTTTGATCATACTACGGAAAATTTCATACCTTTGCATTGTTTAGAGACATTGATTTCGTCTTGAGAAGCGAATAGGAAATGACAACCAACCTTTGCCACACGATGTGCTCTCATCCTGCTTGCAGACGAAAAGGCTAAACGAGCGGCTTTAACTAGTGTTAAGTGTTTGTATATGATTCTTGCTTTGGTAGATCTTGCTCCCCCTTTCGATTACCAGCTTGTATTTAAAACATTGTTGCTATCGAGAAGAATATTATTTACTGAGGAATGCATCCTCTAAGATTGGCATAGGAAATGGGAAACAAAGTCGCTTGCCTTATGGAATCCAATAAACCCGGATGCGGAGCAGAGAATCATACCAGTGTCAAATGAAAGGGTTTTAAAATTGGATCCTTTCTGGGACGGATATGAATAGGTTTAAACGAGGTCATATAGGAATTAAGTGGGGCTGAGAACTTCCATAGCGGGCGGAGTGAATGTGATCAGTGGGGTTAGTGGTATAGAAATATAACGAAGTGGCATTTCCTGAGTGGCGATCATTCTCTAATTTGGGCATTCGATTCATCTAAAGAACATATGTGGCGACGCCAAACGTGCCCTCGAGACACTTGTCGTGATATTTTGGGAAGGTGGTATAATGGTAATGGAAGTGAATAAAGTATGAGTGCATCTGAATAACTATCCCGACGGAAATCGAGTTGGTTGGTCTATCTTGGGTCTTCATTTCTTGATTTAGAAATTCTAGTTACAAGATCTATCAATTCATTTGTTATCGAGCGAATAAATTGCTTAACTGCTTGCTTTTTAAAATGTTTCTATTACAGTTTTGTTCATGCTCCTTACTTTCATCAATCAGTTATCACCTCTCTCATAGTTTATTTAATGTATTGTAAAAACATTTTATAAGGGAGAGAGAGTTATTTGAGTGAGTAGAAAAACAGAGCTTTATTATTACTTTGACGAGATTTTAATGGAGAAATACGCTCATTTCTAGTTGCTGTGGTGTGGATTTAGCATTTTGTCTTTTCTTATGTTTCATATGTAGCTTGTAATGTTTTACATGTCATTTCATAATCATTCTGTTGAATACCTTTAAGTGAGAAAGGCGGGAATACATTTCTGCTCATGGGAAGTGTTCATTTTCTATATTTCTACGGTTGATAAGGATTCATCACACATTTTGCCTTGACTTCTGGAATCTTGCCATTAGTTTAAATTCAATTTGATTGTTAAACTTCATGCTTATCTGCCTGGAGATAGTATTATTTTCAATTGTCCTGCGCTCTTGTCTTTGCCTCCCCATTGAAAACCACGGCATTTATTAAAACCTCTTTCATATCTTTTTACTAGCCTAAAATCAAGTTTTCCTTCTCAGTGCGTCTAGGCCCTTTTGAAAATTTTCCGCCGAGATAGACACGAGGAGAGGCTCCCTCTCTGTCCTCGTAGGGCTAGCTACGAGGCTAAGGTTGGTTTGATGTTGCCCGAGCCTCGCCTTCTTGGCTGAGGCGATTCGGCTTAGCATAGGAGATTTCCATGGCTGGTAGGTTACTGTCTCCGGCGGCTTCGATCACTGCATCTGCCGGTGGGCCTTCCCCCTGTATCCTCCTCCTTTCTGGTTGAATTATTTTCTTGATAAGCATAAACTAGGAATACCTCTTCTTCCTCTGGATCAAGACAAAGATGTACGTACGAAATAAGGTCTCCTCATCTTCCTTTACCCTGAACTAAGAGGGCTCATTATGACCGACGATCTTGTCCTCTAGAAGAGCGGTAGGTTCCTACGAAACGGAGCGAACTCCATGAAAAAATTAACATATTCTTGAGCGACTGCTGATTACCTTAATCCTTTCGGAATAAGGCTCAGGATATTCATTCTGCTCAATATTTTCTTCACCTTTTTCCTCCTTGTCCCTGTATTTCGAAGAGATGCCAATTTCCATCCTCTTGGCAAGTATAAACGATGTTCGGATATAAATCGGAGAGAATATTCAATGAATCTTCATCTAATATCATGTTTTCAACGCTTTCTCCTTGATGGCATAGATGGCCTACATTGGCTCATCATTTTTCTTGAAGTTGATGGTCGCGATGCTTCATACATGAAGTTGATGGCCACTGCTGGCTTCCGGTTCCCTTTGGAAAAAATCATCATCGGGCAAATAATAATTATAAGCAACATCACCCATCAAATCTTCGGGACTCTCGGCAGTCTTTCTTCACGAGCTGCAAGCTCATCTTCTAGTTCAAAATTATGTTCATCATACATGCTTTGCATGTAATTCATGTCTTGGAGTGATAGGCTTGTTATTTTCAAGGGTGAAGGTGCAGGTGAAGCTACGATCATCATTCCGGTTTCAACCTCATATTCTTCCTCTTCTGTGTTCGGCGGTGTTGGCGGTCTCTATCAATATTTCCGGCTTGTTCTCTAAGAGATGCGCTATTTCCCCTACAGTCTTCTTTGTTCTTTAATCTTTCCTCCCTATAGTTTTTGTTGTATTCGGTAATTGTTGCTTTGTAATGCATTTCCTCCAGGCTCGAAGGGTCTCTTTCCCTTATATGGAATTCCACCTCGGGATCAAAAGAACTAGGATAGTGCGGTAAGTGCCATCCCGAAAGGTGGCTTTATATCTAAAGGTATTGCATCATACTATACCTTATTAAACTTGCAGCTGAAAAATTCTACAACTGTCTCTCTAGGCACGCCTTCTCAAAGTCGATGACTAGGATGAGAAGAGCATTCTTTGGGAGCCGCCCATTTGTCGGAAAACTTGAAAATTGATGAAAGTTTGAAAATGCTAGCACTTTGAGCCTTTGAACCAACTCTTGACACTTCCTTGTAATGACAAGAAAACATTCTAATCATACATCATCTTCTTCTATTTCATACAATTCGAGTAAATCCTCGGAGTTTTGAACATGTTCTTCGGCAGTGGCCTTTATTTTATCCATCGAAAAGAGAGCGTATTTGGTTTATAAGTTATGAAGGAAGGGGTTAGAAGTTAGAGAGCAAAACCGAGAGGCTTATATCTTTCTATGACCTTCGTAGGTGTAGGTGGTGTAACGATGGGCTCATGGGCTGCTTGAAGCTTCTTTAGGGGTGGGAGGGCTAGCAGGCCTTTTGTTTCACCACGTTCTTCACGGGGGTACGGAGTCTGCTCGTGGCACGGGCGGGAGCTTGAGATCTTTCCCATGCTCAATGTAGGTCTCATCTTAGTGCACTTGATCGGACTTGAAGTAGGATAGAACATGAGCTCTGATATAAAAAAACAGAAATGAATTCTTTGCTCCAATCCAACATTATGTTCTACCCTTCTATGAGGTGTTTGGCCATCTTCAAGTTCTTCCTCCAGTGGATTCTTTGAGGATTATGGAGTGTCAAGTCTTGGTGGATGAATTTGACTATTTGAAGTAGGGCTGCCATCCACCATCGGCAATGAGATGCTGGTCCCAAGGAAAAGTGGTCTCTTCCCCGAGTGGAGTTGCCATTATTTTGAGGTTCCATGTTTTGGACGATTGAAATGAATGAGCAACATCTAACCACTTTGGGGCCCTAGGATCCTGGAGCACGGGAGAGGATCTCTCAAAATAAACAAAAGAAAGATATATCTTTGAAAGCTCAAGCAAGATGTTAGGCTAGGTATGAAGGAAGCCACAAGGGGGGTTTAAAATGATTTGGTTGGTTGGTTGCTGGGTTGGTCATGAGATCATAGGCGAAATGTCGAAGAAAGGAACAAGAGTAGAAGGATGTTTGACGAGAATAGGTACGAGAAAGTGCCATCCATTGGGCTATGGAGTCATGAAAGGTGATTACATGTAACAACTAGCCAAAGCTTTCGAAGGAAAGTCATCTAATGCAAGATATTTTAAGATTAGATGGTGGGATGGAACATTAAGGAAGACGAGTTAGGAAAGAAACCAATTTTATTCTGTCTATAGATCGGTCGGAGGTCATTTAACTCTAGACTGCTTGGACATACTCATAGGAAACTTCGAGAAGGACAAAGGAAGCTTATAGATACGACCGAGTCATTTAACTCCGGATAAACTTTAGCACTGCTCCAGAGGAAAACATAGATAAGTTTGAAAACGAGCGAGAGTGCAGATCGAGAGGAGGACTTTGAACCTTCAATGCTTTGACACCAACAAGAATATCAGCAAAACTCTAATTCATACATCGTACTTGTATAGGAACCACTACCTTGAATTAAATTCGTGAATTTACTCTTAGATTCACTATCAGCATAAGAAATTAAGAGCGAGGAGAGAAGAAACATAGGGTACCTATGAGGAGTAAATCCTATGCGAATATTACGATGCAAGCACAGAAGACTTGATGAACAACATGAAAATGTAAATAAACAATGTTAGAAAACATCACCAATAGTAATAGACTAGGATACTATAAATATTCTTGATTAAATTGATGCAAAACCCGATCCCGCACACGAGCCCAATAGCTGATTACAATCCAAACTTTCTCCTCGACCTACTACAAAACAACTACTGCTAATCTCTCCCAGAACTATTCTAATAGTCAAAAGCTGAAATCCCTCCCCAACCTGTGATGCTTGTTAAACATAGTATCTTGATATGTTCTCGGGATTTCATATAGGAGAATGGATAATAGCGGGAGTAGATACAAATTAAATGAGTCAATTAAGGTAGAGTGGTGGAGAGGCCCGAGCCCCACTGCAGCAATGGCGTTGTCTTGTACTCATCGTCTGTTTGAATATCTCTCACGAATTCAGAGATTGTCCTCCGATGTGCTCTTTGTAGTCCTCTCTGGTACATCTAGAAGCCAGTGGTAGTTGAGTCCGGCTTCCTCACTAACTCAATAACTATAGTCTGACTGACGGTCGTAAGAGCTTACTGTCGGTGCAGTGCTCATTGCAGGCCGAGGAGACATGGAAATCTTTGTGATCTACGGAAAATATTCTCGCGGCATTAACGAGAGATATGGCTTATTGCGTGTGCATTTTCTTCAAACTACGCCTTGATTCCTATGACCCCTTGCCGAGTTTTCAAACCTCGGACTTTTAGACTTTCCATTTGTCGTTGAAGAAAATTGCCTTTAGTGAAGGGGAAAAATAGTGAATAGGAAGGAAGGGAGAGGAGTGGAACACGTAAATCACAATTGGAATCGAGTGGAGGAGGGATATGATATAAACATTAATTGAAATCGCCAATCGGAGCGAGAGCGAAGCGGAGTGATATATGAAATAAAACCTTAGATGCGATTGGAGAAAAGGCCTATGTATAAACAAAACGGAGTAATTTTTTAACATTACACCACAAGGAAAAAGGGGTTTGTTATGAATGGAAGAGGCATTAAATGGTGGGGCTAGGGGTATGAATGTAATCGAAAATTGGAGTCGGGGAGTAGAGCGAGTGGTAAACAAAAAACTCGATGCGATTGGGAAAGGGAATAGAAAACCTTTGTAAAGTAAAACATAAAATTTCAATTTACAAAGGGAAAAACCCTTTATTATATGAACGGGTGGATGTATGGTACGGTGGGCTAGGGGTCAATCGCATCGAGAGATCGGGATGAGGTAATCGCGATCGGGAGAATAGAACCTGCGGTGCGATCGGAGGGGGAACTTGCGATCGGAGTAGATCAGGGGATGGCAGTCGGGTCAATTGGAGGGAAGAGAGCGATGGTCAATTGGAAGATTGTGCGATTACGGTCGTCGGACTTTGAATTAACGTCAATTCGTCGAGTATATTGTGATGCGATCAATGTCATAAATACTATATTAGCAGTTCAAATAAACCAATGATTTGGAAAGGTTACGTTGCGATTACATAAGGGGCAAGGGACTTATAATAAAGTTCTAGCAGACATAGTGAAGTAGTTGATGTTGCCGATCAATGGGGTTTATAATAAAACATTAAATGTTTATTGTAAGATTTTGAATGAAGTATGGAGGAAGTGGTTTATATTTAAATCGCATTCATATATAAAAGTTATTTATAATGCGAATCTATAATCGGAAAGGGGAAAAGGGGTTTTTTTAAAGGATAAGAAAGAAAACTTTGATAAAATAAGTAAAAAGGGAAAGAGTGGAAATGAGTAGATTATACTAGAGGTATGAACTTACTTCCCTTGAGCATATAATTCACTCAATGAATTGATTTTGATGTAGTATAAGTTGGAAAGATCTCTTTTGAATCTTCCTGATGGATCCGTTGGAGGATGATTTGTATTTGACATGGAAGAATTGTCTAAGTCAAAGGGACATCACTTTGTGGAGATAACGACCACGAATAGTAGTAGAAATGATGACTAGGCCAAACACTAACGAAGGCACAAGGAGGCTTCAAGGATGATGTGTTTTAGGAAATGCATTCCTTGAAGGCTCCACTTTATTTTAGCCCCCACATTTTCTTGTCAAAATTTATGAGGGCTAACACACTACATATATACAAAACGGTGAGCTTGAGGAGGTGGGTCATATTTGGCCCCCTTTGAAATTCTTGACAGAAGAATTTTGGGGGCTATGTCATTTTGGAGACCTTCAAGGAATGCATCTCCCCTGAAGACACATCATCCTTGAGGTCTCTCTGTGCTTTGCCTTATACAAGTTTCCTCACGAGGCCCTTCCCCCCCACAAGGCTCGTACTTACCCTCGTACCGCAAAACGTCCTCTTTCCCCTTTTTCCTCCTTCTGTCAAAGTGCCTTCGTTCCCCTCTATCTCCCCTATCAACCCTCTAAACCCCTCCAAAATCCCCTTTGATTCTTACCCTTACCCTTGTTTCACCGAATTCCCCCTCCATCTCCCTATTGTTACCCTCCTTAGGCCTCAAAATACATTAAAAATGGGTTAAAAACCCACTTCAGACCTTATAATAGGCCTAAGCCCCCTTCCTCGTAGCCCCGCCCCTCTTCTTCCATGCGTCCCGTTGCCATGACCGAAGCACTTACCCCTGAGGAGTTTTCCTCTATCCGTAGGGTCAAACAATGGTACCCCCCACAGTTGACTCCTCGGGATGTGTGAAGACCTAATCTAACGACCGTCATTCACTGCGGGGGGTCACTCCAACAGCCTCGGGTCCATACACGTTGGCCCTCACAGTCCATCTCCACCATCCATTTAAATCCGTAGATTGACGGTGCGGAGCCCATCCGCCCTGTGGTCCCCGCTGCACTGTTCATAAACCACGTTGTTTTCATCGCACCACCTTTGGGCGGTAGGCGGTTTTTCTCCGACGCCCAGCGATTCCATTCAGCTGCCGACGCATGTCTTCTGTATGATGGCAAAACCGCCCATCCCCCGCGCATTATCTTTCGACCAAGATCGCTGAGAAGAATCATTGTTGACCGTCAGATCTCGAGCGCCTCATCCAACGGTCGTCACTTGCTCGAGTTGCGCATGCGGTAATCTATGTTTTGGCCCGCCGTCCGTCATCCTCCACCGTTGATCTCCGCCACGATCGACGGTCCACATTCATTCGCCCACCATTGACTTTTCCACTGTCTCCCGGTCTCGCCACATCATCTACACGTGTGCCCACCATACAATCTCCCCGTCCATTCATATTTATTCGTCCAAAAGGGCCATTTTCAATGTTTTTCGTTGAATTTCATTTTTTCCGCCTGCGACTACATTCCGCCACCTTTCTCCACACCATGAATATTTCACCGTAACCCCGCATCATTCTGCCATGTCACCAATCTACACGTCCATTCTCATCATCTCGCTGCATCCATCACCCCCCATCCATTGTTTTCTTCACAACTTTCATGTTTTGCAGGGTTGCAAATGGTTAATGACCGCCATGATGCATGATCTCTGTTACAACGACAGGGGGATCGATGAGGATCATGTGTAGAGGCTGTATTCAGGGCATGATGTTATAGGAAATGTCTGGAGGGGTGTTTGTGCCATAAATTCATCAAAGGACAGAGTTTAAACTCTACCAACCCTCTAGCGCCATTGAAGCTCGAAATTCACAGACAGAGGCAGTACGGGAACAATAGAGAGCTCGAGGCAAGAAGTAGAAGATGTTTGAGCTTCTGCAGGGATTTTTAGAAGGAAAAAGGTACAGATTTGAAGACCTCGAGGATCGAACAGGAGATCCAAGGCACAAAGATATTATATTATCAGGGTTTCCGTATCAGCAGAGTGTTCTTCCATGAAAGGACATGGTACACATCATCTTTTCAGTCTACATTGTGCCCAAAGGAAGATTTACGCCCTTTCAGCAGTCCTATACCATCAAGAAGCATTTGTTACATGGTATGGAGACCCTAGCATCATTATTTCTCCAGTTTTTCCAGTCAACAAAGAATGGCATTAATACTGAAGCTAGAATGCCAGAAGTAAATGCACAGATTTAAAGCAGAATGGGTTGCGGTTTTCCTCCTCTTCTAAGCATTAATTCTTCATTTAATTCTTCACCTACCTCTTTGGCTCTATTTCTCCTATAAGAATCTAGAAGAACATTTTGTAAAAGGTGGTTGTTTAGTTGTTCGGCTGTTGCTGTTAGAGGGATTCAGTTTGACTGTTAGAACAATCTTGGGAGGGAGTTACAGAGTAGTTGTATGTAATAGGCTGGGAGGAGAAATTTTGGATTGTATTAGCCATTGGGCTTATTGTACATGACTGGTTTTGCATCTATTAATCAAAGCACATTTCACAGGATCCTGGTCTATTGCTATTGGTGATGTTTTTCCTAACTCTGTTTATTACATTTTCATACTGTTTCATGTTCTTCCGATAGGCAACAGAAATATAACATAGGATTCACCCTTGTTAGGTACCCTATGTTCCTGATCTCCCTACCTTTAATGTTTTCCGCTTTATGTGTTATCTAAGAGTGAATTCATGTGGTTTAACCAATGCAGCGGATGTTATTGCCTGCTGGCTGATGTATGAACTTGGGGGTTTGCTGCTTGGATGTTTCTTTGTCAAATTTATCTCTGCTTTTTCCCTTGGAGTTGCTAAAGCTGACATGGAGTTAAATGACCTCTGGTCCGATCTACAAGCAGCCCCTTAGTCCCTCTTTGAGAGCTGCCTTAGAGTATGTCCAAGCAAGTCTGGAGTTAAATGACCTCTGACCCGATCTATAGAAAGAAATTGGGTTGCTTTCCTTCTTTCACCTTCAGTCCTTAATGTTCCATCTCATCATCTATCTAAAATATCCTTTGGTGTAGATGACTTGCCCTGTGGAAGCCTTGGCTAGTTGTTGCATGTAATTTCCTTTCATGACTCCATAGCCCAATGGATGACACTTTCTTGGCCTATCCCCTTTGCTGAAATATCCTGCTGCCTTGTTCCTTTTCTCCCATTACTTTCTCAGTCTATGATCTCATGACCAACCCAACAACCAACCAACCAAATCATTTAAAACCCCCCATTGTGCTTCATAACTAGCCTAATATCTCAATTTGAGCTCTCAAATACACATCATTCTTTGCTTTAATGGAGAGATCCCTCTCTAGGTCCAGGAGGGCTAGATCCTAGGGCCCAAAAGTGGTTCTAATGTTGTCTCATCTTTTGGTCTTGCTAATCTGGCAAAAACATGGGAACCCCAACATAATGGCGACTCCGCTGGGGACTTTGAGTGCATTACATTTTGAACATCCCTAGGCATTCAAAACCTTCAATCTCTGGTTAGGTTGGCAGTTAGTCACACCCCTTCTCAGACAGCCTCAGTGTCATTTGTTGTGTTCTCTTGTACTCTTAGATAGATCCTGGACAGGGCCAGGTAGCCTCCGGATCTCACCCTCTTCGGAGGTGACATATCTGGTAAATGCCCTCCCAGTCAATCTCTGGTAGAGTTTGTTGTGTTCTGAGGTTATCCTTGAAAAGTGATAATGCCTAACCACTGTGGTGGATAGTAAGTTTTAAATCATCCACCTGGCGACTCCACACTCCCTATAATCCAAAGACCAAATGACTCCACTAGTGAAGGACACTGAACTGGTTGAGAAGAAGCAGTAGCCTTCTTTGCAAAAGCATGAATCTAAACATGGACAGGGATAAAAAGTATGATACTTTGTATGATCAATTATGTGAACTAACAAAAACATTTGGTAAAGTGCTGGAGATGTATATGGCTAATCTGAATGCAAATGAGGATTATTTAGAACATCCCGTGCATCTCCCAGAGCAAGAACAAACTCAAGACCAAGACGATGAGCAAGACATGTATGATGCTCCAGAATCTGTAGAAGATGAAGAGGAAGATGATCAGGAACTGCCTGATTTCGTTACGCTGAAAAGAGAATATCGGGACCTAATGGAAAAGGCTAATGGGGAACGCTGCCTTGAGGAAACAAGAGACCACATAGAGGAGGCAGAACTTGATGTGGAAGAAGAGTCTCAAGAGAACATCCCGCCTCCCAGTCAGCTAACACATGAAAAATAGGACTGCTGCTCTTTTGTCCATGATGAGAGGAAAACCCCTCCTTTGACAGAAGAAGAGATTGATCATATATTAAACCAACAGTCCACCCCAGAAATCTTCTATATAACACACACTCTTGCTCACTCATCTTATGAGTTTGATGATTCAGATTCGGAAGACTCCTCTGTGGATCAGAATGAAGAAAGACCTGCTGAGAGTCCGATAGGTATGGTGGATGAAATTGCTTACTCTTATGATTTTCCTTTTTATGATCTGTTTGATGATGAGTGTTTTCAAAGGGAAGCCGATCTTGCAGGACCAACATCCTTAGATTCATGGGAAGAGGATCAGAGCCAGCAATTTCAGAGAAGTAATAAAACTAGTCAGCCTATCTATGATACTGATGGGGAGAGCTATGATAATATAATAGTAGATGAAGATTCTTTGAATCTTCAGTATGCTCTACTACAGATCATTAGTGACACTGGAAACCAGCAGCCTTTCCTTTCAGAAGATGAGCAGGAAAGCAAAGAAGAGATTTTTGAGCAGGTTGAGAGCAAAGAGCCTTCTCTTGAAAAAGAGGAAGAAAAGGAATATGCCCCTGCTCAAGAATGCATGAATCTTTCCATTGAGCTCAGCCCACCAGATCATAATATATCAAAGCTCTAGGAGGAAACAGCTACAGTCTATGATGATTCCTCTAGTTCATAAAGTGAAGTAGATGAGGGAGATTCTCTTTCTTGATCCAGTGGAAGAAGAAGAGATCCTGGTCGAAGCTAGCCTGTCAAATATTCATAGCCAGGTATCTTTTCATGATCCTTATGCACATTTCCTGCATACATTTGAAGAAGGATCAAGGGTCTTGTTGAGCAGCATGTTGCAGATAGAAGGAAAATTTTTCAAGGCTGCTTTTATCGAACAAAAAGAGTGGGATCTGCCCTGCGTATCCAACATGCTCATGGAGTTGAGTAAGAAGGACTAGCCGTGGGATCATTTGATGGACTGGTTACATTGGAAGACAACGTTTGTAAGCTAGAATTGTAAATATTTCAGTAGAGTAGGGTAGGTAGGAAAAGCTCAATAAAGCTCAGTCTATGAGCATGTAGATTAGTTGTTTCAATTTCTGTCTTAGAATGTAGAGAAGAAACCTGCTAGACAGTATAATCCTAGTAGGTAGTAGTGTAGGTAGAGAAACATGTGAGACCATCAGTCTAATCTGGTCTCATGGAGTAATAAGGGTAGATATAGAATAGGTTTATTTTCCATTGTAAAAATAAAATGATGTAAGGGGTTTGCTGGCTCAAATGCACCCTATAGAAGAAAAAATGTTAGGATTGTAGTGAGGGTAGGAAGACTGGTTGGGAAAAATGTTTCTGTCGATGTAACATAGTCATATTGTGGTAGCTGATCAAAGAAAGGGATGTGCCAAGCAGCAGGCAACTGGCCTACTCCAAATATCATTTCTGGTTTCTTGCCTCCTTCAAGAAGAAGCCATCCCCATGTGGAGCCATTGTTAGCCCCCTTATGAAATTCTTGACAAGCAAGCTGGGGGCTATGTCATTTTGGAGACCTTCAAGGAATGCATCTCCCCTGAAGACACATCATCCTTGAGGTCTCTCTTTTTTTTGCCTTATACAAGTTCCCCTTACTGGTTCCTTCCCCCAAGGCCTGCATTTACCCCTTGTACCCCTGCAAAATGCCCCTTTTTCCCCTTTTTCCTCCTTCTGTCAAAGTGCCTTCATTCCCCTCTATCTCCCCTATCAACCCTCTAAAACCCTCCAAAATCCCCTTTGATTCTTACCCTTACCCTTGTTTCACCGAATTCCCCCTCCATCTCCTTATCGTTACCCTCCTTAGGCCTCAAAATACATTAAAAATGGGTTAAAAACCTACTTCGGACCTTATAATAGGCCTAAGCCCCCTTCGCCGTAGCCCCGCCCCTTTTCTTCCATGCATCCCGACGCTGTGACCGAAGCGCTTACCCCTGCGGAGGTTTCCTCTATCTGTAGGGTCAAACCATGGTACCCCCCGTAGTTGACTCCTCGGGATGTGTGAAGACCTAATCTAACGGCCGTCATTCACTACGGGGGGTCACTCCAACAGCCTCGGGTCCATACACCTTGGCCCCCGTAGTCCATCTCCACCATCCATTTAAATCCGCAGATCGATGGTGCGGAGCCCATCCGCCCTGTGGTCCCCGCCGCACTGTTCATAAACCACGTTGTTTTCATCGCACCGCCTTTGGGCGGTAGGTGGTTTTTCTCCGATGCCCAGAGATTCCATTCAACTGCTGACACGTGTCTTCTGTACGATGGAGAAACCACCCATCCCCCGTGCATTATCTTTCGACCACGGTCGCTGAGCAAAATCGTTGTTGACTGTTAGATCTCGAGTGCCTCATCCAACGGTCGTCATTCGCCCGAGTTGCGCACGCGATAACCTATGTTTTGGCCCGCCGTCCGTCATCCTCCACCATTGATCTCCGCCACGATCGATGATCCAGATTAGTTTGCCCGCCGTTGACTTTTCCACTGTCTCCCGGTCCTGCCACGTCATCTCCACGTGTGCCCACCGTACAATCTCCCCGTCCATTCATATTTATTCGTCCAAAAGGGCCATTTTCAATGTTTTTCATTGAATTTCATTTTTTTCGCTTGCGACTGCATTCCGCCACCTTTCTCCACACCATGAATATTTCACCATAACCCGCATCATTCCACCATGTCACCAATCTGCATGTCCATTCTCATCATCCTGCTGCATCCATCACCCTCCATCCATTGTTTTCTTCATAGCTTTCATGTTTTGCAGGGTTGAAAATGGTTAATGACCACCATGATGTGTGATCTCTGTTACAATGACAGGGGGATCGATGAGGATCATGTGCAGAGGCTGTATTTAGGGCCTGATGTTATAGGAAATGTCTGGAGGGGTGTTTGCGCCATAAATTCATCAAAGGACAGAGTTTAAACTCTACCAACCCTCTGGCGCCATTGAAGCTCAAAATTCACAGACAGAGGGAGTACGGGAATAGCAGAGAGCTCGAGGCAAGAAATAGAAGATTTTTGAGCTTCCGCAGGGATTTTTAGAAGGCAAAAGTTACAGATTTTAAGACCCCTAGGATCGAATAGGAGATCCAATGCACAGAGATATTATATTATCAGGGTTTCCGTATCAGCAGAGCGTTCTTCCATGAAAGGACGCGGTACACATCATCTTTTCAGTCTACATTGTGCCCAAAGGAATATTTACGCCCTTTCAGCAGTCCTATACCATCAAGAAGCATTTGTTACACGGTATGGAGACCCTAGCATCATTATTTCTCCAGTTTGTCCAGTCAACAAAGAATGGAATTAATACTGCAGCCAGAATGCCAGAAGTAAATGCACAGATTTAAAGCAAAATGGGTTGCGGTTTTCCTCCTCTTCTGAGCATTAATTATTCATTTAATTCTTCACCTACCTCTCCTGCTCTGTTTCTCCTATAAGAATCTAGTAGAACATTTTGTAAAAGGTGGTTGTTCAGTTGTTCGGCTATTGCTGTTAGAGGGATTCAGTTTGACTGTTAGAACAGTCTTGGGAGGGAGTTACTGAGTAGTTGTATGTAATAGGCTGGGAGGAGAAAGTTTGGATTGTATTAGCCATTGGGCTTATTGTACATGACTAGTTTTGCATCTATTAATCAAAGCACATTTCACAGGATCCTGTTCTATTGCTATTGGTGATGTTTTTCCTAACTCTGTTTATTACATTTTCATACTGTTTCATGTTCTTCCGGTAGGCAACAGAAATATAACATAGGATTCACCCTTGTTAGGTGCCCTATGTTCCTACTCTCCCTACCTTTAATGTTTTCCACTTTATGTGTTATCTAAGAGTGAATTCATGTGGTTTAACTAGTGCAGCGGATGTTATTGCCTGCTGGTTGATGTATGAACTTGGGGGTTTGCTGCTTGGATGTTTCTTTGTCAAATTTATCTCTGCTTTTTCCCTTGGAGTTGCTAAAGCTGACCTGGAGTTAAATGACCTCTGGTCCGATCTAAAATCAGCCCCTGAGTCCCTCTTTGAGAGCTGCCTTAGAGTATGTCCAAGCAGGTCTAGAGTTAAATGACCTCTGAACTGATCTATAGACAGAAATTGGGTTGCTTTCCTTATTTCACCTTCAGTCCTTAATGTTCCATCCCATCATCTATCTAAAAGATCATTTGGTGTAGATGACTTGCCCTATGGAAGCCTTGGCTAGTTGTTGCATGTAATTTTCTTTCATGACTCCATAGCCCAATGGATGACACTTTCTTGGCCTATCCCCTTCGCTGAAATATCCTGCTGCCTTGTTCCTTTTCTCCCATTACTTTCTCAGTCTATGATCTCATGACCAACCCAGCAACCAACCAACCAAATCATTTAAAACCCCCCATTGTGCTTCATAACTAGCCTAATATCTCAATTTGAGCTCTCAAAGACATATCATTCTTTGCTTCTATTTGGAGAGATCCTCTCACAGGGTCAGAGGGCTAGATCCTAGGGCCCAAAGTGGATCTTATGTTGTCTCATCTTTTGGTCTTGCCAATCTAGCCAAAACATGGGAACCCCAACAAGATAGACTTGGAATTTAACAAATAATGAGCTTTCGGATTTATGTTTATTGAGAGTCAGCTTGTCAGCAGAGACTTCCCTAGATGCCCAATCTTAAGAAAAATTTCCTTACACTTAGGTAAGACAGCAGATCAATAGAGATTTAAGACATTAGATCCTTGAGCTTGAGAATGTCATTTTATAAACCCCGAGCTTGCACAAGATGCAGCCCATGCGGATTAATCCATGAAGGCTATCAACCATAAAATGCAAGAAACAAAGTAAGCGAGTTTAGAGACAATTCACCATAGATCCGAAGAACATCAAAATTTGTAACCCCAAAGTCTTTATGCTTTATTCCTCAAAATATTTAGAGATTCTAAGAACGTTGCACGAATGCGAGGATCGGATGATTCAATGTGACAAAGACCTCTAAATTTATAGGACAAAATCTCCAACGGCTAGTTTGGATGATCCTTGTCAAAATAATCTCAGCGATCCAAAAGATTTAATCATCTTTTAATCGGAGTGATGAAATTAAAAATTTTGGGGAAAAAAACGAATTTATTATTTAATTCAATTTTAATTAACTCAAAAATATTATTTTTGAGTTAATTACCCCAAAATACTGACTTTGACTTAACCACCAAGGCCCAAGGTCCAAAAATTTCTTAAAATTCTCAATATTCCTTTGGCACAGGGCTTTCAAAATCATTTTCCAAGGACCCACAAATTTCGCCTTTAATATTTAAGTCTAACTTAGGACCTAGTTAATTAAATTTCTAGTTTAAGATTTTAAATTAATTGACTAGAAAATTTAATTAATTAGTGAAGGGGATTTTAATTATTTTTCCAATCCTCTTTTGCATGAGATAATACATTTACATACATGAAGGGGAATACCCATTCGTATAAACCCTCAAATAAATGCTTCGATTCTGAAACTCAAAATATGATCTAGTAGACCAAGTAGTTCAAACTACTTTTTACGAGGACTCGATAGAAAACACTAGGACTCACTTAGCATGCGATGATAAAATCCACCCTAACTTTGGGGTGAGGTTGGAGAGAGAAAAACTACGGTGATCACTTACGTTTAGTGAAGACAAAAAAAAACCTCTAGAACAAATCATCAACAGCATCTTAGGCTTACCTAGGTTGTTACATACATTGACGATCTTACTTAGATCATTCATCATTACATGCGAATGGGTTTACATCATTTATAACAAAAATGTCGTGCGGTGACCGATGATGGAATGCGAATGGCGCGACCACGTCGGAGACATGACGAATCCCATTTTGAAAAAATGGGGTGTCTTGCTATGGGGTAGTTGACAAAGTGTGGTCAACGAGGATCAAAAAGAATCAAGTGTTGGGTGAAGTCTTTTGAGACCCACTCTTGATACATTCTCAAGGAGCTCTCACTTGTTCTTTAACCTTCATAGTCTTATCTTACAAAGTGGTTTTGCGGGGGTTTATGGACATACCTTGTATACAAGTTGAATACTTCTAAATTTGAATATATTTTAAAACATTATACTTCATTTCTTTCATTTTCTGTAGGCCTTAAGATGATAAGCGAAAGAGGAGGTTACTCGAACTCTTTGGCTTAGCCTTTGTAAATTGTTGTGCAATATTTTGTAATTTTATCTATCTAATATTTGATTGGTTTTGTAGCCCTCTTTACGAACTTTTTCTTGTGACGGCCAGTGGACAACTATAGAAATTATTAACATGTTGTTGCGGGAACTTTGGGTTATGAATTTCAAATGAGGAAGTTAACTCTCTCTTCTTTGGTTGTGGGAATTGAAGGGGCTTAGCTTCTCTTCTCCTTTTGTAAAGTTTGAATTCTTTGAGTTTTTTTTTTTAAATTCTCCCATGAGAAAAGTCTATGGTCTCAATATTTGTAAAGACTTTCCTTGGTTTAGAAAAGGCCTCATGGTCATTTCCTTCTTGTAAAATTAATAAAAATTTCTGATTTTGTTGTGGGAGCGTGGGTTTCACCCATTGCCATTCCTATCTCTCCATTTCAAAGGAGAGAATTTGTAGGTGAATTGACTTAGTGGTTTTGGGGTTTCCATTTCCTTTCACATCACATATGCATGCTTTAATTGGGAAATGCCTAAATCGCATAGTCATTTAATTTCATAATTTGCAATCTCATTTTCCATGTCATATGTGTTTTGTGATCTATTTCTCATTTGGATAAGTTTCACAATATACTACAAGTAAAAAAGCATAGCATTTTCAATTTATGGCAACTTGAGTTATTGTTCTAGCTTCTAACTATGAAGCATATTTAATTGACCAACTCCATCTTTTACATAGCACTTGCAAACTCATTTCATATCATTTGGGCATTTCACTTTTCATACTAGTCTTGCATCTCTAAATTTTAACTCCAACTTAAATTGGTTGAATAGACATTTTAGGGACCCTCTACCTCTGGACTCCTCCTTTGTGAGATCAAAATATTTGGGTGAGGGTGAGGTACGAGGATTAGAGTTCAATTGTAACCTTGCTTTAGAACTAATTAATAAAATAAACCAAGAGTACTATCTCATCACATTTACTTGCAAAAGTTCCCAAATTTTTTGCTATCTTATTTGTTTAAAGTTTCACGTGCAAATATTATCTGAAGAAGCAATTTGGATGCAAGCATTTTAATTCCTTAAATTTTTGCAACAAGTTTAATTCTATGTGCTTGGAAATTTGGTTACTTTTGCAACTTCATTGCATATTGTCATTTTAATAGTCATTATGCTTATGGATGATTGATATATCTCGTTTCATTGGCAAATATACCCACTTATTTGGTGTTCCAAATTTAATTGCATGTTGTGATCTTGGTCTAATATTTGAGTTTTTCTATCATCTCATTTACATTCTCCCAAAGTAGAACATTAAATGTTTCCTTATGAGCAAGATAGTTTCTCATGCTTTGGTTCATAATCTATTTATCTTGAGAGCATTTATGATATTTTGTGCTAACGGACTTTTGTTTCCATTTCGGGATCCTTTGTGTTCTCATCTCTTTGAGCATTTCTTTTTACTTTTGAGCACGTTATTTGTAAAGACAACATTTGGTTAAATGGTTTTGTCATTATTTCAAAGTTGCTCATAAATGTTCATGAATCTTGTAGTAATCCAATCGCACTCTAATATTCTTCTATATAACTCACATCTTTAACTTAGTTTTTTCTTTAGGGACTACCCCCATAGCTAACCTAGGAGATAGCTTAAATGGAAGAGTCGGGAATAGGTGATAACCCCTTCTACGAGTTCCTTGCCACCAACCACACCTTGTGGGGTTAAGAGAGCTTTTCCGCTAATTGTAGGTAGGTGTAGGTAGCAAGCGATAACAGGCTGTCTATACGATATGGGATCCACCCACGACTCGGAGTATGAAGCGTAAACTTCTTCCGGTTGGTGATCATCAATGTCGACATGTATTTTAATCCTCCATGTGTCAGGATGTCCACAATATACTTCCTGCCCCGGGGAAGAAATGCCCCTCACTCTGCCACCACCTCCAAACCCAAAAAGTAATACATCAAGCCAATGTCCTTCATCTCGAACTTCGATGCAAGATGTCTCTTGTAGCCTCTATGAATCTCCTACTGCTGTGACAGCGAAGTCATCCCCTTACAACACGAGAATGAGAGGCTCCTCACCTATCACAATAAAAAGTATAGGTTGGGATGCGCTTACTCTTTGTGGGGAAACCCATCTCCTGCAGTACGTATCCAAATCTGAGTACCAAGCTCTGAAACCGCCGGGCTGCTCGGGGCCTTCTTCGATGCACACATGGGACTCCTTCCCATGCACCTCAAAAACACGACGGCTGCTCAATGTGCACCTCCTCTGTATGAAGCCATTGAGAAATGCGGTCTCCACATCCATATGGTGGATATTCCAACCCCATCTGCGGCTATCGATAGAGCGAATCGAAGTATATCGAGCCACGTGAGCGAGGTCTCCTCATAATCTGCTCCCTTTACACAGGGGAGAACCCTTTAGCCACAAACCTTGCCTTGAATTTCTCAATGCGCCATACGCGACATGATTTACCTGTGTAAAGCCATCTAGAAGTAACCACGGATTTGCCCTCGAGGCCTCGGCACCACCTCCCAAACATCATTCTTCATGATAGAAGAATACTTCTCTTGCATGGCCTCTCCCGGACTTGCGGCTAAGCTGCTTGCCTCCTCATAGCTAGAGAGCTCGGTGAACGTGTTGGCAACCATTTCCATATAGCCACAAAACCTCTCGGGTGAGTCTGCTCTCTACGCGGCCTCTTCGGCCCAACAACGGAATGTGGCCTCTCTCGAGGTATCTTGAAGCCACTTGGGCTTCCGCTTCACGACCACACTTCTCCCAGCACGGAGAATGAAACTCCCCTCCTCCTCATCGGGAGCACGAACTCTTGAATGTCTGTCTGTCGTCTTCCTACACGAACTTTGAACTTTGAGAGATCTTTGAAGTGCGAGTGTGTTGTCCATCGGTCGGACTACCTAGCGGAGGCACTGCGTAACCGAGCACCACCACCGTCGACTGCGAGCCATTGCCAGCGACCGACTTGTCTTGTAATCGATGTACCTCTTGATCACCGCCTTTCGGATCCACGTGCACATTTCATTGCTCCTGAGGTTGCGGCCCCGATGTTGCGAGCCTGGCTCCAAACCGAAATGCGTCTTGTACGAAACCTTATGGGATGCGTACGGCGAAACGTGTTTATTTCGAAAACGCGTTTCGCAAAAAAATTTGCGGTTCTGGAAAGTCGGATCCATGCGGCCGGATCCGCATTTCCATATAGCGGATCCGCATTTCGTACGACGGATCGACGTGCGGAAGCCGCAGCGGATCCCCGGCACGGATCCGTGTGGATCGCGGCGGTTCGATGGCGCCGTACGGATCCGACTTGCGCCATAAAAAAAAGCATTTTTTTTTTTAAATTTTCGGTTTATTTGGGTTAGTTAATGAGTTAGTCTTGGGTTAGGGATATTGATGAAAATATTACAGCTCTATTTACCTATTATTTTCTCACTTGTGTTTTTGGAGAGCTTGGAGAAAGAGAGGAGAGAGAGCTTGGAGAAGAAGAGAAAGAGAGGAGAAGAAAGCTTGAAGAAGAGAGTTGAGGAGAGCTTGGAGGAGTGAGAGGTAGCTTGGAGGAGTGAAGGAAGACACATCTCTGAGGAGCTAAAGAGGTAAGTGCAAACCCCAAACTCTCTCATTTTTTTTGTCATTGTTTTTATTTTCTCTCCTTCATTCTACACTTTTCCATTCTTTCTTCTTGTACATTTATTTGCGGGTTGTCCACCATCTATATTCATACTCAAAGATGATGTTTCTTTGGGTTCTGTATATTTCGCTCTTGGTTTTGATGATATAAAGGGGGAGTAGAAATAGAAGAGGAGAACATGAAGAAGAGAAAGTGGTCACCCAGTGAGTGATCCAATGTGATGAGGAGGAAGGGTGCGAAGAGGAAGGGGATGATGAAAACATTGAATCACAAGATGGGAAAGCTGCATTGACACCCTTGTGGAACTATGTGACCAAACTTGAAGGGGAAAAGGTGGTGGAAGCTACAAGTTTTTGTGCCCTCATGGTTGTCATGGAGGAAAACCATATAGCGGTTCATATGCAGTGTGAGGAGAGGCATCTTTGTGGGGTGATGGATAGTGATGAAAGAAAAGGGTGTTGTGGGGATAGAAATTTTCCCAAAAGGTTCCGGCTGAACAAAGAAGAAAATACATCCAAATAGACGAGGAAATTTGCAAAAAAATAAAAAATAAAAAAAATAAAAAAAAATTCTCAATGCGAATCAAGTGCAACCTCTATATTTAGTAGCTCATCACGCTCATGGTGTTCTGAAGTTAAGGTAAAAAAACAATAGCAAATTTCCTTAATGTTCTTTGGGAGGGATGATGTGGATGGAAAGATAGTCGATTCTTTGTGCTTGCGGTGTACCATTCATTGTGCTTCGCTCTCCCCTATTGGTATGAAATGATGAGGCGTACGTGAAGCCCCAAAAAGGATACAAATCCCCCAACTATGAGAAAGCTAGAACAATGTTATTAGAAAGAGAAAAAGGAAAGGTTCAAGCGACTTTGACATGTTTTATTAGTCGGTGGATGATGGGGTATCCATTGTATCGGATGGGTGGACAAACACGGCTCAACATTTGATAAATGTTCTTGGTGTTTACGCTCTTTGGTGCGAGTGTTTATTGCATCATCATGATTCCTCCTCTGTGGTGCAACTTCCCAAAACATTGCGGATCTCCTATTGCAATCAATCGGAGAGATGTTGGTCCTAGCAAAGTGGTTCAAGTGATCCTGAGATAATGCGGCAAATTGTAAGGGAGCGAGTAAAATTATTGAGCGTACTTATCCACAAATATTTTGTTAAGGTGCTTGGTGCACACATTGAACCTTTTGATGAATGATATTGTGAAGCATAAATAATGTGGGTGGATTAATGAGCTTTACAAGAGAGACTCATTAAATTTATCCACCCGGGGCATACAAGGGTTAACACTTCTACTGGCACTTACTCCAAGTTGCAGTTGCTTAAGCTTGCAAAACCCAGTTGCAAGTTATTACCTCACCTTTTAGGTGGCTAGTGAAGGTGAAACAGAAACGCTAATATGGTCAACTTTGCTGAATCCTTAAGGAAGTGCTGATAGAGATGAGTATATGCAGCCAAAGGACACTACTCTTGACATGTTTTTTTGGTCATAGGTTAAATATGTTTTGCAATTCACCAAACCAATTTATTACATGATCAAATATGGAGATTGATAAGCCAATAATTAGGGAGGTGTATGAGCAAATGGACAACATGTTGGGGCAGATTAAAGACATTGTTGAGCCTAGAATTTTACCTTGTACAAATATATTTGCGCGGAAGGTGGTAAAACGATGGGATATCTTTGAATATTCCATTGCATGCATTAGCATATGTATTGACACCTAAATATTATAGTCCATCATGGCTTTCTACAACACACAGGGGGCGAGCAGGAGAAAACCACACCTACATCCGAGAGGTCCTAATCAAATATATGGATGCACTAGATAAATTAGTCCTTGATGAGGAGGCACACTTGACACGGAAATAGTTGAGCAGCCATACACTTTTATTTGGTCCATTTGGAGACATGCATGCTATTAGAGATTGAGAGAGTTTTTCTTCTATTGAGTAGTGGAACATGCATGGAGGTGCTACTCCACTTCTACGGACTTTGGCATTGTGGGTGCTATCACATGTAGTAAACACTTCTATGCAGCAGGGGTATTTAGACTCTTATTCTTTCATTCACGGTGTTAAAAGGAACGAGGTTGAGTTTAGACCGGGTAGATAGCTTGGTTTATGTTCATTACAACAGGAATTGTTGTCCATTAACGAAGATGCAAGGAGTAACGAGAGATCTTAAGGTTTAAGGACGAGTATCCGGAGGAGACCAATTTTGAGGATGGAGTGTTGCGATTAGAGCAATTAGAGGGATGCTCTTACCGTGAAGTGATGATTGACTTGACATGCCACCCCATTGGTCCCATGCTTCCTAGGTTCCATGGTTCAACACCAACAACGGGGGCTTCATCTTCATCGATTCTGAGTGCCATTGTCACAACTTCCACAACCATCTTCTTCTTGCCACCACGTGGGCGCCACCATCACGTGCCTCTTCGTGGTGTTGGAAGGAGGAGGAATGAGTAGATATTTCGGTGTTCACACTGTCATAGATTATCATTAGACTTGTAGGCTTGTTGTGAATTTGAACATTTTTGTCTTGGTGGTGGCTTGAAGTGACCTATTTTGTAGACATTATTATTTGAATTTTGGACATGATTAATGTTGAGTCTTGGACTCTTGACAGTTGCTCACTTATAATATGCTTTATGTTTTATAATATGGTTAAATGTTTTATGTTTTATAGTATGCTTAATTTTGAAATATTTTATGTTTTAAAATTTATAGTATGCTTAAATGTTTTATGTTTATCATTTATGTTTTATAGTATGCTTAAATGTTTTATCATGCTTAATTATTTGATGTATGTAATTGCTAGGATCTAGAATCTAGATTCTACACGTTCACATTGCGAATAATTAATTATTGATGTACAATGGAATGATGGATGTCATATCTATCTTGATTTATGTAAGAATATGCATGTTTTCATGTCTTGTAGCTAATATGGTATTTGGGATTGTTGTTTTGAATATAAATGAAAAAATATATTATATATATATATATATATATATATATATATATATATATATATATATATAAACTTCCGAAACGCTTCGCGCTTCTTAAATTTTTGGAAAATGGCGGCTTCCCATGACCTCGCACAAAAAGTCTATCGTTTTGTCCCCCGCCGATGCAACATTGGTACGGCAGTCTACAGATACTCTAACTCTCGTGACCTCCTAAGCCATCCTCACCAAGGCTTCACATCCACGACAACAACTCTCTCTGTGCGGGAATATAAATCCGAAAAGGCTTTCGAGGGGTCTCCTTCCTTAGCCACAAAGATACCCTTCTCTACGGTGGGCTCTAGCTGGTCCCCTGCTCCTTGGGTACGTAGGAGTATGTAATACACCCAAAGATACAAAAATGACCAATATTAGGCTTCTTCCCCGGAAAAAGCCTCCCCTCGAGGAATCACATGACCGAAGGCACGATGCGGACTCGTGCCAAATACAACGGTGTTGAAGTCTCTGCCCACAAAAACAATGGTAACCCCGATCATGTAACATGGCTTTGGCAACCCCAACGATGGATGTTCTTCCATACTCCTAAAGTAACCCCGTTCACACGCGGGTTGTAAGGAGCTGTGAACTCCCTCCTGATGCACCTCCCATATGATACTCAACAAACTCACCAAGGGTGAGTTTCCTCCATTGTCAGGCCTCAGGCTTGATCTTCAACTGTGCAGAGGTCTCCACAAGAGCTACCGAACTCTGAGGAAATCGCTTGAAGACCTCACTCTTGGTCTTCAATAAATAAATCTAGGTCCTCTGAAGTGATCATTAATGAATAACATAATACTCATATCCACTCAAGGAAACATGAGACATCCTATCTCACATCGATGTGATCAAATCAAGTATCCCGAGTTGATGTTCTTTGTCCAGCACATTGGGGAAAAGGGGATTTGTAGTTACCCATAGCATCCTGCGCTGTATCAATGTGATTAGTATTAATCCTTTTTGTAGTGATCTCCCGCAATATCCTCAAGGCTCCATGATGCATCCTGTGATGCCAAATCTCCGCCTTGCAGCTGTCTGACTAGCTGCATTGCGGTACCCTACCTCAATGTGAAAAGGGGTTGTAATGCAAACTTGTACACTTTTGCATTACGACACCAATCACTCTAGGCTGAATTAGGCTGGAGCACCCACAAGATGTATTTTCGTCTCTCACGAACAATACCTCATACCCTCTTTGTCCTCTAATGTTTAGACGGATATAAGGTTCTTCCTCGCTCACACAAACTGCATATAGAGCATCCGACACTTTCAAAGGAGGTTTGGGTTCCTATCAAATGTCAATGTCCCCACACCAATGCTCTAACAATCTTGTCGTCTGCGAGTACTACCTCTATGTCGGTGCCACTCTTTGAAAGCTGCGAGAAGTACTCTCGGAGCTCTGTCCTATGACGTGAAGCCCCCCTTTGTGAACATACCAAATGTCCTGATGCTGCGGTAGTGGAGAAATGCACATCCTTCTTAACCTCAGCGGCGAGGGTGATCTGCACTAGTGGACTCACAAGCAATGAACCCAAACTCCCGGTCGAAGCTCTCAGAAAAGTCTCCCCACATCTCATTGATGTTGCCATGGTCTCCTTCCCCTTCTTCTTTTCTTCTTCTTCTTCGGACACCTGGCTGCATGGTGTCCCTGTTTACCTTTACCTTTGCCTTTGCCCCCACCACCACTTGTGGAGAGCTTGCTTCTTTCCACTTTTTCTTGCCTCTACCATCTTTCAGTGCTACATCCTCATCTTAACTCCAGCGGTTTGGCTACCCCATATTTGGTTCTTTATGATTTCACGTTGTGTGCAATCATCTCCGGAGCCTCTCCCGAAGGAAGGGTCTCCATTTTAAATCCCATCGACAAAGTTCGGCCACCATGACTGGGAAGGCCATTCTTCACGTCCACCAACTCGATGGGTGGAATGACCTCTCCAACTATTATGTAACTCATCTCTCACGGTAGTGATCTTTGGCAAATATGCGGTAGCACTATCGGTGTTTGCCATCTTAGCCAATACCAACTTCTCCCTTGGGACCATTTTCACCCATTCTCATTGGTACTCTGGTAGAGATTGATCAAGAATGTCCACATCTCATGAGAAAGTGTCTTTTATACTCACATGAGGGCTGCAATGGTCTTTAATACCATCAAAATCAGTCTCTTGCCCTTGTTATTCTTCTTGTCCACAGTTTGCCGGTGAACGGGGTCGGCGGGCACGTGCTGAGGCGACATTGGAAGTATGCACCATTAGACCCCAGACTTTTTTCTTCCTCAAGATACTCTGCATTCTTTCTTTCCACATTGTGTGCTGTGCCCATCCAACCTATCCTCCACCCTCAAGCCCAAAGACATGCTTGCTGTCCTAATAAACTAAAAATGACACTCTTGTCGTAAAGGTTATGCCTTTTTGTGTGTAAATCAACTTGTTGTAAATTTTTTCTTTGCAAACTAGCTGCGATACCATGTAGAAATTTTCAAGACCCACTCCGGTTTTTAGTTTCCTCTTATTTTCTTTCTCCCATATAGTTAAATGCTCATTCCCATAACCATACATTCAACAAGCTTGAAAAATAAATATTTACGAAAACACAAATTAAAATTTCATAGTGCTGAAAATGCGGATATAAAAACCTAGGAGAAATAAATCATTGAATAAGAGGAAATTTGACACCTTTGATTTTGGTCCATAGGACCACAGGAAAAACCCCTTCAACTCTTGGGGAAAACCAATTTGAAATCTCCTCTTTATTTTACGAATATTTCTTTTTGAACAAAACAGAAAAACATAGAAAAAAATTCCAACAGCAAAATTACAGACTTATCTCGATTTTCGTGCTTTTCTTTGCCTCAAAAATTGTGTCGAATAAGAAACTTACGAAACATAAATTATTACAGCATTAATGACAACGATAAGCAACTATATGTCCACCTCGAAAAGCATGCCGAAGTCAGGCAAGTATTGTACGGACGTACGGTTGTACAACAACCCTCCCCTCAAAATTTGAGCCCGAAGCTTGACCTTGAAATCATGCCCGAAGGCTGCTGTCCTTTTCTCGGTTTTTTTGCCGAAAAATCAGCGGCACTTCTCGATTTGTTCCCAAATTTTTGCCTCAAACTTCGTGCTTAATGATGTTGCCCTCTTCTTCGATTTTTGTGCCTCCCTTTCATGAAAACAATACCTCTCATAACGTACGGATTTATGCCTTGGGATTTGTGCAATAACCTACCTTACGGTTCTTGAAGTTTCATGCTTCATTTGCCCTCATTCTTCTCAACACACTCGAAAAAATCCTCTTTTGCTTTCTCTCCTCCTCTCTCAATACGCTCATGAAAGAATTGAATGATCTTTTCTCTCTTTCTTTTTTAACTACTTTAATTAACTTTTGGGAAATCCGAAAATCAATAGGTGAATAGCTTTAGATCTGGAAAATTTGAGATTAAATGTTCATTTAAATCTCACTTTCTATTTTTTAATTCACCCCACTTTAATAAAGACCTCTTAGTCATTTATTTCCAAGTCCTTTCACTTTCTAATTTCTCATTGACTTTATTAAAGTGCTTTAAAGTGATATATATGCTTTATCATAAAGTACTTTTAAATTGATTTAGCTTTGTAACTTATAAAGTCACTTTAGGAGAAAAAATTAAATTCTTTTTGGACACTTTTCCCAGAATAAAAGATCAGAAGCCTTAGGGAACCACCCAATCACATATTAACCAAATTTCAACATCTCTTTTATGAGTTTAAGTTGGGTTTTTAAAGGAGACTTAGTCAAAAAATAACTTTGTCACATGAATATTTTTCATTATTTTGTTTGATTGTTTCGGCTCTTCAGTTTATTTTCGCAACATTATTTGTGTGAAGTTTGCTTGAGAAGTACTTTGATATTTCACGGTAATGAAATAATTATGAAACATAATAGAAGAGGTATTCGGTTGTTGATAGGAATTTCGGATCTGGGATTTCTCACATGGTATCGGAGCTTGTTCAAGCTGAAGTGCGGGTGAAACACAAGTGAGCAATGGATCTAATCTTTGAAGAGTACGGGATCACAACGTGGCAACAACAACCACTCCAGAAAGTCGCTATCAGGCAGGCATTCTGGCATAGAAAAGGCTCCCTCGATGAAGTTGTCGATAGCTTTGGTTGGAAAGGCGACTTAGGCCAAAGGACGGAACCAATGCCCACGGTAGTAAGAAGTGGTGCTTAAGCGTCAAAAAAATTCTGAAAAACATAGTTGGGGATTTCTTGACCTCGAGATGGTTTTACTCAAACAAAACTCAACTTTTTCATGCGACGTGAGAAGCGATGACTTACTCCCCAACGAGTGCGTAAGTGTAGTTGTGCATGAGTTGAGGAAAGATTTCGACAAAGTTGAGAGATGGCCAACGATAATTTGGCCTTGTGCAGTAGATTGGAGGGTGCCTCCGGCTGACTGGGTTATTTGGAAATCAAGGATAGAATTTCTCCTTGAGTGAGGATGATTTGAGCCCTCATAGACAACGCAATTGCGGAACACTCTTGATGCGGCACACACAAGGTAATTCAAGAGAAGAATATGGCAAGGCCAAAGTTGATCTAGATGTGGTGTGAAGGATCATATTGTACCCCACATAGCGACAAAGACTGCTTTGCTAGAGAAATGTGGGTAGGGCTGGACACATCAGTGTGGGTGTGTGACACACTTGTTGGGGCTTGACCTACATTACAGTGCAATAGTATGCATAGTGGAATTAAATTCCAAAATAAGTATTATACTTCAGAGTTAAGATGATCTTTAGATCAATCTTGCACCTCTTCGAAAAGAGGAATCCAATAAAAATATTGGCATCTTCCTTGAGCATCAAAGATGGAGTTTGGACCTAGTTGTCCAAAATTAATAGTTTTCCCAGAGTTGGTTTACCTGGTATTCAGTGTTTTGAATTGTGTGGTAATGCTGTTTTGTTCCTATTCGTGCATCTATTGAAAGTATGTGTTTATGTGAGAATAAATTTTGTTTCAGATTGCTAATATTAGGAGATCAAATTTTGTGGATTTTCTACATCCTTCAAAAGTTTTACGTGGAAACATCCTATTGTTGAAGCTTCATTGCACGATCAAAAATAGTATAAATTGAGTTGTATTGCCTAAGTGCAAAATAGAAAACAAGAAAAACACACATATTATAACGATTGTACAACCTTCACTATATGATTATACAGAGGCTAGCACATCATCATATGATTGTATCAATTTGTATGCATGCACAAATCTGTATGACTACGCCTCTCTGTGAAGATCAACTCTTTTCGACTCCATGTTCTCTCTCTTTCTTGGAATCTCAACCTTCTCAACTATGCCAGCTCTACTCTGGGCTGTCTTTATACTTTTTGTTGAAACTCCAATCCACTAAAACCCTTAATATATACCTTGAACTCTATGGTTGAGATTAATTCCAAGTGTAAGTGATAAATGCATGAAATATACTAGTTGAATGGAAAAATATAATACTTTTTTACTTTTTACTAAAGTGAACTACAAAATGAATTAATTTTTGAAATAACTGTGGTTCTTCTAGCACATTCACACTTAGACTATGTCGAAGTGCTGTTAAGCTATATTTCTCAACACTCCCTCCTAGTGATGAAGGAATTTTTTGCAATCAAGTTTGTCCTTTGAATGTTTGAATCTTCCCTTTTGCTAAGGGCTTGGTTAGAATATTAACTACCTGTTGATCGTAGGGAATATCTTTGGGCTTCACTACTCCCTTCGAATCTGCCTTGTATGAAGTGATATATGATCTCTATATGCTTGGATCTATCATGAAACATTGGATTCTCAAAGAGTTTTGATACAACTTTGATGATGGTAAATAATTGTGGTCTCCAATTGTTGATCAAACAATTCTATGAGTAATTGCGAAGTCATATGGCCTCACAAATGGAAGTACTAGTTGTTGTGTATTTTCCCTTTGTTGAGTTAAGTGCCATGGGGTTGCTTCTTGATGAACTAAGATATCATCTCTTATCCCAAGATAATAACTTTAATAATGGTCTTCTTTTATACTTGTTCTTTTCCAATTTAAGTCTACAATACCCTTGCATCTTCACTTCACCATCTCTAATATATCTTAGACCATACTCCTTTGTGCCATCTAAGCACAGCAAGTGTATGATATCACCTTGCTTGGCAACACCATTAATTGACTACGAGGTGTTCCCCTTTGCAAAACATATTTTTGGCTTGGTGTTGACCAAACGCATGAGCGCAAAACATACTTTTGGCTTGGTGTTGACCAAACACATGAATGAACCTATCAGCGCGAAAATATATGAATGTTACTTTATGCGAGAAATTCTAAGATTAGATTTGGTTATACTTCTACTTAAATAAGTTATTAATGTTGAAATATTCGATAACATTAGATAAACACATAACGGACTTTCAACGGATTCAGATCTAAAACATAAATGCATGCACATATGGACAAGTGGCAAGATTTTTGGACCCTTTGTCCCGAAAGGAAAAACCAATGCGGGAAAAATCGATCTTTTGAGTACAACTGGAGAAGTTATATTCGTATGTAGTTCTGCGAATACAACAAATACGAGCACCCTCTTGGTTAACTGACAGAAGAAAGAATGATTTGCGGCTAACTTTCTTTGTTACGAGACCAAAACCTTGAAAACGGGATTTACACAACGCGGCCAAATTAAGCCTAGAGAAACCCCAACGTTGCTTACAGAAGCCCTGTGATAGGTCCTTCATTCTCTGCGTGCCTGCGGCACGGAGATGGTTGCGTAACCCTAGAATGGGTGACGCGGGCCCCTACAGCCTGAAGGTCTCTGCACTTAACCCTGGAGGGTCCTTGCGCCCAACACGCCCCAACTCTGCGTAAGCATTTATTTGCTGCCTCACAGATCTCTTTGCTCTCTGCCTCTTGCGATTCTTAGCCTTGAGATTAGACCATCCCTTTTGCCAAAATACCCCTCTCTACAAGCCAAAACACTTCGAAAATTCTTAGCAAACCCAAGCCTTTAGTCTCAACGCTCTCCCTCCATGTAATGAGTTCTCCATTTGACTGACTTTTTCTTTATACTTTAGTGGAAACCAAGGGCCATGATCTAATCTTGAATCGATGGCTAGATTAAAGAAAGCAGGTCAATACCATCACATGTTTAAATTAATATTAATTACCTTTAATAATTTAATTTTCCTAAGTTAGACTTAGGGTCCTTGATTAAAATTATTAATTAATTAACTATCTCCCAAAAGCTTGGATGGGAATTTAAATCCTTTTTGGGTCTTGGAGATACGATGTGTTCTAGTCCCTCAAGAAATTTTAGGAGCCTAGAGCACATCCCGATGCTACCCAAACACTCAAAATATCAACACTCCCTCTTAGCGAGGAATGTGCCATAGTACAACTTTGCTTCACCCTGAAGCTACCGCAATGATCTCAATTGTGGGTCTATGCACCTTAGATCTTTGGACACACTACGCTTCATCACCATGTTGTTCTTGTTGTCTTGTTGCCCATGTGGCCCCTTACCCTCTTGCCATACGTCTTTGCGGCTCCCTCTCAATATGTTGCACCGTGCGCATACTGGCACTTTGCAACTCTAGTTACCCGAGAGAAACAATTTAACCTCTTGCAATATTTGACGGACAAGTCAGTGCAAGTGCATCCTCATCCTTTGAAGCTCCATCGTCTGTGATTTGTCTTTGTCATACGGAGGATAATGCACAACTACGGCTGCCTTTGCGTAAACGGAACTCCCTCTACGATGCGAGAGTCACATCAACCCCTTATGCTTAAATATCTCACGCTCGCTGCGTTCTGCAGCTGTCCTCCTGTGGCCTCCACGCTGTTGTGGCTACACTGCTGCGTTCTTTTGAGAATCACATCAACCCCTATCTTGTTCTTTGCATTTGCCTTCTTGTTGCTCTCTTGACCTTCGGATGCGCACAATAGCTGTGGTGATTCTCCACCAGCTTGCTCCCACTTGTCTGTCTTGTCTTAAGGCTCCAGCAGCTCGGATGGTCCCGAGAGATGAGGCATTGAAGGATCCCGCAACCACTTTGTAGGCCTCTACTAGATCCATGTCACCCCACTCTTGTGGTTCATGAGCGCTCATAGGCTGTGTCATCTTACGACCCATGCGTCCGCCACAACAACCTTGGAGGTAGAACCTTCCTTGTCCTTCTTACGTGGACAATTGTTGGCGAAATGTACTAGTTGCTTAACGGAAACACTTGATCTTTCATAGATCATGCTTCTTCTTCAACGATGCCTCTTTGATGCCAAGGGCATCTTCTTCCTCTTCCTTCACCTTGCGGATCCCGTGTTTATCTTGCTTCTTGTTGAATCGGCGGAGTTCTTGCTTGACGAAGGATTGCCCACATATTGTCTGAAAATTGGGAAGGTCAGCTACGCCCAAGACACTTTGGACAAGGTTTCCCCACTCCTTGCAATGACGGCATTGAGTGTAGTCCTTACTATCACATCATCCTCCACCTTTGCTCCCATGGTAGGTAATTGATCTCTAATCGGCTTGTGGTACGAAAAGAAGGGCTCTATTTCTTCTCCACTTGGTCATCATGAATGACCGCAAGGCGATTCTCCGAGAAGCATTCTCCTACGGAACGGACTTCCCTTCATAAGGGGTACATGAAGTCTTTCCACATCTCATCGGTTGTTTTCTTTTTCGGCCTATGTGTGGAACAATATGATCCTTAATCCCATCCATTATGAAATGTTTGGCATGCTTATCGCAACTTCCTCATGTTTCTTCGAAGGTCCACGAGCGGTCGGTGTGGCTAGGGTGATGCTACACACGCGGTCTCTTAAGCTGACATAGCTCCATGACTACCGAGGATTACGGCCTTCCCGGACGCAAAGTTGGACATGCCATCCATCTCATCCCGATCCGTAGTCGTGAGGTTCCATCGGCTCGGAATGTACTTTGTCCCGGAACTTCCTCTCCCTCGCTTCTCTCTTGAAGCTCGGATCTAGGGTCCTTGGCGAAAAGGTACCCTCTGCTCCCTCGACAAACTGATTTCCTCTCTTGGAAATTTGCTAAATCAACAACGAAACAACTCTCTTCGGTTGCAGTTTCTTTGGCTAGAAAACCCTCTAAGAAGGCTGATCTCCTCTCGCTCTTTTTCACTAGTGCTTAGGCTAAATTCTAAATCTTGGAAATTTAACCCATAACACCTTCGAAGTTTTACGGTACTTTTTCATCACTTCTTAAATTAGCATGACTTCGAATTTGCGTTACCCTCGTACAGCCTGCGTGGTGACAATCTTAACTACTTGTCTCTTGCCCCAGTGGTGCGCTCAAACTCAGCGAAGCCCCTAACGTAGGGCTACGTCACTCGACATGTGCGTGGCCCTGCTCCTTCGCTTGTCTTGTCCCTTCGGATACGGCTTCTGCTTCTTCTTCTTCTCTCTTTACGCTTTCGACAGGATTCTTCGATCTTCTTTTGGTGACCTGCTGATCGTCCCTTTGATACCATGAAAATTTACGAATGTTACTTTATGCGAGATACTGTACATTAGATACGGTTATACTTCTCCTACTTAAATAAGTTAGTAATATTGAAATATTCGGATTAACATTGAAGTAAACATAACATATTTTCAACGGCCGGATCTAAGCGAAATGCATGCACACATAGACAAAGTGACACGAATCTTACCGGACATGTGCCGGAAAAAACCCAATGCGAGAAAACCGATCTTTGACTCTTTGGAGGGTTTATATTAGTAAGTAGTTTTATGAATACAACAAATTTGGGCATAACTTCTTTGGTTAACCCGACGGAGAAAAAGATAGATTTACGGCTAACCTGCGATGCAGAGACAAAAACCTTGAAGTCCGCACCCTCCAAACGAGATTTACAAGACTCGGCCAAATTCTAGGCCTAGAAACCTAACGCGCCCACAAGCTAACGTCGGTTCTTTTGTCCCTCCGCGTGCATGTGTTGGCTTAAGGGTTACGTAACTGAGTGGGTGACGCGGACCCTACGTTGCCCTAAGAAGGGTTTTTGCGTAACCTGGAGGTCACCCATTTGCCCGGCGCCGCCACCCCAGAAGATGTGGCTGAAGCTATCTCTTTCGTTACGCGGTCAGTGTGCCTCTGCTTCTACCCGCCTTTGCGTCGGGATGCGCTCTTTGCCTCTTGGTGTTAATTCTTGGCATTGGGATCAGACCATCCCCTTTGCCAAAACTACCCCTCTTTACGGTAGAATATTTTGGAGATTCTTTCTTAAACCTACCCTCGAATTCCCGACCGTCTTGGTCTTTCTTGCTCCATGTGTGTGTTCTCCAATTGACCCCAAACATTTCCTTTATATTTTCTCGTTGGGAAACCAACGACCATGATCAAATCTTGAATCAATGGCTAAGATTAAAGAAACGATCAGTGTGACTTAAGTAAATTCCATCACATGTTTAAATTAATTATTGTATTGATTTTGCTGATGAACTTAGGGTCCTTAATTAAAATTATTAATTAATTAATTATCTCCCAAAAATAGGATGGAATTCCCAAATCCTTTTGCGGGTCTTGGAGATACGATGTGCTCTAGTCCCTCTAGGATTTAAGGGCTAAGGCATCAGTCTACACCAAACACACAAAATTTCAACATCAAATACTCGTACAACATGGGATCGGTTATCACCAAATAGAACTGATTGTTTTGCTCATCAAATAACTCGGTGTAACTATTTCAAACCACTTCTTTGTGAAGATTAGCCTCATCGAGTTTGAGGGCTCTCTCGAGGGTTTATGCTTTTGAATAATGATAGTCTTTGGATGGCTAGCTGACGGAATTGTGCTTGTTTTCTATGATTGCGGGTTGAAAATGTAGGCATGCTACCATTGGGATTATGGAGTCAACAATCGATAGTCTTAGTGACGGTGGTTCTTCACATAGAGTAGAGCGGATAAAGGTTTCAACAAAGTAACTCACACACAACATAGGAAAACACGGTCATTTCATCACTAAAGGAAGTCGAGCATAATGTTATGAATTAAAGGTAATTAGAGATGAAATCTACGCAATTAATAAACTTATAGATAAAGATCAATAAGATATCGAAGACCTCATGGAATCTCGATGCAGTACCACCTTGTATTACGTATTGATTAACATACAAGCGACAATTTGGTGCAAATGTTCTCCAAACCTTTACTACTTGATGTTCTGTCTATAAATAGACATTCTTTACAATAAGGGTGATATTCCTAGTGGCTAGATCCTCAAATTCCCCTATGACACCTTCCATAAACTGAAATCAATAACTTACAACGAAAAATGACTACCTTTTAAAGAAACCAACTCCTAATAGGACTCTATAAACCTATTTATTACATTCCTCTATCTTATACGTAAGCAGTTACATGATGGTTACACAATGAATATTACATGCTTGAAGGCCACATGACCAAGTTCACCACCACTTTACATATTTAAAGCATCCCTAGATTTGTGGAACTTAACCTGGCACAGAATGGATGACCTTCATATTCAACAGATTTGCATGGCACTCGCTGAGTCATAAATATCTTCCAATAAGGTCCTCGACATCACAGGTCTCGGTGGAAAAAAATTTCTTTTAAGATGCTCAAAATCCTTTAATAAATACTTGCTACAAAAACGGGACGGTTTCGTGTGTCAGTTTTTAGTAGTGTGAAATGTGGCTTTTCCTTCCATCCTCTTCACTTCTTTTCTTGTTCCATCATGTTAATCATGTCATGACACCTTACCACCATATATCCCACTTGCTTAAAACATGCAAAAATTGACTTTAAATGCAAAAAGGCACACGACGAGGTTTTCGTAAACGTATTTACGGCTTCAAGGCGACCTCCTGGCGTTTTTTCTCCTTTCAAAATTTTCTTCAAAAGCCGACCTTGATTCCAGAGAATTTTGATTCTGCGCATGTAATGAACCTCCTAAGGCATATTCCATCTCAAATTATTGCCCCATGTGTTGTTTCCTCTTCATTTACAATCGATTTGACTAATGGGTTCTTCTACCATGATCATTTTCAATCCTTTCTTTTCCAATTCTACATGAGATCAGTCTAAATTGTTCTTCTATATCTTTCACTTTGTCCTTTAATGCCCTATTCTTGGATTGCAAGTGCAAGTTGAACCTTTTGATGTGTGACACTCTCCTCTTGGTGTTTGAGTCCACTTTATCAACTTTTACTTGTATTGTCCAAGGTCTTTGAGACACTTGTGACTTGATCTTCCCGAGATTTTCCTCATTTGTTCAGCCCAGACAACTTCTCGTCTGTATGCTTCTTTTCCTCTTTCTTCAAATGATAGTATCTCCTCACCTACCTCCTTCAAGCTGATCCTTAAGGGTTTCAATTTCCGACTTTTTACTAATTTTCTCTTTACCCTTCACTTGGTTTGATAACCAACTCTTCTTTTGCGAGGTGAAGAGAGATCTATGATGCTTGGTGGTGGGCGGTTCAATCTTTTCAGTCTCTTACTTTCCATAGCCTTCCTTGCATGTCACGGTTATTGGCTTTCTAGGTTAAAACATAGAAACCGGCATCATCTGCTAAACTCAAATTTTTCTTGTCTTGCCTTTCTTAGCTTTCTTCCTCCATCTTCAACATCTTAGCTTGGACAATGGGAGTTTCTTCAATGTCAATTGCACATCTCGAAGATGTCTTCTAATTCCTTTAGCCATTATTTGGCTTCTAGTAACTCTCTTGCTACTTTGTTTGCTAATTTTGGCTTAAAACAGGAATTGTTGTTTTGGAGTATCTGAATCTTCGCAAAGGCTTTGTCTCCATGCTCTCTTGGTTCTAGTGGGGATGATCTATTCAACTTCTTCAACTTCCCTCTTGCTGCTGTTGATGGTAAAATATTTCTAGGTTTGACTCTTTTAGGAGTGACAACATCAACTTCAAAACCATTCATGAACATAAAGGAGGTCCAATCTCTGTCTAGTCTCTTCAACTCCTCTAACACCAACAACTTAATCAAACTATGGTGAAAGAGAAGTTTCATTGCCCTTCATTTCAACTAGCCTTATCGACATTTTACCTAGACTTCTATATAAATAAAGGGCAAGTCAAGTGACCTCTTACCCACAAAATGCGAAGAGGCCAAGGTGTTAGGAGTAGACGTGGCTGAAACCTTCCTCCATAGGTAAAATACTTACGAATGATCATCAACAACTTTGAATAGATATCCTTCACTTGTAGAAACTCCTAGGTATGCCATTTGTAAGATCAATTTCCTTATGCTTTGGTTTGATGAACTCTTTGGAATCACCTTGTAGTGAACTTGATGCCTTTAAACCAACATTCCCCTCACCGTAGAGATTCACATTTGTCGTTGAAATGTTTGTTTTGGTGTCCTTTGTAAGGTTCAACATTCCTACTTTTGAAGCTATTCACGATAGAGCGTGGCAAAATCCTTGGAAACTGTAGATGACAACCTTTCAATCTTTGACGAGGAATTGCAAGCAACATGTTCTTACGAAAATCTCCATGGCCATTGGGTCTTCATTGAGCAAATTTATGTCCATGGGCTCATACTTGTGGCGGTGACCACCTTTGTTTGTTTTCTTCCTTTGACCATGATGGCTTTATATCTTCTCAGTCTCGCTTACTTGATGACACCACCTTTGAATGCGCGAAACTTGCTTGGCTCGATGAAATGACTCTCCGGAAATCCAATAACATGCAAAAGATAAAGCGTAGTATGACAAAAATACTAATTGGGTAATGTTTTATGGTCTAAATGACAGCTCATGCATTAATCATGACACATGCATGCTAAAGAGGTGTAATGATGACCTCAAACATGACTTTGCACCTTTGAATTAACCCTAACGATTTGAATGACCTCTACCTAACTCCTCCCAATCATGAACTAACATTTCCTTGAGTTGACCAAGACGGACAAGAAAACGAGTTTTTCGTAGCGTGATTAGTTTAACTTTTGACGGATTCCACTACGACTATTAGGCGATTTCGTAGAAAAGTTTGCTGCTTCAACGTATAAACGCTACGAAGGTTGTAAAATTGGCTCCAAGTAATGTTTCACATTTTTAAGTGATAACGGGATCCACCAACTTAAAATCAAAGATGTCACCTTATCTAGTTTCGTGATCATGGGTTTGGCCATAGGTTTGCAATCCATCCATCCAAAACTTCTTTAAATCCTAATTACTTGTGTCAGTCTGCCCAAGAAATATTTCTTTGTCTCTGTGACCTCCAAACCCAAGAAGTATTGCATCATGCAAATATCATTGTCTCGAACTCGACTACCATGTTTGCTTTGCCTTGCAATGAGCTTCTCTAAAATAGTAGGAAACAAGTCATGTATTACCACACCAAAGAAAGCAGTTAGTCCTCATATAAGTTGGGATATTCTTTGCTTTGGCGAAGCTCATACTCTGCAAAAATCCATCTATCACGGAAACCATGTTCTTTGTGCCTACTTGAGTCCATACAATGTTTTATTAAGCCTATAAACATGGGAATCTTTCCCATTTTATCTCAAAGCCCAAAGACTCCTTTATGTGCACTTCTTCCTCAATAATCCTATTAAAGAAAGTTGTCTTCATCCATTTGATGTGTCCCTCCTTCCCATAAATGAAACTAAGGACATGACTCCTATAATGGACATGCACTTGGCTACCTGAACAATGTCTCCTCATAGTCCACTCCCTCTTTTTGGGGCTTGTCTTGCTATGAAGCTTGCTTTGAACTTCCCAATGCTTCCATTTGTTGCACGCTTAATCTTGTAGAGCCACTTGGGCCAGAGCCATTGACTTCCCATCGATCTTGGAACTATGTCTAAACGTCATTTGATGGGGGTGTGTTCTCCACCATGGCATCTTGCCATTTTTGTTAGTTTGCTACCTCTTGAAATGGAAGGCTTAGAATCTACGATGTTGCTCATTAATGCCATGTAGTACGATTTTTTTTGGAGGTATTCTATCTCTAAATGTGCTCACAGGAGCCTCAAAATACTCTGACATCCCTTAATGTCGAGAAGAACCATTGAAGTCTCTATTAGAAGTTGAAGAGGTTACTATCTCTTCCTTTTACACAGAAATTTTATTATACCTTTGGAAATCAGTGATGACCCCCTTCTCAACCATCATAAATTCTTACTCCTCATCCATTGTCCTTTGGAATGAGCTCGTGGAACTTCTTGGATGAAAGTATTCCTCAAAAAATTTACATCCTTGTTTACTACTATCTTCTCTACTCTATAATATAGGCCTTGTTGGCCTTTGAAATCTCACTATAGCCTACAAATAAACCCTTCTGGCAGGGGGGTTCCAAGTTTATTGAGAAATCAATGCTTATAGGAATTAGGGTTTGATTCCTCTTTCTTGATAATTGCACATGAATTATGTTGGTTTTCTTTTACTTCTTCATTGGATTTTATCTTTCTCAAACAATTACCAAATTATATGTATATGAAGATCACAAGAACAAGAGACACAAGATGTAGACACTTAGCAGAGAAAAGCCCCTTAAAGGGGAAAAACCAGCCCAACTCTTCCACTGGTAAATTCAAATCCAGATGAGACAATCCAAGACCCTTTAGACCTAGAAAAATATCTCCTCCCAATCACTAAGTGAACCCTTGCTTCCAATAGATGATCCTTGTTAAAATCTCAGTGACAACTTCCTCGTAGCAACTACAATCCGGGGAATTCGAGCCCTAGTAACAATTTCGCCCCCCGGATATAGAATTTTGGACTGTGCTAGACTCAAAAATTTCCAACCCCAACGACTACCCATAACCTTCGCATGTGTGAAAGATAGATGGCCCAAAAGCCGAATTAGGTCTTCCCAACTTCTTTCATCCTTCTCTCGACTACTTTGCTCTCTTTTCTACTTCGCTTCCTTGAAGATCGAACTTGTTGAGTTAGTGCTCCAAATAGGTCGAAATACCTATCTATATATAGCCTTCTTGTTGGGTCGAATTGCCCTAATGTAGGCCGACTTCATGGGGACGGGGCCGAGTTGGTGTGGGTGAGGAATAACCTTTTTTGACTAAAAAATAATTCTTTTTACATGATACAAAAGGCCACGAAGGGTCTAATAAAAGTACAATGACTCTAATGACTCAATGCAGCACCTAGAAGCCTTTGATGGCAGACTTTATTACAAAACGTTGACCCAAGTATGAAACTTCCTTCTTTAATAAGTAATTTTCTTTAATAATAAAATTTCTTTTTTGATAAGTACAATTATGACTGATACTAGTTACATTCTTCAACACTCCCTCTTAACTAGGGGTATTCGTAATTACATACATATGTACATGGAAGATATCAAAATGAAATGAACTATGAAGAGTTATAGCACGATTAGTGCTCTGATTGATACGACTGGGGTACTCTAATCGGGTGGGACTAAGGTGGACTCAAGCTCTTGCCACTATAGGTACCATCAAGATTACAGCTCTACCACCAACCTAGGGATCTAGGTGCGTATCCAAGGTTGGGCTCCATGACCAATTCCACCTCCTACTTTGTTGATTTATGGTAGCATCGGATGTGATCTAGCCTCAAGAATTTGCGGGGAGGCTGGGACACTTATGTCATTCTCTAAAAACCCTTAAATTGTTTTGGGAAATTCCACCCGAACGGACGGCATCCATTTTAATTAAACTAAGTCTAAACTTAGGAAATTAAAATAATTAAAGATATTAATTAGGCCCGAGTGTGAATCTTCTAGAAAAAGACGGAGATCGAGTCGAGGAATGATGCCGGGCCGGTGATTAGGATCTAATGCGGGCCGGCGAAAGTTCAAGGAGAAGATTATAAGAAAGGGCTCGATGGGCACTTGGAGAACACACCCGGTGCAGGATGCTGAGTTGCCCAAGCGGTCGATTTTCTCACTAGGCCGAAGTTCGGCAAGGGAAAATCGAATCAAGGGGTGAATTGCGGTGTGAGAGAGAGGTTTTCAAAAATAGTCGAGAGTGCGAGAAGCAGCCGGGAAGAGGCAACGCGAAGAGGGACGCGAGAATACCGGCACGGAGGCGGTGACGTAGACGCGTAGCAGAGAATGATGCGGTGGGGCTAGCGTGGGGGCAATAGATCTTCTCGGGGGTCGGAAATTCATTGTGGAGCGTGAGAAATTTGTTTGTAAATTTCTCTGTGATTCTTCTTCTGTTACGCTATGTATATTGTACATGAGATATTTGTTGAAGACTTAATAAAAGAAACCCTCATCTTAAGTTGCATTGGGTTTTTAAGGGACAATTGTCCAAAAATAAAGCATCATCGTCTGTTTGTTGTTGTGCTTGTATTTTCCTTACATTTATTTTAAGTAATTGTTGATTTGTGAAGGCTAACGATGTATGTATTTCGATATTTTTTACGTAGATAGCTGTAAATAATTTGTTTGATAATTTTAACAAAAGAGAAGAAATATTATTAGTTGCGGCGGAAAGGACTTCCGGAATTTCCGAATTTTCACATGGTATTAGAGCACGGACGGGGAGGCAGTCAAATCTATGCCAAATGGAAGGCGGAGCACCCACGACCTTTGCGTGAGGAGCTGCTCGAAGTCCCCGAAGGTGCACGGTCGTTTGGGCCAAAAGAAGGCAATTTTTAGAAAAAGAAGAATTAATTCTGCGAGTGAGTCGATAAAGAATCGATCTCAAGATCGAAGGGTTGTCGAGTCGGGGGGGAACAATTGTGTTTCGTTTGCGGAAGAAGATCTCCCGGCTAAGCGCGGTATTTTGCGGTTGCAAGATCAACGTTGGGAAGGAGGATAGCACGGATCAATATGCATAGTCAAGATGTCTTAGAATTATCTTCCATATTGGAAGAAGAATTAGCATGTACGCAAGTTCGGCATCGGCGGGTGTTTGGTATATTGATAGCGGGGCTTCAACTCACATGGTAAGATGCGAATACTTCTCGAGCTATCAAAAAGAGCATATGGACTTCTAGATCACTATGGGAAACAAAATGATGTACTCTAGTAGGGAGAGGCACCGTAGTTTTTCAAGCAGCCGAATCAACATGAGCCACTAATGTGATGCATGTCAAGGTTAGGAATAGATACGATTTGAGTGTCGGATTCTAGGGACAAGGGTATTGATATGCTATGGAGAATGAAGGTATATATCCGACATCTGGCGGAAGAAGATGAGACAAGTCGACTCGAATCAACAAGTGCATAGTTACGCTTGAGTCTCCAATGGCGATAGGTAGTAATAATAACGGTGAAAAAGGAGGCCCGAACGAGCGTGACACCGGAGGAGTCCTGGACACTTACCATGGGCACTTAGAATGCTCAAGGAGCAAACTGTGACGGGAGTTCCGATCCTTTGTGCGACATGATGATGTTTGCGGAAAGGATGCGTACTAGGGAAGTACGATAAGGCGATGTTTCACGAGAAGTGACAGCAAGCATGAAGCGCATTGGGATTAATACACTAAGATATTTTTGGCTCAATGTCCACCGAGCTCTTAGCGATGGCGAGTACTTCAATCACCTTTATTGATGATCACTCTCGCTTACGGATCTACTCCTGTTAGACAGGATGGAAGTCTTTGATGCGATTACGAGAGTTCAAGGCTCTCGTAGAAAACATGTTGGGAAAAGACAAAGGTATTGCATTGAGATAATGGTGGAGAATATACGGATAAATACTTCACGATTTTGCGCAAGGGAGGGCATCAAAGAGAGTGGGTGTGACTCCATATAATCCACAACGAAGGGGAGTAGCGAAGGCGGAAAAACAGGCTGTTAGTCAAGCTAGAAAAGGCTGTATTTATCTGACCGAGGACTTGCACAGATTCTTGCGTGACATAAACTAACGGTGTATATTAATAATAACTCCCTCCTACAGCATTTGAAACCTTTGAAGGAATCTTCACAAGGAAAAATGCGGGTATGTGATCTGGGATATTTAGAATTGTGGCATATTGTACATGGGACAAGAAAACGTAGCAAAATTTGCATCAGGGATTAGAGGAAAAGTCTACTGCGTAGATGCATAGCGAGGCCTCGAAATCATACATGATCTACATTCCTGGTAACACGAAAGTTGGCAATAAAGAGGCGAGATGTAACTCATGGAGAAGATGGGGGCATACAAAATCTCAGAGATAGTAACGGGGGAGATCGATCGACCAAATGTTACATTAGTCCAAGAGCGGCGGGAGTGGCAGTGCAAACGGAGGACCAACACCGGGATTGAGTGGGTGACTGGCACTAGTGACTGTCGAGAGTAGGAGATCTAGGTAGTTCTCGAATCGTTCTTGAGGGGAGCAGTGGAGGGTTTGATTCATGACCTCCACACCACGGAGGTGGTAAGACTAGTACCTGCAAGGAAATGCAACGAGATGAGCGGTGTGAAAATTTACCTCTCGCAAAACTCAGTTATTCTTCTGAAATATTCAAGCATTAACATGAAAGTAAATACAACAACACTCTACACACACATACAAAGTCTAAGCGAGGACTAGTATGGCAATAAAGTGACACACCAAGGATTTTGCGGAAAAATTTCCATAGGCTTAATGTTGGAGGAGAAAATCGGTCTTTGGCCTCTGGAGGGGTTTTTATTGTTAAGTAGATTTTAAGTACAACAAATACGGGCATAGTGGTTAACTTAGATGAAAATAAAGCTATGACTCTACCTGCGGTACGAAGATAGAAAGGTTCGGTAGATTCACACCCTCGAACGGGTTCCGAGGAACTCGGTACTGGGTGTTTAGGAAACCTTGTTGCTGAGCGCAATCGCTTTCTGCTTTGCGTCGAGGGCTCCTGCAATTGCTAGAAGGGCTGTCACCCCAAGGTGGATTCTGATGCCCCTATCTTTGGTTGGGCAGCGTCAGCTCTTTCTTTGGCCTCCTGCTACCTACTGTGCCTTTACGGGCATGTGTGTACTTTATAGCCACGGCTTGTCACACTACCTCTACTGGATTGCGTTCCACGCTGCACATCATTCTTTATAGTCTGTTCCTTCTCTTCTCTTGTTGCACTCTTGGGCTGGGATTAGATCATCCTTTCATAATGCTACCCCCTGTTCTGGGTTGAAACACTTATACAGAGACTATGCTTAATAGCCATATAATTTCCAACTTAGTCTCTGGTGCTACGCAACATGTGTGTTCTCAAAAATGACCCCAAACTTCTTTCCTTTGTATTTTCGTTGAGAAACCAATGACCACGAATGTCTTGAATCGATGACTAAGATTAAAAAGAAAGCTTGATCCGTGTGAGATTAATCATTTTCACCACATGTTTTAATTTAATTAACTTTAATATTTTAATTTTTTTCCTAAGTTAGACTTGGGGTCCTTAATTAAGATTCATTATTAAATATCATAAACATGATGGAATTTCTTAAATCGCTTTCTAGGTATTGGAGATCTTATGTACTCTAGTCTCAACAAATTTTGGGACCTAGAGCACATCCAGGTACCTAAGACCACAAAATCTCAGCACTCCCTCTGAAGAATGTTGCTCTATGAAATAATACTTGAACCCGAAGTGTTGCTGTGATCTCTAGTGTGGGTCTACACTTGCTTGATACTTCTTTGTTTCCCTTCATACTATGGCCATTGTTGCTCTCCCATCATTGCCCACGGCACTACCACCATCTTTACCTCCTTCACTACGACTCCTCTCAATTCTTGCATCATGTTGCCAAGCTACTGTACAACTGGGTTCTTTGAAGAAGCTGTTGAAAACTCACCAATCTGTGAAAAAGTGATTAACATAACTCGTCACCCATTTTGCCAGGGCTGTTGCTTCGTGCTTTCATGCGGGTTTGTTGCAGCATTGTAGCTATACACTTGTGTAGCGGAACCTCTTACTGCTTTGCATGTATTTGAGTTCCCTATCTGTGTGCATTACTTGTTTGTCTGCGCTGGCTGTACGGCTAGCTGTAGCTTTGCCTTGTAAACAACCTGCCTCCCCACGTATTAATTCCTGCTTCTCTTTGTTGTTGTTTATACGTTGTTCTTGCATTTGCAACTGCTTGTTGCTCCCTCTCGGCATCTAGCTGCGCCTTTGCTCCATTTGTGATTCTCTGCATCACTTGCTCCACTTGTCTGCTCTTCATCTTAAAGGCTCTGTGCTCGTATGTGATCCCGAGTTGGGCTACTCAAGGATCCTACACCGCTCCTCTTGTAGGCGCTCTCTGAGATCCATGTCCTTACTTTTGTGGTTCATGAGCGCTCATGGCTACGTCATCTTGAGAAGCCATCGTCTCCCCATGACCTTGGAGCTAAGCTTTCGTGTCCTTTTTCTTTTAGGAAATTGTCGGCGAAATGTCCTAGTTCGTTGCACTAGAAACACTTGATCTTGGAAATAAATCACTTTATCCATAACATGCGGTGTAGAGAACATCTTCCTCTTCTTCTTCTTCACTTTTTTCAGGCTTGGTGTGTACCTTCTGGTCTCTTGGAGAGTGATCCGATGGATTTCTTCTTGTTGGAGGATAGCCCACATATTGTCCCGATTCACAGAGTCCGCTCTGCAAGAGACTTTGGACAAAATTTTCCTAGTCCTCTTCCTTGATAGCATTGGGTATCCCTCTTACTGTGTTGTCTCCTCACCTTCACCCCATGTTAGTCAGTTGATCTTGGATTGCTTGTCCTCACCATAACGGTTGATGCGGGACGAGAAAGGATCTGTCCTCCTCCCCTTGGCCATCATGAATAACTTCGGGTTCAGACTCTCCGGAAGCATTATCCTTAGGACGGAATCTATCTTTATAGCAGTGCTGGTTAGAGCTACCCACATGTCATGAGCCATTTTCTTCTCGGCTATGTGTGGAACCACATGATCTTCGACCCATGCTGACTATGAAGAACTTGGCACATTGCCACACTGCTTCCTCCTTACTTAGCTAAGAAGAGCATGGATTCAATCTGTGGACTTTCTGTGTGCTCTCTCGTCGCATGCCTCCATGACCTTCTGGGGTCCCGGCCTTCCCAGTTGCAAACTTGGACAAGGGTTGTCAGCCTATCTTGATCACGTAGTCCACGGGGTGCCATCGCTCGAGAAAATGTGTCGGAGCGAATCTCCTCTCTATGTTAGAGACTTGGATGTAGGGTCCTCGGCAGAAAAGGCACCCTGCTCCCTACGAAGGCGACTTCCTCTCTTGGAAGTACGCAGAACAAAAATGAATCGGCTCTCTTCCCGATCCTCGATTGATTTGCGAGATTTATTTGACTATAAAATCTTCGAGAAGTTGTTCTCCTCCCGCTCTTTGTCGACTTAGCAGAGTGAGTACGCACCGGCAAATTTTAACCCCCACGAGAAACTATTGAAGCTGCGACTCGGCTTACGGCACTCGAACAACACTACCTTACGAGTGGCTCCTGCAAGCGAGCCTGCGTGAGTAGACGAGTCTCGGCGTAGTGTCTGCGCTACCTACTGTGATAAGTGCATGGGCACAACGCGGAGGCTTGCGTCACCTTGGCCTGCTGCTTGGCTGCGCTTCCTTTCTTGCTACGGCTGTCCTCTCTAGTTCGACGTTCGAGGCTATTGGCGCACTACCCACGGCAAAGATTCTTCGGTCTTATTGCGGAGATCCGGGCTAGATACGCAATCGATCGATACCATGTGAGAAATTTTTTTATATAGCGAGGGAAACCGTCTTGTTAAATCTTGATTTACTTCTCCTACTTAAACAAGTTATTAATTTGAAATATTCAGCATTAACATCAAGGTAAATACATTAACCGGTCTACACACATACGGAATCTAAATGAATACATGCACAATCACAAAGTGACACACAAGGATTTTTAGGACAATTGTCCTCGGAAAAACCCAATGCGGGAAAACCGGTATTTTGGCTACTAGAGGGTTTTATTATTATTAGATTCCAAGTACAAAAAATATGTAATATCTCGTTTAGGGGATATCTCTAAAATCGACAAACTCCAACTAGAGATGAATTTGGGAGGGCATTTACCGAGATATTACGCATGCAGAGGACGAATCACGGAGGCTACACGGGCCTTTCCGGACTTTGTTAAGAGTGAAAAAGATAAACACACCAAGTGGTATAGAACTAGAATGCTCAGAAATATAAATAAATAACAGTGCAGCAGACATATAATAACAGAGAAAGAAATTACGGCAACTCATCCAGAAAACATAGGGAGGAAATGCTGAGCCATTTTATTAATCTGAGAAATATAATGAAGTACAATAGGTGATCAGAGTGATGGCACCTAATCTTGCTGAAGGCAAGTGAAGAAACACTCTCAGGAAATATAGGAAATGGCTGCTCTATGAACTGCGTCCCAGCTGCAGGAAAACTGCCGTGTAGCTGCTACTGCTGGAATGGAATGAAGACTAGGGGCTGATCCCCTTGCCGGAATGAGCTGAAAATCTTTAAACCTCTTCTTCTCACCAACTCGGACAAAACCCAAAAATCATATCAAAAACGGCAAACCCTCGAAAATCACTAGAAAATGCCTCCTTAGGGAATTACGCTGGCCTCCAAGGCTCTGCGCAGAGGCTAAATGGAAATCACTGAAACACTGCCTCAAACTCCGCAAAAATCCTCCTGCAAGCAAAGGCTGACCCTCTGCTCAAAATCTCGACTGAATCACCTGCAGAAACCCTAATCCAAAGCACCTCCACAATGAACTGTGTCCTCTCTCCCAGTGACTGCGCAGTCTCTATAAGCTCCAGCTCTGCAACAAACCCAAACAACAAAACTACTCACAAAATACTAAAAAACTAACCTTGCCCGAGCAGGCACTCGAAGTCTCCCGGGGCTAAGGGCGAGATCTCCGACCGGAGACACTCAATGCACTAAACAGTGCTGCAGACAGGCTAAACAGCCAGCGTGCTCAAGAAGACAAACGTCTCACTCAAAATCATCAACTCCAGAATGAATCAAATGAGGAGGCTCCTCCATCTTTTATAACGTTGGTTTCCCTCCAAAACCCCAACGTAGCCTCTCTCTCCTCACGTGCTCATCCTCATCTGCGCAGAAGCTTCTAGAGTGTACGTGGACCCCCTCCTCTATGTGGTGTTTGGCCCCCCTTGGCTCCCCTTAAGTCATAACTTTGTGCTACTAGGAGGACGTTTTATTTCACTTAAGTGAGTTAGACCCTCTCGACTCACTTTTTATTTATTTACAAACTATAGACGGCAAAACTATACAAAATCGAATATTCCAATTAGCTATCGCTAATTAGGAATATTACAGTCTCCCTCGGCAAAATGTTGCTTGTCCTCAAGCAACTGAAGTGATGGATGCTACAAAATCTTCTCGCTTTCCCAAGTGGCATCCTCATCCGGCAAATTCTTCCACCTCACCAAGAATTCCCGGATCGTCCTGCTCCGTAACTGCCTTTCTCTGGGATCAATAATGGCCTCCGGCTGCAACACCAAGTGCCCCTCATCATTTGTAGGAGGTAGCTCCTCTGTCACTGTCACCTGCTGCCCCAGCGCCTTCTTTAGGCATGATACATGGAAAATGTTGTGGATCTTGCTACCTTGGGGCAGCTTCAACTCATATGCAATCTGCCCAATCCTGCGTATCACCCTATATGGCCCATAAAAGAGAGGCTTGAGCTTCTCAGCTCCTTCTACTTCAGCGATGACTGTCGGTATGGCTGTAACCGTAGGTAGACCAAGTCCCCCACCTCAAACTGTCTCTCCACCCAACCTCTGTCGGCATACAGCTTCTGCTGGTTCTGTGCTGTAGCCATATTGTCCTTGAGAGCTCGGAGGATGTCCTAACTCTCTTGGATCCAAATCTTGGCTCTAGGAGCCTTGCTAGCACCGAACATCACATCAGCAAAAGATAAAGGATGGTACCCATACAAAGCATAAAATGGTGACATACCAATAGACATGTGATGTGTCGTGTTGTAGCAGTACTCCCCCAAATGCAACCATCTCAACCATGCTCGCTGCTGTCCACTGACATAGTTACGCAAGTAGCCCTCCAGCCACTTGTTAACTATCTCCGTTTGTGGGTGGTAACTGGTACTCGGTGTCAACTCCGTCCCCACTAGTCGGAAAAGCTCCTGCCAAAATCCGCCCATGAAACGACTGTCCCTATCACTGATGATGGTCTTAGGAAGACCATGCAGCCTGAAAACCTCTCTGAAGAACAGCTCGGCCACCTGTGCTGCTGTGTAATGCGCGGATATGGCGAAAAAGTGCGCATACTTTGTCAACCGATCAACGACGACAAAGATACAATCCTTGCCCTGCACCATGGGCAACCCTGTGATGAAATCCATCGATATGCTCTCCCATTTCCCCTCCGGAATGGGAAGAGGCTACAACAATCCTGCGGGATGGCTCATCTCCCCCTTGTTCCTCTGACAAACATCGCACTCCCTGATGTGCTGGAGTACGTCCTCCTTGAGGCCCTTCCATGAGAACCTCTCTCTAATGGCCCTGTAGGTTTTGGTAAACCCCTGATGGCCTGCCAATGGAGAATCATGTGATGCCTGGAGTATCTTCTTCTTAAGCTGAGATCCTTCAGTCAAGAAGATCCTGTCCCTGTAGTAGATGATCTCATCAACCACCCTGTACCTGTCATCCGCTACATGTCCATCCAGCACCTCACATGCAAATCTTTCCTTGGAGTACTCAACTAAAAGTCGAGCCCTCCAATCTGTATCCAAGCTCATAAGAGATAACGTGGCTGGTCTACGTGAAAGGGCATCTGCTACCACGTTATTCTTACCCTTGACATACTCAATGTCAAAGTCATATGCTTGGATCTTACTGATCCACTTCTGCTACCTCTCCTGTAGCTGCTTCTGCTCCAAAAAGAACCAGAGGTTGTTGTGATCAGTCCTCACCCTGAACCTGTTCCCTACCAGATACTGCTGGAATTTGGCCAAGGCATGCATGATGGCCAACATCTCCTTGTCGTATATAGGATACAACCTCTTGTGCGGAAGGAGCTTCCGACTCTCAAAGGCTATAGGGTGTCCTCCCTGCATCAATACTGTGCCGATCCCCTCTCCCGATGCATCACACTCCAAGAAAAATGGCTGCGTAAAATCCGGCAATGCAAGCACTGGGCAGCTACTCATCACCTCCTTGAGCCTATCAAAGGCTCGCTGCACTGTATCAGACCAACTGAATGCCCCCTTCTTCGTCAAATCTGTAAGGGGTGCAGCAAGCTGTGAGAAACCTCTGACGAACTTCCTGTAATAGGTACATATCCCAATGAACCCTCGAAGTTCCGTCACGTTCCTCGGCTCCGGCCAATCTCTGATGGCTCTAATCTTCTCCTCATGGACCCTCACTCCGTCCACTCCAATAATGTGACCCAAATACAACATCTCCGTCATCCCAAACTCACACTTGGAGAGCTTAGCATAGAATTGTTGCTCTTCCAAGATGCATAGTACTGCCTCTATATGCTGGAGATGCTCCTCCCAAGTCCTGCTATATATGAGTATGTCATCGAAGAAGACCAATACAAACTTCCTCAGATGACTGCGGAAGATATGGTTCATGCAAGACTGAAAGGTGGCTGGTGCATTGGTCAGCCCAAAAGGCATAACCAAAAACTCAAAGTGCCCATAATGACACCTGAAGGCGGTCTTGGGAATGTCTTGTTCCCTCACGCGAATCTGATGGTACCCTGATCTCAAATCAATCTTCGAGAAGAACTTAGCTCCTCTCAGCTCATCCATCAACTCATCGATCCTGGGTATAGGGTACCTGTTCTTCAAAGTCTTCTTGTTCAGGGCCCTGTAGTCAATGCACATCCTCAAAGTGCCGTCCTTCTTCACCAGCACTACAAAAGAAGCAAACGGACTCGTGCTCGGTCTGATGTGTCCAAGAGCCAACAACTCCTGGATGGGCCGCTCAATCTCATCCCGATAGGCTTTGGGATGCCTATAGGGGGTAGTGATCACTGCCTGAATCCCCTGCTCAAACTCAATGGTGTGCTCAAACCCTCGATCTGGTGGCCGACCTGGTGGTATATCCCCAAACACTACCTCATGCCTGTCAAGGATGGCCTGTATATCTGGATGAATTGCCCGACCGGTGGTCTCTGCCTCTGATGCCCGCAGCTCAACCGCCTACTCTATGTCTCCCTTCCAGAAGTCTGCCTCCATCCGGTGTGCCGAAACTATCTGAGGTGGGTAAGTATGCATCCCGCGGATCTTCTCATGCTTCCTGGTCTTCTTGTCATCCCACTCCATCTCTAAGGCCTCCCAATCTGTGGTGACCTTCCTCAGAGTAATCAACCACTGAACACCCAGCACCACATTGGTGTCTGGTATGTTGACCACGAAAAAGTGATCGGTCACGGTGTAGGTACCCATCGTTACTGCCAACTCTGGAACATACCGGGCACACTGCATCGTCTGGGCTCCTGGGACCAAGACTGAAAACTCGTCAAAGCTCTCGGTCGGTATACCCCTTCGCTCGACCATCTGTGCATCAATGAAGTTGTGGGTCGCCCCACTGTCAACCAAGACTGACACTCGCTGGACACGTACTGTCCCTCGTATGCGCAGTGTCAAATACTTAGGAACTCCTCGCAAAGCTGCAAGGGCCCCTCTTGTGGGTGCAAAAGCTGCACCTCCTGTCCCTGGAGGTGGAGGCGGCAACTGATCCTGGTTTGTCTGACTATCTCCTGCCTCCTCATCATCCTCCTCATCCTCTTCCCCGCTATCATCGGAGAAGACCTCAAAGAAGTGTGCTTTGCCAGCAGCACACCTATGTCCTGGTGCCCATGGCTCCTGACAAGTGAAGCACAGCCGCTTCTTCCTCAACTCCCTCCTGGCATCATCATCTATCTGTGCCCGTCCCGGATTCCCCTTTGGAGGAGGAACCCTCACATCCTTCCCCTTGGGCTGGAAACCCTGTCTCTGGGGGTAAGGTGTCTGCGTCCTAGGCAATGCATCCTGTAAGTCCCTGGTCTTGCTGATAGCATCCTGGAGTGTAGCTGGTCTAGTAGATCTGACTAGACCTCAAAGTGGCTCTGCCAATCCCTCCACAAACATATAGATCATCTGTGTCGCGGATAGATCTGGCACCATCATTGAAACCCTCAAGAAATCTGCAATGTATGTCTCTGGGCTCCCTGTCTGCTTGAGCCTCGTCAGCTCAACAAAATGCTGTTCTGGATCCCTTCGGTCAAAACGCTCCATCAACCTCCTGGTAAACTTGACATATGTCGTCACTATAGAGTGTTCGAGTGTAACCATCCCATGGAACCACCAGTCCTGGGCCTCACCATCCAAATGTAATGTCGCCACCTTGATGGCCTCCGTCTCCGACATCTGGTTAAGCTGGAAATAGATGTCCAGCTTCTCCACCCAAGACTTTGCCAAACTGTTTGATGAGCCATCAAACGTAGGCAAATGGAATCTTCTAGATGTGCGGTGGGTATCTCCATCATGATAATCTCGGTGCCCTCTATGATGGTCATGGGGTCTACTGTCCCGCTGGAGCTGAACAAAATCCTGGAATGAGAGAGCATCCCTGAACTCCTGCCCATAGGCCTGATACTCTGCAAAATACTCGCCCATGTGTCCGGGCTCTGCCTCCTGCTAGACTCCTGCCCCTGTGTCTGCTCCCAAGAAAGTGGGCATGGTAGAGCGGGTAGGTGCACGTGAAGCCATCGGCTGAGGAGTATCACGCTGAGCAACACCATGCTCCGGCAAATTATGGGATGTACCTGATCCCTCTCCTACCTGGAAAACCTGTGGGGTCTCACGCTGTCTAGCCTCTATAGCGGTGAATCTCTAACCCATCACCTCAATCTATCTAGCTAAATCTTGCACCGATTTGAGGAGTGCCTCCCCAAACTGTTTGGTCTCTGTGTCATCTGCCATCGGCCCTCTCTGCTCTGAATATAATACAGGCTCCTCATTTGCGTCATCACGAGGCTCTCTTTCACCTTTCTGGCATCAATCACCCGAACACAATCTCCCTCTCGTAGGTGTTCTCCAGCCTACGCTCCCACGGTCATATGTACTTCCTGCCTCTGTAACAAATATATGGTCTCGATTATATAGACCACAGAGTGCAGGCAATTCTGCTCCATTACCTTCCTTAATATCCCGTTTGGGACTATCTCAAAGCTGGCAAACTCCAACCAAAGATGGGTAGGAGGGGCATTACAGATGTTCCATAGGACAGCGAGATCGGAGGCTTCACGGTCGCTTTCGGACTACGTAGAAGAGTGAAAAATAAACACACCAAGTGGTATAGAACTAGAATGCTCAGAAATATAAATAATTAACAGTGCAACAGACATATAATAACAGAGAAAGAAATTACGGCAACTCATCCAGAAAACATAGAGAGGAAATGCTGAGCCATTTTATTAATCTGAGAAATATAATGAAGTACAATAGGTGATCAGAGTGATGGCACCTAATCTTGCTCAAGGCAAGTGACGAAACACTCTCAGAAAATACAGGAAATCGCTGCTCTATGGAAGGCTGGTCCCAATTTCTTTAGAAAAAATTGTAGTGTAAGCCCCGCTCTCTTTCGTGGAATGGAATGAAGACTAGGGGCTGATTTCATTCTTAGGAATGAGCTGAAAATATGCAAACCTCTTGTTCTTACCAACCGGACAGAAACCGGAAACCATATAAAAAACGGCCAACTGAAAATCACCCGAAGAAATGCCTCTGGCAAAGGGAATTCTGACGGCCTCCAAGGTTCTAGCAGCGAGAGGCTAAATGGAAATAGCTGAAACACCGCCTCAAACTACTGCCACAAGTTCAATAGACTGGTGACCCCTCGCTCAAAATCTCAGCTAAATCACTGAAGAACCCCAATCCGAAGCACCTCTGATGGTACGTCCTCTCTCCCAGTGGCTGCCACCGAGTCTCTGCTAAGCTCGACTCCACCAGTAAACCCAAACAACAAAACCTCTCACAAAATACTGAAGGAAAAACCTTGCCCGAGTAGGCACTCGAAGTCCCCCGGGGCTAAGGGCGAGATCTCCGACCGGAGACACTCAATGCACTAAACAGTGCTGCAGACAGGCTAAACAGCCAGCGTGCTCAAGAAGACAAACGTCTAGCTCAAAATCACCAACAACAGAATGAATCAAATGAGGCTCCTCCATCTTTTATAACGTTGGTTTCCCTCCAAAAACCCCAACGTAGCCTCTCTCTCCTCCACGTGCTCATCCTCATCTGCGCAGAAGCTTCTAGAGTGTACGTGGGCCCCCTTCTCTACATGGTATTTGGCCCCCTTGGCTCCCCCCTTAAGTCACAACGTTGTGCTACTAGGTGGATGTTTTATTTCACTTAAGTGAGTTAGACCCTCTCCACTCAGTTTTTATCTATTTACAAACTATAGACGGCAAAACTAAACAAAATCAGATACTGTCGACTCTAGCTAGTGGGAATAGCGAAAGTATCTAAAATATGGGCACCACACGGATTGTAAACGAGAGAAATAAAGCTGTGACGCTATACCTTTCAAATTTTGAAGACAAAAAGGCCGGGCCCGATTCACCCTCAAGCAGGTTTCCATAACTGGCCATACTAGGTCTTCATAAACCCAAACCTTCACTCCAGATCACTTGTGTCATTTCTATGCTATTTCTTTGTCAGCTCCGTTCCATTTTACAACGAGGAAAGGGTTTGCGTCACCCTAGATCAGGTTACACTTCCTGGTGCCCTGGTTGGGCACATCGACCTTGTTGGCATCTTATTTACTTTCTGCGCTACCCTTTACGAGGCATATGTAGCCTCTGCTTTCCCTTTCTGTATTTGCCTCTTTTTTCATTTGTCATTTGTGATTAACATCAACTGCTCATCACTAACTCTTTGCTCGGATCATCCCTTCCGCCAATACTACCCCTCGCTGCAGTTGAAACACTTCTGGAAATTCTTAGCAAACCACGCCCTAGAATTCCAGTTTAGTCTCAGTGCTTTGCCACTATGTGTGTTCTCCCACTGACCCCAAGCCTTTCCTTTATACTTTTGTCATTGGGAAACGACCATGATCCAATCTTGAATCGATGGCTAAGATTACAAGAAAGCTTGATCTGTGTGACTTAAGTCATTTTCATCACATGTTTAATTTAATTAACTTTAATATTTTAATTTTCCTAAGTTAGACTTAGGGTCCTTAATTAAAAATATTAATTAATTAAATATCGCTTAAACATGATGGAATTTCTTAAATCACTTTTTGGGTCTTAGAGACCTTATGTACTCTAGTTCCTTCACAAAGTTTGGGAGCTAAAGCACATCCGATTCTACCCTAACACCACAAAATCTCAACATGAGGAACGCAAAGTAGTTTGTTGGAGCTCTTTGAACCAACAAGAGGCAGCCTAGATAGCCACAAATACCAAGCCTTGGTAGCACAGGTTGAAGAGCCCTCCAGTTTTCAAGAAGCCGTACAACACCAAGTGTGGGTGGATGCCATGGTAGAAGAATATAGTTCTATGATGACTAATGATATCTGGGAAGTTGTACGTAGACTAGAGGATAGATTAGTTGTAGGATCAAGGTGGATCTACAAGATCAAGTACGTTGTATATGGCAGTGTAGAGAAGTATAAGGCTAGGTTCGTGGCAAAGGGGTACGCACAGAAGAAAATGATAGACTGTGAGAACTCTGCCCTAGTAGCTAGATATACCTCTATCAGATCCGTTATATTCCTAGCAGCTCGAATGGGATGGGAGATTCACTAGATGGATGTGAAGACAACATTCCTGAACGGGGTGAGAGAAGAAGAGGTGTATATATAACATCTTGAAGGCTTCGCAACTCATGAGAAGAGAACTCATGTATGTAGGTTAAACATTGCCCTGTATGGGCTCAAGCAGGGACCCAGAGCATGGTATGGTTAGATTGATAGTTACTTGCAGCAGTTGGGATTCATCAAAAGTGATGTTGATCCCAATATCTACTATTTGATGGTTGAGAATGAGTCGCTTATTCTAGTATTATATGTAGATGAATTGTTTTTAAGAGGGTCATCAGGGCTCATAAAGGAATGCAAGAAAAGCCTTGAAGCAAAATTCGACATGAAGGATTTGGGGTTGATGCATTATTTTCTAGGTTTGGATGTTTGGCAAAAGAATGGGGAGATATTCCTTGGGCAAGGAAGATATGCTACAGAGATTCTGAAGAGATTCAAAACACAGGATTGGTGACCCATGGCAACGCCTATAATCACCAACTAGAAGAAAATTGATGCATCAGGAGACAAGGAAGTGAACCCCACCTTGTACAGACAACTCATTGGGTCGCTCATGTATCTGGTCAACAACACCAAGCCAGAAGAAGATGGAAGCGACAAGTGTTTACTGCGATAATTAGAGTTGTATCAAACTCTATGAGAATCTAGTATTTCATGATAGGTCGAAACACATTAATATCGAATGTGACTTTATTAGAGACTGTGTTCAGCGTGGGGTTGTATAGATGCAGTATGCCCCCACAGGATATCAAGTAGCAGCAGGGAGGTTGCACGTACTCATGAAGGCTCTTGGTAGAGATAAGTTCATCCAGTTCAGGGAGCAGATGGATATGGTAGAGAACCCGTTTCAGTAGTAGAAACAAATGGTTTCTCAGTTGTAGCAGCAGAAGATGAGAGGGAGTTGCAGTGTAGATGCAGTGGTTGGTAGGAGTATGCAGGGTCAACAACAACACAGATGCAATAGTAGTTGGTGGGCAGTGATGTCAGACATCAACATCGCAGAGGGATTTGATACAGAGTCAGGTTGATACTTCAGCAGGTTGCATTACTAGAGCACATTCCTCGCTAAGAGGGACTGTTGATTTCTGGTAGCATTGGATGTGGTCTAGCCTCAAGAATTTGCAGGGAGGCTAGGACATATGCATTCTCCAAAAACCCAGAAATTGTTTTGGGAAATTCCACTCGGAGACGGTTTAATTAAAATAATTAATTATTTTTAATGGATGCCTAAGTCTAAACTTAGGAAATTAAAACAATTAAAGGGTATTAATTAAGCTGGGTGTGAATCTTCTAGAAAAAGACAGAGATCGAGTCAAGATGATCTGAGCTATTGAATAGGATCTAATCTGGGCCGTTGAAAGTTCAATGAGAAGATTATAAGAACGAGCTCAATGGGCACTTGGAGAACACACCAGGTAGATACTCAGTTGCCCAAGCAAATCTATTTTCTCATGGGCTGAAGTTCGACAAGAGAAAATCGAATCAGAGGGTGAGTTGCAGGTGAGAGAGAGAGAGGGTATCAACAATAGTCGAGAGTGTAGGAAACGGCAAGAAGAGGCGGCGCAGAAGAGGGAAGCAGATCGCTGACGCAAAGGCAGTGACATAGGCACTGCGTCAAGGGTGACACAGTGGGGTTAGCGTGAGGGAAGCAGGTCCTCTCAGGGGTCAGAAATTCAATGTGGAGTGTGGGAAATTTGTTTGTAAATTTCTCATAGTGATTCTTCTTCTATCTGTATATTGTACATGAGATATTTGATAAAGATTAATAAAAGAGACCCTCATCTGCTGCACCGATTTTCTCGCATTGGGTTTTTCCGGGGGCAATTGTCCAAAAATAACTGTGTTGTTGTGTTTATTGTTGTGCTAGTATGTTCCTTACATTTATTTTCCGTAATAATTGATTTGTGAAGAGTGCAGTGTATGTATTTCGATATTTTCTGTAGATAACTGCAAATAATTTGTTTCAGTGATTTAACAAATAGAAGAAATATTATCAGTTGCTGGAGAAGGATTCTGAATTTCCAAATTTTCACATATTTCGGGATCTAGACATCAACACATAGGTTGGCCAGATGCCCTCCCAAGCATCTTGCCATAAGATGCTTCATCTGTTCCTATCAACTAAATCTGTAACATCAACCAATCCAAGCATGCTTCTAAAATATTCAAACTTCTTATTCGGAAGAGATTTCGTCAACACTTCAACTACTTGTTCATCTGTTGGAATATATTGTAGCTTCACGACCCCATCTTCTACCAAATTCCTAATGTAGTGGTACTTGTTGTTGATATGCTTCGTTCTTGCATGGAATACGGGGTATTTAGACAACTTGATGCTGCTTTGATTATCACAATTTATCACCATAGGATCCAAAGGCTTTCCAAACAAATCTGACAAGAGTTTTCTTAACGAAACAACTTCCTTTCCTACTTCACATGCAACGAAATATTCTGCTTCAACAATACTTAACACGACAAGATCTTGTTTTCTAGTCATCCATGAAATCATTGGAGATCCCAATCTAAAACAACCACCGGTAGTGCTTCTTCCATCAGTCTCACTGCCACCCCAATCAGAATTGGAAAAACCTGTTAACTTGAATTCCTTTCCATCATATTTTAGGTAATGATGTATTGTGCCATGTAGTTATCTCAAGACATGCTTGGCAGTTATCCAATGGTCATGATGAGGCTCCAACTCAAATTGACTAAGAAAATTTATAGCAAAACATATATTAGGTCTTGTATTTACCAAGTACATTAGAGAACTCACCAACTTACGATAGCTAATAGGATCGATGAGACTAGAGTCAGAGCTTCTCAACTTCTTGAGATTAGTGATCATGGGAGTAGTCATAGGCTTGGAATCCATCATACTGAACTTCTGTAACATCTTGATTATGTATTTACCTTGACCCATATATATCTCACCGTGTTTTTTCCAAACTTCCAAGCCCAAGTAATAGTGCATGAGTCCTAGATCTTTCATTTCAATTTCTGCTGCCAACATTTTCTCGCATTCTAGTATTTTGCACTCCACACTTGTAATAAACAAATCATCCACATATAGTAGTATAATGACTGGTTCATTCTTCACCACCTCGATGTAGAGGTTTGCATCAACAAGACTTTTGACGAACCCAATTCTTAAGAGATATGCATCCATCCTCGCATACCATGCCCTAGGAGCTTGCTTCAAGCCATATAGGGCTTTCTTGAGTCTGCAAACATGTGTATCTCTGCTATTTATTTCAAAGCCTTCCGGTTGTTCAATGTATAATTCTTCATGAATGGTTCCATTTAGAAATGTTGTTTTGACATCCATTTGATGGATATTCCATCCCATAGTAGCAACTATCGAAACCAAAGAGCTTATAGTAGTATATCTAGCAGTAGGAGCAAAGGTTTCTTCATAGTCTCTTCCTTCCTTTTGTGAGAATCCCCTTGTGACGAATCTAGTTTTGTATTTGTCTATGCTTCCATCAACGACATGATAAATCCATTTGGAAGTGACAACTGATTTGTCACTTGATCTAGGAACTATTTCCCAAACCCCATTCTTCATGATGGATTGATATTCTTCTTGCATCACCTTCTTCCATTCTTCTTGATGAAAAAATTCTTCAAAGGTAGTTGGTTCTGCTTCTATTAATTTTGTCATGTATGCTGCATACCCTGAATATCTCTACGGTCTTTTGCTTTCTCTAAAAGTTCCTTTAGTTGGTCCATGTCCTTCGTCATCTTCAAGTGTAGCTTTTAACCAGTTTGGTCTCTTCTTTGTTTCAGGAATGATTATAGGTTGAATATGCTCACTTGGTCCTTCTTCTTCTTGGTTTGTAGTTGCCTTGATTATTCGATTAATATCAAGAGTTCAACAGACGGAGATACAATTAGATGCAATACATCAGGCCACCTAGGGCCAACAGCTTTTGCTTGCTCAACAATCCTAATTTAGGTCACTTGCAATAGCTGATTTAAGATCACTATCTAATGACCCTCATGTTCCTGATAAGAATCACTGTCTTATTGTCACATGCTGCATATCATGTTTTCACTATGATTAGATATATTGTGGCAGGAAACCTCACAATAGTCACCTCCATAACGTATAATGTCTGTCTATAATACCTTGGACCTGTGGTATGTTAGGTTTCCATCTGGTCACATTGTAGGTTAGATTCTGTAGCATTAGGTCCTGTCCTGTAGCAATGTATGTTTAGTCCTTTCACCATACTATGCTACATTTTATTTACATGATGGTCCATGCATACATTAGGTAACAATTATTCAAAGCCTTGGACAATTACTGTATACCCTCGGTCTACTATAATCAACATATGTATATCTCGAACTATTGAAATCACTTTACTTCTAAACTGTATGCTGACTATGCAAAAATAAAGGCTCGACATGCATTATAACTAAACCAATATTATGACTGTAGATGGCACAGAGATAATTACCAGTAGTCCTCAGACTACTTTACTTACTGTAATACATGGAGGAGCTCTGCACACTAAAGCGAGACATACCTTGTTAGCATCTTAGTATAGCTTGGGCCATGGAGAACCTCAGATGGGGGTATCCATAGAACCCTAACCGTCCTCCAGCAAGTTTTGTTCCAACCTTCAATGGAAACTGTACCAAGACTCCGAATTGTAACCAATGATCCTAACTGCTGCTTAGAGAGGATCCGAATTGTAGCCTCATACCCATGTTGAATAGAAAAAAAAATTCGGACTGTGCCATAGATAAGTCCATAAGATTAGCCTAGTTGCCATAGTAGAGTAATAGAGATATCTGAAGTTGTGTCTTTCACTGTGCATATCATGTTTTCACTATGTTCAGATATACTGTGGCGGGATTCGGGAAACCTCACAATAGTCACCTCCATTGTGTATAATGTCAGTCTATAATACCTTGGACCTGTGGTATGTTAGGTTTCCATCTGGTCACATTGTAGGTTATATTCTGTAGCATTAGGTCCTGTCCTGTAGCAATATATGTTTAGTCCTTTCACCATACTATGCTACACTTTATTTACATGATGGTCCATGCATACATTAGGTAACCATTATTCAAACCCTTGGACAATTACTGTATACCCTCAGTCTACTATAATCAACATATGTATTTCTCGGACTATTGCAATCACTGTAATTCTAAACTGTATGCTGACTACGCAAAAATAAAGGCTCGACATGCATTATAACTAAAACAATATTATGACTGTAGATGGCAACAAGATCATTACCAGAAGTAGTAGTCCTCAGACTACTTTACTTACTGTAATATATGGAGGAGCTCTGCACACTAAAGCGAGACATACCTTGTTAGCATCTCGGTATAGCTTGGGACATGGAGAACCTCAAATGGGGGTATCCATAGAAACCTAACTGTTCTCCACCAAGTTTTGTTCCAACCTTCAACAGAAACTGTATCAAGACTCCGAATTGTAACCAATGATCCTAACTGCTGCTTAGAGAGGATCTGAATTGTAGCCTCATACCCATGTTGAATAGAAAAAATGTTCGGACCGTGCCATAGATAAGTCCATAAGATTAGCCTAGCTGCCATAGTAGAGTAATAGAGATATCTGAAGTTGTGTCTTTGACTGTGCTAAGATCTGAACTGTGGTACCATAATACTTTTCAACATAAACCACACCTTAAGAGAGATCTGAGCTGCTTCAGGGAACAAATATCCAAGTCTGTGCCATAATGTCCTCCAATTACCTTGTATCTAAGCCTCAGACATAAACTCGTAATTGCTGCATATAGAGATCTAACTTGGTGTGCTCAAATGATGTATTCAGATGCTTATTTATAGTGATTTGAGCGAAGGGACATGTCACTTGAGGTGGGTAGCCGACATAGAAGCCGACCCATTAACTTTGACCAAATAATAAATTTCAATTTCAATAATTCAAAGTCTCCAAGAACCATTACTGCTGACCATCATGCCAATAAGTCCTGTTCATATTTCAGTTAAGCTCATCAATGCATCCAATCAGCGACATAACTCATCAAATAGGTCCAGATATGACGATGCCATCCAGTTTCCAACAAATTGGTCAAGGAAGGATCCATTCACATCTCATCTCCTCTTTCAATTAGAGAGGAACTTCATCAACCATGCTAAGTTGTTAGAATTGGAAACTAGGGCCAAATTCCACTTTGGACAGCTCCTATGGAAAAGATAATTGCAGCATTGAATTTCTCTCGTCGAGAGGGACCAAAATCGATCTAAAGATCGTCAAATTTGGACAAGGGAATTATTTGTTTACGCAAATGAAATTATATTGCTGATTTTTGGTAGCATCGTAAGTGCTCTAAGCCCGAAATTTTGTGGAGAAGCTTAGACACAGGTATTCCAAAGAACCCAAAAACTGTTTGTGAAAATTCCACTCAGATCATGTTCTATTAAAAGAATTAAATAATAGAGACCCTAGGTCTAATTTAGGGAAATTAAATAATTAAAGGGCATTAATGAAATAGATGTAGATTAATCAATGCTGGAATTGATTTACAATGGCTTGAGTGAAGCTCAATAAATAATACATCACAATAGAAACAACGGCGGCAAGTTTCTACTTAGAAGTAGAATCAACAAGTTTCTAACAAGAAACATTTAATTCAGTTAACTAGGTCCAAACTCCATGTTGTGATGCTCAGATTAAGTGGCTAGTATTTTTGTTGGATTCCTCTTTCGGAGAGGTGTAAAATCCATATAAAATATATCTTAATCCGATGAACAGAACATTTATTTTGAATTTATTATTTATAATAAATTATATGTGCAGGTCGGCCTTAAGGTTTCACACCCCCAGCAGATGTGTCACACACCCCAATGATGGATATAAATACAGGCAAAGTTGGAGAGCATTTCACAACAACTCAACACACATCTTCTTCTCTCATCTGAGTTAGTACGAGCTCATTGGAGGACAAGTTCAGCCCACACGTGTGGAGAAGAAGGACGAAATCTGTACGGCTGAAGGGAAGGACGAATTTCTGCAGCTAGGGTTTTGCTGGAAGTTTGACCAGCGTTGACTTTGGTCAACGCATGGTCCGAAAGGGCTGAAACTTGTTGGAGAGTTCGATTTTGAGAGGCCGTACACTTTGGCACAGAAATCGAGGTCAAAGGGTTGACCGAACTGTTGCTGCGTTGACTTTTAGCTTGCTGCCCTGCGTTGACTTTTCTGGACATCGTTGACTTTTCTGGAGTTGACTTGGGTTGACTCGGTAGCTGATTGGAGGATTGTTGTGACACATTCTGGGTTGGTTGATCAAGGAGACATTGCTGGTTGAAGCATCCTGTTGACCACCGTAACGCACCATCACATTTTTCTGTTTCTGGATTGTCTTCTATAAGATCCACTTATATGTTCTATCAGCATTTTACTTAACTATTTGTGTGATTGCTGTAAGAAAAGTAAAGTTGCTTCAAGCATAGAACATCTACAAAATTTAACATGGTATCAGAGCTGAGGTGAAGACAAGCCCTATCTTTAGCAATCACCATCGGAAGAAATGGGTTCCACAAGTTTTGAATTCAAGGAGAATGACAAGCTGACTGGAAGGGATGACTTCCATGCCTGGAAGATGATATTAGATCTCAAATTGGAAGACCATGATCTCTTGGATCATGTACTGGGTAAGATTCAAGAACCTCCATCAAATGCCACCGCTGCTGCTAAAAACAAGTATAAGAAGAGGGAGATCAAAGCAAAGCTGATGATTAGGGAATCCATACATAAGAGTCTGGTTGTCTATATATCTGAGCTAGGCACATCCAAGGAGATGTATGACAAATTGATCCTGATGTTCAAAGTAAACAATGTGAACCAAGTGCTATTCCTCAAGAATAAATTGAAGAATATGAAGAAGGGCCGGGATGAGTTTGTTCAAACTTACTTTCTGAAATTGACCAAAACAAGGAACAATCTGTTGGCTATTGGGGAGACAATAGCTGATCGTGAGATGGTTCTCACCGCACTTGGAGGACTCCCATATGAATGGCAAGTATTCACCACTACCATTCTCAATAATAATACCATTCCTAACTTTGACGAGCTTCTGTCTAGATGTATGCAAGAAGAAACAAGAATGAAGGAATTCGATAATGACAAAAATGCTGCTTATGGTGCTCATTCTCGAAAGAAGAACTCTGGTGGTCCTAAGGACAAAGGAAGAACAAGGACTCAAGAAAAGAAGGGTAAGTGTTTCACTTGCCATAGGCTTGGTCACTATGCTAGAGAATGTCCCTTCAAGAAGGATTCTCCCGATAGTGATGATAACAACAACAACCGGAGGAATGGGAATCGAAGAAACGACAGATCTAAAGGAAAGAGGAAGGCTCTCTCTGGTGGAAACAATCAACCTTCGAAAAGGTCTAGAAACTCCAGGTATGAGGAGTCTAATGCTGTTGATAAAAGAAATGAGTATATTCTTGTATCTGCTCTCTCTGCTACATCTCCGCCCGACACTATGGATGTCTGGCTAATCGATAGTGGTGCCTCGAGACACATCACTGGATTCAAGGAAGCACTCTCTGACATGGTTGAAAGGGATACTAATCTAGAAATTATCCTTGGAGATAATGCCACATATCCCGTGAAAGGGACAGGGACTGTGACCCTCCACTTGTCTCAAGGACAAGTCCTACATTTGCAAGATGTACTCTATGTACCAAAATTGAAGAAGAACCTTGTGTCTGTATCAGCCATGGAAGACAAAGGGTTCAATGTGGAAGAAGAGCTTCAAGGAAGCTATCTCGATTAGTTTTAGAGTTGGCACACTCTACCAGGTTGGAGGGAGTCCGCTGGGAGCAATGACATGTGATACTATCCGACAAACCGAACTATGGCACCGAAGGTTTGGACACCTTCATTACAAGGCCCTTCCCGAAGCAAGGAAGGTGGTGACAGGGATGCCCGACTTTGGAAATAATCATGAAGGTGTATGTAAGGGTTATGCCGAAGGAAAGCATACAAGGGGACCTTTCCCCTCAAGTGCCACAAAGACATCTGATATTTTGCAACTGGTCCATTCTGATCTATCTGGTATGCTGCCCGTGACATCCCTGGGAGGATGTTCTTACTACATGACATTCACTGATGACTTCTCTCGCAAAACCTAGATATACTTCTTGAAGAAGAAGGATGAGGCTTTCATGTGGTTCCGTACCTTCAAAGCCTTGGTGGAAAATATGACCGAAAAGAAGATCAAGATTTTGAGGACTGACAATGGCACTGAATATGAGTCAAATGAGTTCAAAGACTTTTGCAGAGAAGCTGGCATTAAGAGGGAGACTACCACTGCATATACTCCCCGAGCAGAATGGTGTTGTTGAACGCAAGAATAGGACTATTGTGGAAGCTGCCCGTGCCATGCTATGTGACCAAGGTCTACCGAAGTTTCTGTGGGGAGAAGCTGCAAATACTGCTGTGTACATTCAAAACCGATGCCCTCATTCCGCTCTGGACTCCAAAACTCCCGAAGAGGTTTTCACTGGTATGAAACCTGATGTCTCACATTTTAGAATCTTTGGATGTCCTGTTTATTTTCATGTGCCGAAAGAAAAGAGAAGTAAGCTGGATGCTTCTGGGAAGAAAGGAATGTTTGTGGGCTACAGTGAGACTTCTAAGGCCTATAGAGTCTATGTACCTGGTCAAAGAGAAGTAGAGATATGCCATGATGTCACTTTTGACGAAGATGCTTCCCTGAAGAAAGTAGTAGATATTCCAAGATCTGAAGAAAATCATGAAGAAAGGCCTGGAAATCAAGAAGAACCGCAGGATGAGACAATGCCTGATATTGAAGGACCAATGGACCCTATTGATCCATCTCCTTCACTGGAAAAGAGACCATCATGGCTCAGGGACACCCTCGAAGATGCTGAGGGTCATGCTGCCCCAAGGGGGACATTCCGAGAAAGCAAGAAGCCGTGTAGATACCAAGGGTATCTAGCTGCCATGAGTACTATTGTACAATCTGAACCTGGATCTTTTGAGGAAGCCGTAAAGCATCAAGTATGGAAGGATGCTATGCACGAAGAATATGAGTCCATAATGAAGAATGATGTCTGGGATGTGGTCCCGAGACCGAAGGACAAATCTGTTGTCACCGCGAAATGGCTCTACAAGATCAAACATGGATCTGATGGGAGTGCTGAAAAGTTCAAGGCAAGGTTTGTTGCCCGTGGCTTCTCTCCAAAGGAAGGAATTGACTATGATGACATATTTGCACCTGTAGCACGATATACCACCATTCGATCAATCATAGCCCTTGCTGCTACGCAAGGATGGAGTCTTCATCAGATGGATGTCAAGACCGCTTTTCTGCATGGTGCAATAAAGGAAGAGGTGTATGTGGAACAACCTCTGGGATTTGAAGTTCAGGATCGAGACACTCATGTCTGCAGGTTGAAGAAAGCCCTCTATGGGTTAAAGCAAGCACCCAGAACTTGGTACGAGAGGATGGATAGTTACTTGATGAAGCTGGGCTTCACTCGAAGTAATGCTGATCCGAACCTTTACTTCAAGGTTGTGCAGGGGAAGCCTCTCATTCTAGTGCTGTAGGTGGACGACCTCTTCCTGACAGGTGCTGACCCTCTCATTCATCAATGTAAAAGGGAGCTCGCTGCTGAGTTCGAGATGAAGGACCTAGGACTGATGCACTACTTCCTAGGCCTGGAGGTCTGGCAGAGACCTGGAGAGATTTTCCTTTCTCAAGGAAAATACATTGTGAAACTTCTAGAGAGATTTGGTATGGTGGACTGCAAGTCCGTGTCAACACCGATGGAACTCAACTTCAAGAAGTTGAGTGGTAGCGCTGCTGGGCCTATCTTGGCCAATCCTACTGAGTATCGTCAACTCATAGGAGCTTTGATGTTCTTAGTGAACACCTGACCAGATATATGTTTTGCAGTGAACACTTTGAGTCAACGGATGGTTGAGCCTCATCATTTTCACTGGGTTGGTGCCAAGAATCTTCTGAGATATCTTCGGGGCACGATAAACCATGGGCTGAGATACACTGCCGGGAGTGTGACACTCCGTGGATATATTGATGCCGATTGGGCTGGCAGTGTGGTGGATCGTAAGAGCACATCGGGATGCTGCTTCAATCTTGGTTCTGCTTCGATCTCATGGATGAGCAGGAAGCAAAAGTCGGTGGCTTTGAGCACCGCAGAGGCCGAATACATTGCTGCAAGTATGGCCTGTTGTGAAGCAGTTTGGTTGCGTAAGCTCTTTAGTGAGCTGTTTGGACATGTGCTAGATACCACTGTGATACTCTGTGATAACCAGAGTGGGATTCGTATGACTGAGAATCCTGTGTACCATGACCGATCCAAGCATATTGATATCGGTACCACTTTATCCGGGATATGGTACAGCGAGGCGCCGTAAGGCTCGATCATATAGGAACTGATGAGCAGGTCGCGGATATTCTCACTAAGCCCCTGGGGAAGGTCAAGTTCCTAACCTTCCATGAGAGTCTTGGTGTCGTGGAACGACCCTATGATGTGGGTCATGTTGGACGATGAGCTCTGGGAGCTCTGGGGGGCTTTGGGGATAGCTTCTCGGAGCTATAAGCACTCATAATGCTTCTGCCCCACCCTTGTGATTATTGAGCTGGTTCGCCTCTCATTTATCTGTGCCCCGTATGCATCCTACCCATTGAGTTCGGGGCTCATGGGAAGTACCTCTCATTTGGCCAATGAGGTGGGAAAAGCTAGAGACTATTAGCAAAGACTGATGGACGCATCAGAGATTGCCGTACTCTCTATCTAGGATGGCACGGTCCAACCACTTGATTTGGGATCAAGTTTAGTGAGGTCTGGGACCTCTGCCTGACTTCGGGTCAGATGAACCAACTTCGGGTTGGTTGGAGACTCTTTGTGAGTCTGATAGAGGTTTCAAACCTCTGGACTGATTATGTCAGTCGGGGGATGATGTCTTTGTGACTGACCCACTTCTGTTCTGAAATAAAGAGGCCAACAAAGCAAGTTACGGCGGGATGATGCACGATGTTTGATTGCACTGATGGATGGAGTTCTCCCTAGTTGAGAGGGAGTGTTAAATTTGAACAACTAGGTCCAAACTCCATGTTGTGATGCTCAGATTAAGTGGCTAGTATTTTTGTTGGATTCCTCTTTCGGAGAGGTGTAAAATCCATATAAAATATATCTTAATCCGATGAGCAGAACATTTATTTTGAATTTATTATTTATAATAAATTATATGTGCAAGTCGGCCTTAAGGTTTCACACCCCCAGCAGATGTGTCACACACCCCAATGATGGATATAAATACAGGCAAAGTTGGAGAGCATTTCAACAACAACTCAACACACATCTTCTTCTCTCATCTGATTTAGTACGAGCTCATTGGAGGACAAGTTCAGCCCCACACGTGTGAAGAAGAAGGACGAAATCTGTACGGCTGAAGGGAAGGACGAATTTCTGCAGCTAGGGTTTTGCTGGAAGTTTGACCAGCGTTGACTTTGGTCAACGCATGGTCTGAAAGGGCTGAAACTTGTTGGAGAGTTCGATTTTGAGAGACCGTACACATTGGCACAGAAATCGAGGTCAAAGGGTTGACCAAACTGTTGCTGCGTTGACTTTTAGCTTGCTGCCCTGCGTTGACTTTTCTGGACAGCGTTGACTTTTCTGGAGTTGACTTGGGTTGACTCGGTAGCTGATTGGAGGATTGTTGTGACACATTCTGGGTTGGCTGATCAAGGAGACTTTGCTAGTTGAAGCATCTTGTTGACCGCCGTAACGCACCATCACATTTTTCTGTTTCTAGTTTGTCTTCTATAAGATCCACTTATATGTTCTATCAGCATTTTACTTAACTATTTGTGTGATTGCTGTAAGAAAAGTAAAGTTGCTTCAAGCATAGAACATCTACAAAAATTAACAAAGCTTGCCTAATTACAAACTAAGAAAGTAGAAACAACAAGTTTCTACTAATAATATAGAAACAGCGAGTTTCTAATAAGAAACTGCTAATTACAATCATAGATGAGCAGTAAACTCTAAAATAGCATTATTCTAATACCCTCCCTTAATGCTCAATCTATTTACAACACCGATAGACCCTCTGAATTTTACAAACTTATCAGGACCAAGAGGCTTGGTGAAGATGTCTGCTGCTTGCTCCTTTGTGGGAACATATAGTAATTGAATGGATCCGTCTTCAACAAGCTGGCGAATGTAGTGACAATGAATTTCCACATGCTTTGGTCGTTCATGGAAGACTGGATTCTTGGCGAGTTTGAGCACTCCCTGATTATCACAGAACAAGGGAGTAGGACCTGCCTGGGAAACATGCATATCCGCAAGCATACGTCGAAGCCAAACTGCCTCGCAAGATGCCTTAACTGCTCCCCGATATTCTGCTTCTGTTGAGGAGAGAGCCACTGCCTGCTGCTTCTTACTAGCCCATGTGATAGCGCTGGATCCCAGACTAAACACATACCCAGTTGTAGATTTACGGTCATCAATCGAACCAGCCCAGTCTGAATCTGTGTAACCACTAAGTGTAGGATCTAAACTCCGAGTGTACAGAAGTCCATAATCAAGGGTTCCTCTTACATAACGCAGCATACGCTTTGCTGCTATCCAACGATCAGCTTTAGGAGCTAACATGAAGCGTGAAATGTAGCTCACTGCAAAACTGATATCAGGTCGAGTGGCAGTAAGGTAGATGAGGCTGCCCACTAATTGCTTGAATAAAGTTTCATCCACAAGTGGTGAGGATGACTGAGCTGAAAGTTTGAGCCCTGGTTCCATAGGAGTCGTGGTAGGTTTGCAATCCTGCATTTTGAACCTTTCCACAAGATTTCTGGCATACTTGGATTGAGAGAGAAAGATGTTGTTCTCAGTCTGCCAGACTTCCACCCCTAAACAGTAATGAAGAAGCCCCAAATCTGTCATATCAAAAGTGCTGCACAAATCCTGTTTGATCCCATGGATCAAATGTGTTGAACTGCCAGTAATAATAAGATCATCCACATAGACAACCACAAACAGAATATCATCACCAGTATGTTTGATATACAGGTTTGCATCAGATGGACTCCGCGGAAAACCATGATCTGTTAGGTACTTATCAATTTTCATGTACCAAGCCTGAGGGGCTTGTTTCAGACCATAGAGTGCTTTTACTAATCTACAAACTTTCTGTGATTGATTGGCAACCTTGAATCCTGGAGGCTGCGTCATGTAGACTTCTTCCTGTAAGTCACCATTCAGAAAAGCACTCTTTACATCCATTTGATGGACTGTCCAATTGAACTGAGCTGCTAAGGCAAGGACAAGCCGTATGGTACTCATCTTGGCTGTAGGAGCAAAGGTCTCCTCATAGTCTATGCCTTCTTTCTGTGAGAATCCTCGAGCAACAAGACGAGCCTTATACTTGTCGAGGGTTCCGTCAACTTTGTATTTCACTTTATACAGCCATTTGCGGCTAATGGGTGTTTTCCCTGCAGGAAGATCAGAAAGGTTCCAAGTGTGATTCTTCTGAAGACTCTGGATTCAACCTCCATAGCCTGTTCCCACTCAGGTATGCCCTTAGCGTTTGAATAGGTTTGAGGCTCAAAAACACTATGTATGTTAGCCATAAGAGCAAAATTTACTGTAGGTTGTTGTTTGCTCTTATTTCTGGAAGTTCTACCTTCAAGGAGTTCATTATCCCGAAGATCACCAATAGTTTTAGCCCACCATTTAGGCCGGAGAGTAGAAGAACCAATATCTGGAGGAGGTGGAGGAGGCTCAGGAACAATAGGAGCAGCAAGAGGAGGATTATTTTCCGGAGGAAGCTCAGGTAGTGCATCATCAAAGGCTGATGCTGCATCATCCTTCCCATCAGGTGGACCTAACGGAAGAAAAACATTGTGAGGCTGATCCTCAGAACACTGCTCAGAAGGAAGGGACTGAAATAACCCTCTGTCTTCATCAAATACCACATCCCGACTGAAGATAAGACGATCAGTGTCTATATCTATCAGCCTATAGGCCTTGTGGTGATCACTATACCCTGTCATCATGAGTTTCTGGCTTTTGGAATCCAACTTAGAGCGCTTAGCACCGAGAATCCAAACATATGCAACTGAGCCAAAAACTTTGAGATGGCTGATCTTAGGCTTTCGACTAGACCAAACCTCTTCTGGAGTCTTCCCTTTAATAGCCTGAGTAGGTGATCGATTAAGAAGATAGACTGCAGTAAACACTGCTTTCGCCCAAAATTTGTTCGGAACACTCCTATGTTGTAACATAGAACGAGCCATTTCAACAACTGTACGGTTGCGACGTTCTACAACACTGTTTTGCTGAGGAGTGTAGGGTGTGGTTAATTGGCGTTTGATGCCATGGGTATCACAAAAGTTGGAGAAAGTAGAAGAACAAAATTCCCCCCCGCTATCTGTCCTAAGAGTTATGATATTACAGCCAGACTCTTTTTCAACTAAGGACTTAAACTTCTGAAAGATACTAAATACATCAGATTTATGTTTTAGAAAGTACACCCACATTTTTCTACTGAAATCATCTACAATGAGCAAAAAATATTTGCAACCCATAACTGAAGATGTATTCATAGGACCACAAATATCAGCATGAATTAACTAGAGTACCTTAGATGCGCGCCAAGATTCTCCATCCTTGAATGAAGACCGATGTTGCTTGCCAGCTTAATAGGCGCCGCACACTCCCAAATGCTGTGTCTGAATATCAGGTAACCTTGACACAAGTCCTTCCCGAGATAACTGAGAGAGATATTGAATGTTTAAATGCCCATATCTCTGATGCCACAGAGTGCTGATGGGAGAAACACGAGCTGCTAGAGCCACTTCTGGGGAATTACCAGTGTCAAGAAGCCTATATAGACCATGATCCTCTAGGCCAACAATAACCATAAGCCGAGTGTCCCTGTCAATAATGGAGCACTTGTGCGCACTGAACACCACATCGAGCTGAGGAGAGTTTCTCATAATCTGGCTGACAGACAACAGATTAATTTCCATACCAGGAACATAGTACACATTCAGGAAGATGAGTGTGTGCCCACCAGACTGGATCTGAACTGTACCTCTGCCAACCACCGTGTACTCCTCACCTTCGCCGAAGACCACGGAATCACTGAAAGATGAGAAGTCATAAACCAGTCACACCTGTGAGAGAAATCATTAGGAGAATTTTGAAGTATAAAATGGGCCTCCTAAGGAAAATGTACAATCAAAATTCACTTTATGAGAACCAATCACATTTTAGGAGATGACATCATCCCTAATGGTTGAGGTGGCATTGCTTGAGTTAAAGGTACTTATTTGTCACATTCTCAATGGTGGATAAAAACTCATGGTTAACCATGGTAGTGCTCTAAGTACTTTTAAAGTCAAAGTAAAGTACTCATAATAAATGTCATTTCACACTTCTTGAATAAAAATATATTATTGTCATTTCATATTTCTTGAAAGAAACAATGCATATCTCTATACATTTATTATATTATATTATATTATTTTTATATAGTATATTAATTACATGTTATTATACAATTTAAATAATATAAATTTTAATTAATAGCATATAATATAATTAAGAATTTATAAATTTATATTTATATTTTATTTTAAGTTATTTAAGTACAAAGGACAAATGCATTAATTGTTCAATGATAATGAATTTTTCTTGAAAGGCTCATTCTTATTTATAGTCACATCAATACAATTTTTTTATTAATTTTATTTTGGTACAACTTTTGAATTGAATTTAACTATGGTTACATGGATTGTGGTGCAAAAAGTGAATTGAAAATTCATATATATTATTTTATTGGTTTGGCTATTATTTTATTATTTCCTTAGGAGGCCCATTTTAGACCTCAAAATTCCCCTAATGGACGTGATGCACCAGAGTCAATGTACCAGGTAGATGACGGGACGTGATTTGAGTACCTTTTAGCCATAAAGGCATAAAAGGCAGATTCCTTCTGCTTGGAATGTTCTGCGACATTCGCTTGCTAATGAGACCCTCCCTGCTTCTTCTGTTCAGAAGCAATCCTCTGACGACAATCTTTCTTCAAATGACCAAACTTGTGACAGTAATTACATTGCAGATTTTCTTCTTAGCAGGATTATAAGATTGAGAAGAACTTTTTGTCTTGAAATAGTAGAGATTTGGCAATAAAAGCAGTTACGAGGAGGTACATTGAAGGTTCACTATGGCTAACATTTCAACGATCCTGCTGCAGGAGTTTGGTGCATAGCTCTGGAAACTTCAGATCAACATTAGTGGAGGTAATGTTGAGAGTTTCTATAAAGTGTTCATAAGATTTTGGTAGACTTTTCAGGGTGATGACTACCATATCTTCTTCCTCCATGGTCCGACCAATGGCTTCGAGCTGATCTCGAATGGCTTTAATCTTGTTAAGATGTTCCTGTAAAGATATATGTTCGTCCATCATGATGGAGAACAATTGATTCTTTAGAAAGAAAGCTCTGCTCTTGTCGGATGTCTCGTGCAATTCCTTCAAATGTTTCCAGATTTCGGCAGCTGTCTTGCTGGAAGGGATCTGTGGTAACTGATCATCGGTTACAGAGAGTTTGAGAAGCATAACAGCCTCTCGATTTCGATCATCAAACTTATCTTGATCTGCACCAAGTGTACCAGGACAAAGCTCTGTGCCCAAAACGCGCTGGTCAAGACGCCTATATTCAAAAATGGTCAACATTCTCTGTTTCCAGATGTTATAATTGTTGCCATTAAAGCGCTGATTGCCTTCCAACATCAGATTGGTTAGTGAGGCCATCTGCATGTTTCCCAAGACATGCAAAACGACCAAGGAGTCTGGCACGAATTTTAATGCAGATGGCGGCTGATCTGGACAAAAAACTACTAGAAATTTAAATGCTCATCCACCCACAAAAAATGGGTGCATACCTCAATTCTGCCAAAATAGCAGTCTGGAATTCAATCTACTGTAGAAAAACAATACCTAGCTCAGCCTTTAATAACTCGTCCCAGTGATATGCAAATTGCACCAGCAACTTCCACGTTCGACCAGCAAGATGGACTGATATTGGACATAAATTCAACACATTGGACCAGCAACCAAACTCAGCAGCACGTACAGGATAGATATGACTGATAGGAGTCTTTATCCCATGAAATATTCAGCAGAAAACGACCCACCAAAGAAAGAATTGTAGAGAAAAAAAAAACGGCGGCTCAGAAATTATGACGCCAAAAAAAATTTCAGACTTCTAGAGAGCTGTTTCGAAATGAAGCACAAATTTTTTCAAATATTGAAGAATTATTTCAAAAAAATACCTGAGCTTTGATACCATAATCAATGAATGAATTGAATGAATTGATTTACAATGAGCAGTGAAGCTCAATAAATAATACAACTGTAGAAACAACAACAACAAGTTTCTACTAAGAAAGTAGAAACAACAAGTTTCTAACAAGAAACTGCTAATTACAAACTAATAAAGTAGAAACAGAAAGTTTCTACTAAGAATATAGAAACAAGAAGTTTCTAACAAGAAACTGCTAATTACAATCATAGATGAGCAGTAAACTCTAAAATAGCATTATTCTAATATGAATGATCTAGAAAAAGCAAAGATCAAGTGTAGGCTGCTTCTGTAGTTACTTCAATAATTCAGATCTGAATTAATTCTATAAAACTAATTTACATAATGGGAGGAGTACACTCAGTTGTTGCAGTAGGATTCTTTAGATTGTCAAATCTAGGAATTTTCACATGGTATTAGAGCATTTGATGTGAAACAGGAAGAGTAAATCTTAATCTGAAGTGAAGGTCGAATTGTTGCAGCAGCAATAGATCGAATCCCCAGAGGGATTCCGCAGATCTAGCCAAAAGGGTTGAAATTTCGACATTGTCTCTCTCTAAGTGAGTCGACAGAGAGGTAGGACTTCCGGTTCGAGATTTTGCTGAGGTAGAGGGAGCTGCAGAGAGCCTTCACTCAGAGCCAGAGGGATGCATTTTTCTGCAAGTAGTTGCCAAAGCTGAGAAGCGTTAGAAGAAAGAAAAAGCACATAGCAGGAAATTCTTCCTCAGTGAGTTCCTAGCCAAAGAATTGAACATTATTCCGGGATCTAAGAAGTAAATCGAGGCAACAGATCTACGAGCTCGAGAAGGAGTGTCCATAAGCCTTCCTAGTGCTGCACGAGGAGAGGGGAGAGAGAGGAGCAATTCAACGAGTTGTTCGGGCCGAATGACATCTCACGGGCTTAGAGATAAAGACCGGTTGGAGGAGTTCCTCAACTACTTAATTTGGAAGGAAAGGACCTAATTCCTCTTGGATGAATACAATCTCAGACGTTCATGGTGAATGTGGTTGGTGTACCTTTAGATCCATGATCTAAGCCGGCGATCGAGCTGACGGAAGTATACGAGCTCCAGGAAAGGTCCATAAAGCCTTCCTCGTCTTTGTGTAGAGGAGGTGAAAGAGGGAGCAATTCGACAATTGTTTGTGTTTGGGCGAGATGGCATCTCATGGTCTTAGAGATCAGGACCAGTTGGAGGGTTCCTCCAACTACGTAATCTGGAAGGAAAGGATCCAATTCCTTTTGGATGAATACGATCTCAAGACGTTCGTGGTGAATGTGGTTGCTATACCTTCAAATCCGGATCAACTTAAGAAATACCGGTTCGATATGGCAAAGGCCAAGAGGATGATCCTTGATGGTGTTAAGGATCACATAGTCTCCCATGTAGCTGGCAAGAACACTGCCAGGGAGATTTGGGAGGCCTTGTCCTTGCTGTACGAAGGAACTTCTGAGCAGCGGAAAATGTACTTGGAGCAGAAGCTCTGGATGATCCAGATGCAGAAGCGGGAGCGCATTGCTTCTTTCCTTATGAGATTTCAAGAGATTCGAGACCAGTTGGCAGTCGTGGGATCCACCCCATCTTCGGCAACTATGGTGAGGCTAACCCTTAATGCAGTCACAGAGGAGTGTCAAGTTTTTGTCCAAAGTATTTTGGGTAGGGCTACGCTTCCTAGTTGGGAGCATATGTGGTCAACGCTTCAAGAGGAAGAGCTGAGGAGAGATCTAGTTAAGTGCAAGCTTGACGGTAGCAACGGGAGAGGATCTAGGAGTCCGGAGGAGAAGGAGAATGAAACCCTCGCATTGAAAGGGCAACAAGGGCAACGAAGACAGAAGAGAGATGTCTTGAAGGTAAAATGCTTCAGATGCAGTGAGATGGGCCACTTTGCATCAAAGTGTCCTTTGAAGAAAAAGGACAAGGATCAGAAGCAATGATACGAAAGTTGCAGACGCAAAGATCGAACAGGATGAGTTCGCTATGAGTGCCCATGCTTCTCTAGGTGAGAAGTTGGGTGATATTGAATTGTAGTTCACTTCGAACATCAATTGGACAGGATCCTTGAGGAGCCCACCTCATGGATCATTACCTTGCTACGGGAGCCTATATTTGCAGTAGCAGGATGGGGGAGCTTTCAGTGGGAGCCGAGGAGTGATGGAGACGACAGTGCAGTAGGTAGCAACGCCTATTTCTAGAGTAGCGCAGAGCAAAGCAATAACAACACAATGCATAACAGCTCTACGCAACAACAATGCAGTGCATCAGAGGGACAACGCAGTAGTTACCAACAGTCAGAGTCTTCAACACTGAGGTGCATCCTCTGAACACTTGTTCAGTTTTGGGTGATTTCAATTGCTTCTCTCAGCAGTTGAGTTGCAGTGCAGATGCAATGTTACAGCATAATAGATGCAACACTTGAGAGGGAGTTGTAGTACAGACGCAACAGTGGCAGTGGCAGTGTCATGGGCAGCAGTATAGTTGAGCAACAATGCAGAGGTTGGTGGACAACTTGTCAGACATTAGCAGCGCAGAGGATGCTTTAGGGTCAGAGCATTATGCAACAGGCATATTGTTAGAGCACTTTCCTCGCTAAGAGGGAGTGCTGATTTTTGGTAGCATTGGAAGTGCTCAAAGCTCCAAATTTTGTGGAGAGGCTTAGACACAGGTATTCCAAAGAACGCAGAAACTGTTTGTTAAAATTCCACTCAGATCATTTTTTATTACAATAATTAATTATTTTAATGGAGACCCTAAGTCTAACTTAGGGAAATTAAATAATTAAAAGGTATTAAGAAAACAAAGCGAGAATGATCTAGAAAAACCAAAGATCAAGTCTAATATAATCTTAGCCGTTGATTAGAGATCTAATCTTGGTCGTTGATTTCTCAACGAGAAGACTATAAAGGAAGGCTTGAGGGTCATTTGGAAAGACACGCACACAGTGAATATTTAGATCAAATTCTTCTGACAGAGCAGTGCTTGGGCGAAGATCAGATCTAAGTGATTCAGTGCAGTGAGGCGTAGAGAGAGCATCCTGAGAGAGAGATTTTCTAAACCAGAGAACCATCAGCAGAGAGAGGCAGAGAGACGTCGAGCAAAGCCAACACAGAGGTTGTGCAGTGGCTAAGAGGGTTTTTGAGATTTAGCTGTCGGTTTAGATCTAGAAGCCAAAAGTCGGGGTTTGAGACTGGGAGGTTGAGATCTGTGATTCCGGGAATCAGATCGATCCAGAACTGGGGTGATGCAGTGCTTAGAGGAGGTGACATAGTGCCTATGCAGTGACTGCACAGAGACCCCCAGGGGCAACTCTTCCAGTGTTCGGATCAACCGGATTTTTAAGTGATTGAGTGAGGTATTCTCACAATTCTTTCTGCTAGTATTTCTCTCTCTGTAATTAAATAACCCTTCAGGTATTCAGAGATGTTTTTAGAAGTTGCTACACCTTAATAATACAAACCCTTAGATCCACTACATCTATTTCCCACATTGGGTTTTTTCTGGAGACTTAGTCTAAAATAAAGGTGTCCTATGTGTGATTGATTTCTTTCTCAATTTCCTTGTTTCAGAATCATATTTAATTAAGTGTAGGATGCTTCGGTAGTTACTTCAATAATTCATTTTGAATTAATTCTGTAAATGTAATTTACATAATAGGAGAAGTAAAATCAGATTGTTGCAGTAAGATTCCTAATATTATCAGATCTATGAATTTTCACATATATAAGTCATGATTTTGTTTAGGCCGGAAAAATTGAAATTTGAATTTGCCTCCAAATGTCAAGGTCGACTTCACTTTCATAAGGACCAAATCATCACGTCTTATTGGATATAAGTGCACTGTCCATCTCATTTGAAACAAGGAATATCTCTATTGCATCTCTGAGGTAGCCGAGTGGAGGTTATGGCTAAACGTAGAGAGATGGGATCTAGTTTGGATGAGTCTCTTTACTTGTTGCAGGGTCGAGGAAACTGTGGGTAGACTGCCACTGGTTTTAGGACAAACTCAGTGTGAAAATTTCTGATTGTTAAACTTATGCAGAAATCTTACTATTAGATTTGGTTATGCTCCTCCTACTTAATTAAGTTATTAAGCTGAAAAATTCAGATTAATATCGAAGCAAAACACATAACAGACTTTCACCAATTCAGATCTAGAAAAAGTACACATAGACAAAGTGATATAGTGATTTTTTGGACAAATAGTCCTCGGAAAAACCCAATGCGGGAAAATCGGTCTGCTGGTTGCTAGAGGGTTTTATTATTAAGAGTTTTCTGAATACAACAAATCTAGGTTCCAGATCTGGAAAACTTGACAGAGAAATAATATATTTGCAACTCATTGGTTGTTTTGAAGCCAAAATAATGACTGATCCACACCCTCAAACCGGATTTAAATAACTCAGCCAAAATTAGGCCCTAGAAACCCTAGCGCTGCCCCTGAAGCCCCTACGTCAGCCTCTGAAGCCCCTGCTTCCCTCAGCGCTGGCCTTGTAAGGGCTGCATTACACCAGACTAGGTGACACAGTCCTTACTTTTCTCCTTAGGGTCTCTGCGTAACCCCTGAGTTTCCGATTTCGAATCCTGTTGCCCAGCAGGAGGGAGGCGTACCCAGCACCTACGTAGGCCCCGTGCCCTATCTTCAACATAGCTGCGTCCTCTCTTGCCTGCTGCCGTCTCTTGCATCTACGCACTACCTCTGCGAAAGTGATCTCTATCTCTTGCTAATTCTAGACCCTGGGATCAGATCATCCCCTTGGTCTAAACTCCCCTCTCTGCAGCTGAAACACTTCTGAGAATTCTTAGCAAACCTACCCTAGAATCTCAGCTTAGCTTCAGTGCTCTGCCTCTGTGTGTCGTTACAAATGACCCCAAACCTTTCCTTTATACTTTTCTCGTTGGGAAACCAACGACCATGATCAAATCTTGAATCAATGGCTAAGATTAAAAGAAAGCTTGATCCGTGTGACTTAAGACAATTTCATCACATGTTTAATTTAATTATCTTTAATTATTTCATTTTCCTAAGTTTAGAGTTAGGAAATACTTAAAATAATTAATTAACTAAATATCTCCCTAACCAGATGAAGTTTCCCAAATCCCTTTCTGGGTCTTGTAGATCAAGTGTACTCTAGTCCTTCCACAAATTTTGGGAGCTAGAGCACAACTGATGCTACCCCAAATACACAAAATCTGAACACTCCCTCTTAGCATCAAGAGTGTGCTCTAGCAATACATCACATTATGCATTACAAGATTTTGGGCACTAGTTTTGTGCTGCTGATGCTTGGCCTGCTGCCACTCCACTCTGCACTGTTGCTGCCATTATGTACTGCTACCCATGACTCTGCCACTACCACCGCAACATTTGTACTGTAACTCCTCAATTTGTTGCATCTGTGCTGCTCATAGCACTGCCATTGTTGATCTACTGCAGTGCAACTTCAGTTGTTGAGAGAAGCAATTGAATCTCTTGCTCAATCTTTGACAAACAAGTCAGTTAGGCTGCATCCTCATCACTGAAGCTCCATAGGCTGTTGATTAGTGCTGGGATCTGAAGGATGATGCACAACAACAACTCTGCATTGCGTAAGCAGACTCCCTCTGCACTGCTGAAGTCACATCAGCCCCTTGTGCTGAAATCTCTCATGCAGCTGCTGTGCTGCGTTGTCCTCCTGAAGCCTCCACGCTGCTGCAACTCTACTCTACGTAAGCAAATCTGCTCTACACTGCTGAAGTCACATCAACCCCTACACTGTTGTTGCCTCTACGCTGTTGCTGCATCTGCACTGCGCTGCTCCTTGCAGCCTCCAGATTTGCCTCTGCTTCATCCTTGATCTATGCACCCACTGCTCCACTTGTCCCACTATTGTCTTAAGGCTGCCGTAGCTCGCATGTGATCCAAGAGATGAGCTGCTCAAGGATCCCGCCCTACATTCTGTAGCTCCTCTACAGATCCATGTCGCCCCACTTTCGTGGTTCATGAGCGCTCATGGTTGCATCATCTTCCGACCCATCACCCACCACAACAACCTTGGAAGAAGAAGCTTCCTTGTCCCTTTTCTTCTGAGGACAATTGCTGGCAAAGTGTCCTAATTCACCACACTGGAAGCACTTGATATTTGACAGATCCTTCTTCTTCTTTCCCTGCTAGCTCTTTGATGCCAAGGCTGCATATTTTTCATCTTCCTTCTTCACTTTGCTCAATCAAGAGCTGTACTACTTCGTGGTTATTTTGCGGAGTTCTTCTTGACGTAGAATTGCCCACAAGTTGTCCCAATCTGGTAGGTTTGCTCTGCCCAAGATACTTTGGACAAAGGTTTCCCACTCATCTGTGACTGCATTGAGAGCAGTCCTGACCATCACATCATCTTCCACTTTAGCACCCGTTGGAGTCAACTGATCTGTAATCGACTGTAATCTGAAGAGGAAATGTTGCATGTCTTCTCCCTTGGTCATCACGAATGACCTCATTTGAGTCTCCAACAACATTTTCCTTTGGATAGACTTTCCCTCATATAGGGAAGTTAAGGCCTTCAACATCTCATCGGTTTTCTTCTTTTTAGCTATGTGTGGATCAATATGGTCCTTAATTCCATCCATGATCAACCGCTTGGCATGCCCAGCAGCTTGATTATGCTTCCTTAGGAGATCTGCATCTCTCGGTGTGGCTAGAGTTTGTTCTGCATGGTCTCTTAGATGATATGCCTCTAGGACTATCAGGATCCTAGCCTTCCAAACTGAGAAGTTGGAAAGGCCATCCAATATGTCCTGATCACGTAGTCCATGAGGAGCCATCTGCGCATAAATGTGTCGGAGCCTCCCTTTCTGTTTGCTAGAGAATTGGATCTAAGGCCCTTGGCGAAACAGACACCTTCTGCTCCCTTTTACAACTGATTTCCCTTCTTGGAAATCTGCCAAATCAACAATGATTCAACTCTCTTTGATCATATGATCAATCTGCAAGTTTCTTTGGCTAGAAACTCTCTGAGAAGCTGATCTCCTCCCGCTCTTTGTCACTTGTGCTTAGGCAAAAAATCTGAAAACTTCAGAAATTTAACCCCACTAACACCTTCTTAATTTCTGCAGCTATGCTTCAAGCTCTTTTGGATCTGACAGATTCAGATCTGCATCACACTGGTTCGCTTCAGACAATCTCAGCGTTGTCTCTATGCTGCCTCTGCGCAGTAAGTGCGTGGGCCTGCTGGGAGACAGCGTTAGACCACGTCACCCTGCCCTCTGCGTGACTGCCTCTCTGAAAACTACGCTGTCCCTTCAGATCTACCCTTCTGTTGCTCTTCTTGCTTCTTTCTGCGGCAAGAACCTTCAGTCTCTTGCTGGTGACCCTCCTAGATTTGCAATTGCTCTGATACCATGTGAAAATTTCTGAATGTTACACTTATGCAAAAATCTTACTGTTAGATCTGGTTATGCTCCTCCTAGTTAATTAAGTTATTAAGCTGAAAAATTCAGATTAATATTGAAGCAAAACACGTAAAATACTTTCACCAATTCACATCTAGAAAAAGTACATGCACAGATAGACAAAGTAACGCAGTGATTTTCTGGACAAATATTCCATAGAAAAACCCAATACGAGAAAACCGGTTTGCTGGTTGCTGGAGGGTTTTATTATTAAGAGTTTTCTGAATACAGCAAATCTGGGTTCTAGATTTGGAAAACCTGACAGAGAAATAATAGGTCTGCAACTCACTGCCTCTTCTGAAGCCAAAATCATGACTGATCCACACCCTCAAACGAGATTTACAGAACTCAGCCAAAATTAGGCTGTAGAAACCCCAGCGCTACCCTTGAAGCCCCCTGCGTCCATCAGCGCTGGCCTGGAAAGGGCTACGTTACGACAAACTAGATGACGCAGTCCTTACACTGCCCCTTAGGGTCTCTGTGTAACTCCTGAGGGTTTCCAGCTGAATCACGTTGCTCTAGGAGGGACTGCACAACACCTGCATAGCTGAAGCTGCCCCTACGTTGCGCAGCGGCTACCCTCTCTGCCTCTGCGTCTCTTGCTTCTCTGCGCTGCCTCTCTGAGCTGATCTCTGTCTCTTGTTGATTCTAGACCCTGGGATTAGATCATCCCTTTGGTCTAAACTCCCCTCTCTACAGCTGAAACACTTCTGAGAATTCTTAGCAAACCAGCCCTAGAATCTCAGCTTAGCTTCAGTGCTCTGCCTCTGTGTGTCTTTACAAATGACCCCAAGCCTTTCCTTTATACTTTTGTCGTTGGGAAACCAACAACCATGATCAGATCTTGAATCAATGGCTAAGATTAAAAGAAAGTTTGATCTATGTGACTTAAGACAATTTCATCACATGTGTAATTTAATTAGCTTTAATTATTTCATTTTCCTAAGTTTAGACTTAGGAAATACATTAAATAATTAATTAATTAAATATGTCCCAAGCCAGATTAAATTTTCCAAATGCCTTTTTGGGTCTTGTAGATCAAGTGTACTCTAGTCCTTCCACAAAATTTGGGAGCTAGAGCACAATTGATGCTACCCCAAATACATAAAATCTCAACACTCAGGAGATTTATTGGGTTTCGTTGCATGTTCTCCTTCCTCCATATAGACCGAGCTCCTTAGATAGTGGGCCGTGTAGATCCGAGTTGGTTGATGCATAATCTGGGCAATATGAACCCTCTCCCTGTGGCCGTGATCCATTAGCATGACAATCGCATGCCTTGTGTGGGTCTCCTTTAGAGAAGGATGGCTGCTACTCCAAGGAGGCCGTTTCAATCAGGCTGCAGCGCTATATAGTCCAAATCTAGGGTCATCGTTATGCTGCTGTCATCCGATAAGTTGTGGAGGGCTGAATCTAGCCCTAACCAGTTGTGGAAGGTTGTAACTAGCCCTAACCAGCCTTAGAATGTGGTCAGAGACTTACAAGGAAAAGTTGTAACCTTATAATTATGTTTGGAGGAGTGTAAAGGGTTTGACAACAAACCCTAACCAGAACATTGTTCATAACTAAAGAAGGTCAGCCCAAGAGAAAGAGCTTTGACCTTTGACCATTGATTCAGACAGAATATGATTGCTGGCATAATTCTGGATTGTGTCTTTGGTATTTGGATAGTGATACTAGTCGTCACCTTGGCAAGTCAATTATGTCTCTATCAGTACACTCTCTCTCTCTCTACTGTACATTTTATTTGAATAATAAGATTTTTTCAAGGGTTTTTACCATATTGGGGTTTTTCCATGGCTTGTTCAATATTCTTGTGTTCTATTGTCTTGGCTTGTCTTCAACATTTCTCATTTATGTTCTTTCATTGGTTACTGTCATATATTATTTAATGTCATTTCTAATGTATTAATGGGCTCGTGGTTGAATGAAGTAACTATTGTAAGCAAAGAACATGTTTCCCAAATTAACATAAGTCCATCAAGGCTGCTGCAACATGCCATCATGTGATTATTTTTCTTCTGCTCAGTTCTATTCAATAGTGGATACCTCGATAAATAATAAGAATTGACTGAGGGTGGGTCACAAGACCGTACCAGCCTCACTAGAAGGGACGGAGGCAACTCCTCATGTCTAGGGGATAAAAGCCCTATCATGATTGATCCTTAATGATCAAGTTGTTGAACATCATGCATCCTAGTCATAGGGAATATAGTAGTACCTAACTCATCCGTTGGTGGTACTAATTAACTCTAACCACTTTTCCCAACTCATTGGCTAGATGAGAGGTACTTCCCAAGAGTCCCAGATTGCAAGGGTAGGATGTATGATGAGGTATTGTAAATTTATGTAGATGTTCTATGCTTGATGCATCTTTACTTTCTCTTCAATATCAAACAACAATCACATAAACAATAAAGTAAAATGTTGATAGAATATACCAGTAGATCGACAGAAAACAACCCAGAAAGATATAATTGTGTTGGTGCGTTATGGCAGTCAACAGGATGCTTCAACCAAAAAAGTCTCAATATGGTCAGCCAATGTAATATTCCCATTTTTGGTGTCACCTACGATAGGACCAGGTTGGTCTTCCAGAGTTAGGAGTAGAGAGGTCACAGGTACAGATTGGTGCTATCAGCGGGCTCAGGGGCTTTTTGGAGGAGTTTTCATGGTTTTTGGAGGCATTCGCTTGATATACTCCATCATCCGAGCAGTTTGGCTTTCGTTACGGTGCATTCCGATAACTTTCGGAAATTTGAGTTATTTCTGGGCTTAACTCAGCTGATTACACTCAAGGTGGCATTCCAGGAGGAATACATGATGGAACACCTTAGTGTAATAGCTCATTGGAACCGGGACGAGGATACCTACATGGTGGGACAGTTAGACACGGATTTCAGTGACTGGAGGAGGCGTGGTAGCCGATTTACCCTTTTCTGCATTAAAAAGGAATATTTTAATAAAAGGGAAAAGTGCTCCATGAATAAAATAATAATAAAATAATGCTCTAGAAGGCTCCAAGAGATCTATAAAAGAAAGGGAGGAGGCCATTGGGAGATATCTTTGGGATCATGTTATTTTATTGTATGAGAGGTGTGAGACCGTGGTTCTCTACTTCAGTTGTAGCCCCAGGACAGAAACCCTCGGGTGATTTGTGAGTGTTGGACGGAAACCCAACTCTCTTGAGGAGACTTCATTCAGAAGTTTCGCAAAGCTTCAGGGATTGGTGTGAGGATCATTCAGATCTTCAACTTGTGCTTCAGTGGGTTCAGTGACAGCTTTTGCCGTAGCCAATTTGCAGCAGTCTTCTTGCCGAGCCATCTACATCATTGCCAGTGTCATTCATCAGTTGGGCCAGATCTTTCTAGGCTTTTCTCCGCTTGCTTGGCAAGCTCAGGTTTTGCTGTTCCTTTATGTTGATGTACTTTTTACCATGGATTAATAAAATGGCTCAGTGATTTTATCGGCATCCATTGTGTTATATTGGTGGTTATGTGTTTATTTCCATTTATTTTGCTGCTCAAGTCTATTTCTGCATTTTTAGTTAAAATATCCCATCCGGGATATTACAGTGGTATCAGAGCATCAGTCTTGGCTCAGCCTGCGGGTTTCAGTTTCCAGTGCGGTGATGGTTGGAAGGTTTGTCGGGGAAGTCGAAAACACAATTCTTGCAGTAAAATGAGAATTTATTAGATAGGGACCGTCAATCAAATTAGTGAAAGGGGGAGCGTCATGCTTTTGTCAAGGGGTCGAGATTTCAAGCGGCTACAAATTATTTAAAAAAAAAAAAATGGAATTGTATTGTAGTACAGTGGTAAAATGATAAAAAGTCCAAACTTGATATATATATCATGAGTGGGGCCATATACTATGAAGAGGTGGTTTTTCGGCAGGACAACCGTCAAGAACATTGCTCGAAGCTGAAAGTATTGGCCCGGTTAAACTTAATACAACAGTGTCATTATTTTGAAATGATAGGAGCCGTCAGATTTGATTAGTTGGCCAAGTGTTGGGCATTCAAACGACCAAGAACAAAATTGTAATTGCAAGGTCGAGTGGACTATTATCAAAAGGGCAGAAATTTATGCATTTCTCTAACATGTTTTATTGGGCAAGCTAAGTTTTGAAGCAAATGAGAGATGACCGAATTCACTGCACTGCCAGCGACTGCACGTGAAATCGAAGAAAGTAAAGGCCGAAGGCTTGAATTATTTTGACCAAGAACATTGAGCTTCTAGGTTCGTAGACGCGGAGGAACGAGTTCCCCTTATGTCTGCGTCAACATTTTCTTCGAACTCGAGTTTCGGCCTGTTAACGGGTTGAGGGAAAAATAGCACGCGCCATTACAAGAGGTCAATTACATGTGACTAAAGTTCCCTCGAGCGTTGACTGAGAATTAGCCAGTGTTGTCGCGCGAGCCATCTATCATGAAATTCTGGCAGAGTTCTTGATTGTAGAAGGATGTTTTTTTTTTATGTTGGAGAAGCATGCTGCACTGAGCAACCACATGATTTTGTAGTTCGAGCAACATCCACAACAATAACAGGGACAAGCTGTATCTGGGTGAAGTTTATATGATCGAGATTGGTAGCGTGCCTGCATTAGCTGAAGACCGTCATCGTGCGTTCAAGTCGTAGCCATTGTCAGTCTACCGGAATGCTAAACCTCAAGTCGATGAACCATGGAGGATATATGATGATCATGAACAGTGAGATAAGTCCTTGTCAGAGGAATGTACAACCTGAGGAGGTCGGGTTGTCCCCTGTTTGATGGATGAATCCTGGTTTACAAGTGATCAAGTTCACCCTCAGAGAAGAGTTAAGTTCCCGATCTTGTTTGCCAAATAAGTAACTCTTCTGTTTTTTTGTGGAGAGACGTTGTAGAAGGAAACGTTTTCACTGTATTGCGGGAGTTGCTTGTCAAGACAAAGATAATCTCAGGACCGTATTGTTGAAGGTGTCGTAGTGGCTAGGCTGAGTTATCAACTCAATATTCTAGGAGGCCATGCGTATGACATAGTTGGGAGTGACTGAAAATGAACTGATCTATGTTATTGGGCAGCGTATAAACCAGGTTTTTCTATTCCTTGAGTTTTAATTTACTCTTAACAATACAATGTTGTAATTGTGGTTCTCTAGAAAAGCTAGTGTGTGATTTCTGAGATAGTGTATTAATGAAGAACTTGGCTATTTGGGGGCTGAACTAAATTTATCAGTGGAGTATACTCTTGTTAATTATGTGACTCTAACAGTGCCTCCTTAGCATTGTGTAATCACTTAACCTCAAAACTCAATGAATTACACCTACAGCAATATGTCTTTTAACTGGTTGACAAAAAACTACACCTACACCACTATAACGACTCAGGAAAAACAGTGACCACATCATTGGTTGAACCATGGAGGGATTCCTAAACAGCTTGAGAAGAATAAAGGTTGGTTCCTTGAACCACCATGCACCAGATGACCAGAAAACCAAACTGAACAGCAAACCCTTTTCAAGAGGAATTTGTGCCATCCTTCAAAAAGGGCAGTCAAAGGATTTGCAGGAAGAATGTGGAGTTGGTCACATAATTTTTTCCCTTGGGACAGATCTGAAACACATGAAGATGTCATGAAGAGTTTTGTCCAAACTAGAAGAGTTTAATGAACTCCTGTCCACAATAGACCAAGCAGAAGGGAAGAAACTGATTTGGGCTCTAAAGCCTGCTATGCTTGCTCTTATACAGCCCAAATTCTTGAAGGAACCTTGTGAAGGGGTCACACTTCCAGTTGCAGCTTGCCTCAGTAACATCATGAAATTGACCACACCTATAGAGCCATATAATGATAATGTTATGAGAAGGATTATGAGGTTGATTGTAGAGACTTTTTAGGATTTGGACAACAGTGCAGGCTCTACCTTTGGGAAGAAGCTACAGATTTTATGGAGTATGGCCACAATCAAGACTTATGTCATCATGTTTGACCTTGAGTGTGGTGACAAAATTTTGCAGATGTTCCAATGCTTCTTCAACATTAGGAGACATCATCCTAACACTGTCATAGCACACATGCAGTCCATCTTGTCATCATGTATGAGAGACAATGAGACCACTGGCCGAAAGTTGCAAACCCAGTTGTTGAGCATTTGGAGGAGAGAGCAGTTGGTCTCGCCTGCTGCTTATGAGCTAGCCCAAGGGCTAGTTGAGCATAACATTGAGCTTCTCAAGAGACAATTGACCAGGGAGGAGCTGCTCCATTTTGGTGGGTCAGGCAGCAGAAATGAGCTAAGGAGGAAGGGACTTTGCTTCATTTGCAAAGAACCTTGGGGGGCTAATCACTCATGTTTGAGAGATGCAGATGATGTGGCAGAGGCAGGACAAGAGGGCATTCCTTCTATATTCCAGGGTGAGGACTCTTCTTCAGATGAGTCCATGGGATCAGTTGAGGACACTTCTGGGGAGAGAGAGCAGTCATGCAAAGGTGATGACAGTAGACCGGAGCTGTGTTCCAGTGTGCAGGATGAGCAGTCACGAGACTCTATGGGAGATACTTTTGGTGATGAGTCCCTTGTGACGATGCAGCAGCATATGATGGAGCCTGAGTTAGCAGAGGAGGATACTATGCACATCAGGCATGATATTCTTTTGGGGGAGAGCCAGATGGGCGCCCACATTGAGTCTATGATGGATATGCGGCTAACAAATACACTGACATCGAGTACGGTGACAGCAGTTGCAGATCCATATCCTCTGGAGGTGTTGGAGGTTGATGGGATTGTTCAGCAGGGGGCTAGTAGACAACAGGAGCATGACATTTCTGATCACGAGTGGGAGGAGTTGTTGGAGATGGTGGAGCATCCATCTGTGGGTCGACACAGGGATGAGGTGCAGATAGATGTACACGCAGTCAGCAAAGCTGCAGTATTTTCAGCGAGTAGCACTCTCCAGGAGTACATCGATGGGGCTTGCAGCATATCTTGCCCACTTTGGCCCTTTATAGAGAGAAGGGCTTCCTTCTACAGGCAGCTTTCATTGGCAGACAGGGCAGAGCAGGGGGAGTTGATTACAGGCTGGCGGGAACACTCTAGGCGTGTTCCATATGCAGTTGTTGCTACATTGGATTCTTCTTCCAAGATGGACTAGCGGGAGATCATGAGTTGGTATCCTCTTGATGGTACGATATTCTTCGTAGGGAGCACAGCAGGACAAGGGCCCTTAGACATGACAGATGATACAGGTTCCAGTTGGCAGTGGGGCAGATTCTTCAGCATCCCATCCCGATTTCAGGAGAGCAAAATCAGCAGTGGATTTAGTCAGGGATTGGATTGGAGAGAGGTGATGAGTTGGTACACAGTTAATGGGGCAACTTACACCGTCATAGATCTAGCGCAGCAGGAGATGTGGTCTTCCCCTCTTAGAGCATCAGTCATATCTAGAGGCAGTGCACAGTCTGGGCCGTGGGACTTGGGCGATGATTGGCCACCGTGGCATGGGGATCCAGGAGGATTGTTTGATGACAGGTACAATGAGAGATCAATTTGGGATCCCGACATTGAGGGGTCTATTCCGGGTGGCTTGACATAGGCACATAGTTGCACCAGGAGGTTTGTATGGGATCCGGGCATTGGGTCTCAGTTGCATCAGGCCGATAGAGTGGCCCACATATCTGGATTGCTTGAGGGCAAGCAATCTTGGGGCGGAGGGTCTGTAATATTCATTTTTTTGGTGTCACCTACTACCGGGTCAGGTTGGACTTCCAGAGTTAGGAGCAGACAGGTCACATGTACAAATTGGTGCTACCAGTGGGCTCAGGAGCTCTTTGGAGGAGTTTTGAGGAGTTTTCATGGTTTCCGGAGGCATTCGCTTGATATACTCCATCATCCAAGCGATTTGGCTTTCGTTCCGGTGCATTCCGATAACTTTCGGAAATTTGAGTTATTTCTGGGCTTAACTCAGCTAATTACACTCAAGGTGGCATTCCGGGAGGAATACATGATGGAACACCTTAGTGTAATAGCTCATTGGAACCGGGACGAGGATACCTACATGGTGGGATAGTTAGACACGGATTTTAGTGACCAGAGGAGGCGTGGTAGCCGATTTACCCTTTTCTGCATTAAAAAGGAATATTTTAATAAAACGGAAAAGTGCTCTATGAATAAAATAATAATAAAATAATGCTCTAGAAGGCTCCAAGAGATCTATAAAAGAAAGGGAGGAGGCCATTGGGAGATATCTTTGGGATCATATCATTTTATTGTATGAGAGGTGTGAGACGTGGTTCTCTACTTCAGCCGTAGCCCCAGGACGGAAACCCTCGGGTGATTTGTGAGTGTTGGACGAAAACCCAACTCTCTTGAGGAGACTTCACTTAGAAGTTTCACAGAGCTTCAGTGATTGGTGTGAGGATCATTCAGATCTTCAACTTGTGTTACATCCTGGGTTTAATGACGGGTTTTCGTAGCCGATTTGCGGCGGTCTTCTTGTAGGAGCCGTCTACATCATTGCCGAGAGTCATTCATCGGTTGGGCCGGAGATCTTTACGGGTTTGCTTTCTGCAACGCGCGAGCTCGAGGTTCCGCTATTCCTTTATGTTGATGTAATTTCTAACATAGATTAATAAAATGGCACAGTTGATTTTATCAACATCCATTGTGTTGTATTGGTGGATGTGTGTTTATTTCATTTATTTCTTTGCTTAAGTCTATTCTGCATTTTAGTTAAAATATCCCATTTGGGATATTACGGTAACAGTATCGGACAACCTCTAAGGATAGCCTGTTGTCAACTCAAAAGTCAACCCAAAAAGTCAATGGTCAACACAAACAATAGTAGCAGCTAGGTCAACGTTGAAAAGTCAAAGTCAATGTTTTGCCTCGAGAATAGTGCTAGAAAATGCAAATTAGGAAAATCAAACTTTTAGGAGAGTTTCAGGTCGATTTGACCTTTCTTTGACCAAAGTCAACGCTGGTCAAAGTTTGCTACAAAAACCCTAGACCGAAATCAGAAATGTGCAACTGCTGGAATTTTCCCACGTGTGGAGAGAAGAGCCACCAAGGTCATCGAACCAATCAGATGAGGAGAGAGAAATGTGTGAGGATGAGATGAGTGAAAATGTCCTCCAACGTTGACCAATATATATCCATCAATGAGGGTGTGTGACACAACGGCTGGGGCACAAAACCTTAAGACCGACCTGCACATATCTTGAATAAATTCAAAATAAATGTTCTTCTCATCGGATCAAGATGATCTTTAGATCGTTCTTGCACCTCTCCGAAAGAGGAATCCAATAAAAATATTGGTATTTTCATCTGAGCATCACAACATGGAGTTTGGACCTAGTTGTCCAAAATTAACACTCCCTCTCAACTAGGAAAAACTCCATCCACCTGTGCAATCCAAACATAGTGCGTCATCCTGCTGTAACTTGTTTTGCTGGCTTCTTTATTTCAGAACAAAAGTGGGTCAGTCACAAAGACATCATTCCCGACTGACAGATTCAGCCCAGAGGTCCGAAACCTCTATAGGACTCGCAAAGAGTCTCATACCAACCCGAAGTTGGTTTACTTGACCCGAAGTCAGTTGGAGGTTCGAAACCTTTGGACCGTGCCATCCTAGATAGAGAGTACGGAAATCTCTGATGCGTCCATCAATCTTTGCTACTAGTCTCTAGCTTTTCCCACCTCATTAGCCAAATGAGAGGTACTTCCCATGAGCCCTGAACTCAATGGGTAGGATGCATATGGGGCATAGATAATGAGAGGTGAACCAACTCAAAATCACAACGGTGGGGCCCAAACACACCAACAAGGTTCGGCAAGCCTAGCCTTGTGGTTGCTTATAGCTCCGAGAAGCTATCCCCAAAGCCCCCCAGAGCTCCCAGAGCTCATCGTCCAACAGGACCCACATCATAGGGTCGTTCCACGATACCAAGACTCTCACGGAAGGTTAGGAACTTGACCTTCCCCAGGGGCTTTGTGAGAATATCCGCGACCTGCTCATCAGTTCCTATATGATCGAGCCTTATGGCGCCTCGCTGTACCATATCCCGGATAAAGTGGTACCTGATATCAATATGCTTGGATCGGTCGTGGAACACAGGATTCTCAGTCATACGAATCCCACTCTGGTTATCACAGAGTATCACGGTGGTATCTAGAACATGCCCGAACAACTCATTGAAGAGCTTTCGCAACCAGATTGCTTCACAACAGGCCATACTCGCTGCAATGTATTCGGCCTCCGTGGTGCTCAAAGCCATCGACTTTTGCTTCTTGCTCATCCATGATATCGAAGCAGATCCAAGTGTGAAGCAACATCCCTATGTGCTTTTACAATCCACCACACTGCCAGCCCAATCGCATTAGTATATCCAAGAAGTGTCACGCTCCCGAGTGTATCTCAACCCATGGTTTATTGTGACCCGAAGATATCTCAACAGATTCTTGGCACCAACCCAGTGAGTGTGATGAGGCTCAACCATATGTTGACTAAAAGTGTTCACTGCAAAACATACGTCCGAATGGGTGTTCACAAAGAACATCAGGGCCCCTACGAGTTGACAATACTCAATAGGATTTTCTAACACGGGCCCAACAGTGCTGCCACTCAACTTCTTAAAGTTGAGCTCCATCGATGTCGACACGGACTTACAATCCACCATACCAAACCTTTCTAGAAGCTTCATAATGTATTTTCCTTGAGAAAGGAAAATCTCGCCAGGTCTCTACCAAACCTCCAGGCCTAGGAAGTAATGCATCAGTCCTAGGTCCTTCATCTCGAACTCAGTAGCGAGCTCCCTCTTGCATTGATGAATGAGAGGGTTAGCACCTGTCGGGAAGAGGTCGTCCACATACAACACCAGAATGAGAGGCTTCTCTCTATCAACCTTGTAGTAAAGGTTCGGATCAGCATTACTACGAGTAAATCCCAACTTCATCAGGTAGCTATCTATCGTCTCGTACCAAGCTCTGGGTGCTTGCTTCAACCCATAGAGGGCTTTCTTCAACCTGTAGACATGGGTGTCCCGATCCTGGACTTCGAACCCCGGAGGTTGCTCCACATACACCTCTTCCTTTATCGCACCATGCAGAAATGTGGTCTTCACATCCATCTGAGTAAGACTCCATCTTTGTGTAGCAGCAAGGGCTATGATAGATCAGATGGTGGTATATCGGGCCACAGGTGCAAATATGTCATCATAGTCTATGCCTTCCTTTTGAGAGAAGCCAAGGGCAATGAATCTTACCTTGAACTTTTCAGCACTTCCATTAGATCCATGCTTGATCTTGTAGAGCCATTTCGAGGTGACAACTGCTTTGTCCTCCGGTCTTGGAACCACATCCCAGATATCATTCTTCAATATGGACTCATACTCTTCGTGCATAACATCCTTCCAGACTTGATGCTTTACGGTTTCTTCAAAAGATCCAGGCTCAGATTGTACAATAGTACTCATGGCTGCTAGATACCCTTGGTATCTATTTGGTTTCTTGCTTTCACGGAATGTCCTCCTTGGGGCCATATTTCCCTCGGCATCCTCGAGAGTGTCCCTGAGCCATGATGGTCTCTTCCCTAGTGAAGGAGGTGGATCAGTCAGGTCCATCGGTCCTTCAGCATTAGGCATCGTCTCATCCTTCGGTTCTTCTTGATTTCCAGGCCTTTCTTCATGATCTTCCTCAGATCTCGGAAGATTGGCTACTTTCCTTAGGGAAGCATCTTTGTCAAAGGTGACATTGTGGCATATCTCCACTCCCCTTTGACCATGGACATAGTCTCTATAGGCCTTAGAAGTTTCACTGTAGCCCACAAACATTCCCTTCTTCCCAGAAGCATCCAGATTCCTCTTCTTCTCTTTCACCACATGAAAATAAACAGGACATCCAAAAACTCCAAAATGTGAGACGTCAGGTTTCTTACCAGTGAAAACCTCTTCGGGAGTTTTGGAGTCCACAGCGGAATGCGGGCATCGGTTTTGTATGTACACAACAGTGTTCAGAGCTTCTCCTCACAGAAAATTCGGTAGACCTTGGTCACATAGCATGGCACGGGCAACTTTCACAATGGTTTTGTTCTTTCGTTCAGCAACGCAATTCTGCTCAGGAGTATAGACAGTTGTGGTCTCCCTCTTGATGCTAGCTTCTCTGCAAAAGTTCTTGAACTTGTTCTTCTCATATTCAGTGCCATTATCAGCCCTCAATATCTTGATCGTCTTCCCTGTCTGATTTTCCACCAAGGCTTGGAAGGTACGAAACCACATGAAAGCCTCATCCTTCTTCTTGAAGAAGTATATCCAGGTTTTGCGAGAGAACTCATCTATGAATGTCATATAATAAGAACATCCTCCCAAGGATGTCACCCGCAACATCCCAGGCAAATAAGAATGTATCAATTGTAAGACATCAGATGTCTTTGTGACACTTGAGGGGAAAGGTCCCCTTGTATGCTTTCCTTCGACACAACCCTGACATACACCTTCATGATTATTTGAAAGTTGGGGCATCCCTGTCACCACCTTCCTTGCTTCGGGAAGGGCCTTGTAGTGAAGGTGTCCAAACCTTCGGTGCCATAGTTATGTCTGTCGAATAGTATCGCATGTTATCGCTCCCAGTGGACTTCCTCCAACCTGGTAGAGTGTATCAACTCTAAACCCAATCGTGATAACTTCCTTGAAGCTCTTCTTCCAGATACGCACCTTCCAATCAATGAATGCCACATTGAAACCTTTGTCTTCCATGGCCAATATAGACACAAGGCTCTTCTTCAAATTAGGTACATAGAGTACATCTTGCAATCAGAGGACTTGACCTTGAGACACGTGGAGGGTCACAGTCCCTGTCCCTTTCACGGGATATGTGGCATTATCTCCAAAGAATAATTTCTAGATTAGTATCCTTCTCAACCATATCAGAAAGTGCTTCCTTGAACTCAGTGATGTGCCTTGAGGCACCACTATCTATCAACCAGACATCCACAGTGCCGGGTGGAGATGTAGCAGAGAGGGCAGATACAAGAATGAATTCATTTCTTTTATCAACAACATTTGATTCCTCATACCTGGAGTTTCTCGACCTTTTGAAAGGTTGACCATTTTCGCTGGAGGGAGCCTTCCTCTTCCCCTTGAACATGTTGTTCCTTTGATTGCCATTCCTCCGGTTGTTGTTGTAGTCATCATCATCGGAAGAATCCTTCTTTAAAGGGCATTCTCTAGCATAGTGACCTGGCATATGACAAGTGTAACACTTGCCCTTCTTTCCCTGGGCCCCTGCTCTTCCTTTGCTCTTTGGACCACCAAAGTTATTCTTTCTAGAATGATCAGTGTAGGCAACTTTTCCTTCATTTTCATACTCCATTCTTGTCTCTTCTTGTACGCATCTCCATAGTACTTCGTCAAAGTCAGGTATCACATTGTTATTGAGAATGGTAGTGTTGAATACATGCCATTCGGATGAGAGACCTCCAAGTGCGGTGACAACCATCTCTCGATCAACTATTGTCTCCCCAATAGCCAACATATTGTTCCTGATCTCGGTCAGCTTCAGAAAGTATGATTGAACAGACTCATCCCTGCCTTTCTTCAGATTCTTCGATTGATTCTTGAAGAATAGGACTTGATTCGCATTGTTGGCCTTGAACATGTGGACCAACTTATCATACGTCTCTTTGGATGTGCCCAATTCAGAGATGTAGGCAACCAGACTCTTGTGAATTGAGTCCCTGATCATCAGCTTTGCTTTGATCTCCCCCTTCTTATACTTTGTTTTGGTAGTAGGAGTTGCAGTGGATGGAGGCTCTTGGATTTTACCTTGCACATAGTCCATGACATGTTGGTCTTCCAAGTTAAGATCCATTATCATCTTCCAAGCATGGAAGTCATCCTTCCCAGTCAGTTTGTCATCAGCCTTAAAGCCATTGTAGTTTGAGGAACCCATCCTCTTCTTTGGTGATTGCTACAAATTAGGGCTTTGTTTTCACCTTAGCTCTGATACCATGCAAATTTTTGTAGATGTTCTATGCTTGATGCAACTTTACTTTTTCTTCAATATTAGACAACAATCACATAAACAATAAAGTAAAATGCTAATAGAACATACCAGTAGATTGACAGAAGACAAGCCATAAATATATAAGTGTGTTGGTGCGTTACGACGGTCAACAGGATTCTTCAACCAGCAAAGTCTCAATCTGGTCAGCCAACCAGCAATGTCACACAACCCTCTAGGACATCCAAACGATCAACTCAAAAGTCAACGTTGTCAGTCAACGGTCAACACAAGTAGCAGCAACAGCTAGGTCAACGCTGAAAAGTCAAAGTCAACGACTTGCCTCGGGAATAGTGCCAGAAAATGCAGATTATGAAAATCGAACTTTTGGGAGAGTTTCAGGTCCTTTTGACTTTGCGTTGACCAAAGTCAACGTTGGTCAAAGTTTGCTGCAGAAACCCTAGACCGAAATCATAAATGCGTTGCTACTAGAATTTTCCCACGTGTGGAGAGAAGAGCCACCAAGGTCATCGAACCAATCAGATGAGGAGAGAGAAATTTGTGAGGATGAGATGAGTGAAAATGTCCTCCAACGTTGACCAATATATATCCATCAGTGAGGGTGTGTGACACAACTGCTGGGGCACAAAACCTTAAGGCCGACCTGCACATATCTTGAATAAATTGAAAAAAAATGTTCTGCTCATTGGATCAAGATGATCCTTAGATCGATCTTGCACCTCTCCAAAAGAGGAATCCAATAAAAATATTGGTATCTTCATCTGAGCATCACAACATGGAGTTTGGACCTAGTTGTCCAAAATTAACAGGTATCCATAGGGGTAGGTGAACCAATCACCCTGTTCTAATATAGAAACCCCACAGGGGGAGGTGAACCACTCATCCTGTGCTCAAATATGCTGGGGTATATGCTCCACAGGGGAAGGTGAACTACTCACCCTGTGCTCACCTTGGTCTAAGAAGCACCCTTGTGCTTAAGAAGGACTCCTAGGCCCACGGTTCCTCGGGTAGTGGGAGTGAGAACATATTTTCAAAAGCTCTCGTCGGGCAACAAAATATATATATATATATATATATATATATATATATATATATATATATATGCCTATTTGTCAACAAAAGCATGCAAAATGATGAATTAATTATAAAAAGCACAAAAACAAGGATTAAACCATATAACATCAATCATCTAGTAGTTAAAATCTTCATCAACCATAGGACCACAAGTTACAAGTTTTGATTTATATAGCATGTAAGGGTACACATAACCAAAATAACATCGAGTGAAATCCATCTCTGAATCGAAAATACATCAACAAACATGCTCTATATGGCCTCTAATATCCAAAAAAATCTTGCTACAACAAATACCTACATATCATCAAAATCATTGCCTATCTTGGGATCTTTTTCATTAATATCACCGTCTAAGCATTAACATAAGATAGAAAAAAAGTGACATGTCAAGTCAAGATTTTGTTTGAGTGATGGGTACATTTTTACTAGGGTCATGATAGAGGAATTCGACAACCGATGTCACTAACATCAAGGTACATAGAGGGATTGGTGCTCTTGATTAAATACAATTTCCATACCCTTGTACATGACAAAATCCAATGGAAACATTGCAGTCCCCCCAATCCCGAAATCCTGAAAAATTGATAAGTCTGCTGGATTTTGAGTGAGATCTGAAATTCTACTTTCTCTACATGAAATCTAATGAGTTCGTAACCACTCTCAAACATCCCGAGTCATTTCATGGTAATGTTAAAAATTTAAGTAATACTTTAAGAATTTAGCGTTACCATGAATTTCATATTAATAATAGGGCCATAGGCTTGATCATTAAGCTGCCCCACTCAAAAATTCTTGTTTGTTTGAAAAAAAATTGTGTTTGGAACGTGTTTGCAAAAAAAGCTAGGGAGCGATTTTTTTAGGGAGCATGCTCCCTATGTGCTCCTGAGCATGCTTCGGGAGCATATTTCGAGGGGGGGGATGCCCCCCTGCAACCCTAACTAGGCCCCTAGGAGTGTGAAAGTTCGGCTAACTACGAATCCTATTGCAGCAATTGGAATTTATTCTCCTAATTGTTAAATTAATTCTTTACATTTTATTTACTGTTAGCTACAACAAATACTGAATCAATCACACTATGACCTACACAAATAAACTGCGGAAGAAATATAAGCGCACACAAAATAACACCATTATTTTTGGACAAAATTCCCCAGAAAAACTCAACTCGAGAAAATCGCTGCAGTAGCTGAGGGTTTTAATATTATGCAACAGTGAAATATATGAGTACAATTGGATGCCGAAACTCGCGATCCTATAGAGAAAAATGGTAGGAAAATCTAGTGAGGAAATTCCTCACTCCATAGGCGAATCTGAGCACTGACTTCAACTCGAAATGGAGTCGTCCAAATTGCCTTTGCGCAGTCATCGTATCACCCTCACGCAATCTCTGCGTCACCCAGTGTGGA